>CM059447.1:50104558-50127058 GCA_030390025.1 Squalus acanthias | reverse complement strand
AGCACAGGGGGAGATGGGTGAACGGGTTAGGACGTCCACTTGGGACAGGTAACAGAGTGACCTTCCACGACCACCTGGAGAAGGTAGCTGCCAAGAGGAAGACATGGGTCAACCTGGTCCCAGAGACTAGCGAGTACAAGCTGGGGAGCATCAACGCTACGGACGTCAGCGACGGCCCTTGCGTATTCTCTAGCCGAGTATTATGGACCAGAGGTAGCCACACTCGACTTGTTGATGTCCGACTGAACACTGCGATGCCGTGCCTCACTGGAACCCTCAAATCCACCGCAACACCATGGCTGGCCGTGCCGTCTCATACCGCCTTCCCCCATCTATTCGCCGTAACCCTCCGGGGAGTCCAGCGAGTCATGGAAAAGGAACTTCTCCCCGTCCGCCAGGATCTCGACAGCGTCCCTCGCCACCGCTTGACGTCGCGCCACGCGCTCAACCTTCGACAGCGCGGCGTCAAACCCTGACGATGCTTGGAAAGCCGAGCGGAGTTCACCAGAAGTCGCAAGCGCCCCGAGAAAGACCCGACGCAGGAGCTCCCTGGCTTCGATCTTCCGCGAAGTTTACGGGCAGCCGCGAGCCGTGGCAGATGCGGAGGCGTGATGCGCAAAACGGGGAATGAAAAACTCTCCCGTGTGCGACTGCAGTCAACCGGAACAGACCGTGGAACATCGAACGACTCGACGACAAATACGGAGGAGGCATCACTCCGCTACTCCCGCTGCCATTATCTGGCTTAACCACCTAAGTGTAAAATCAGAGGTGTTGCTCAACATCTCCGTCCACCTCACGAAATAATAACCGGGTGATTTGCCCGCAAAGCTGTAACCTGGCCCCTCAAGTCCGCACTCTCGGCAGAGTAGGGGGGAGACAACTGGCGACGGCAAAACCTGGCCGAGTGCGGAACCGATCTAGCAGCTCCACCTGTGTGCAGCAGCGCTACAGCGCACGGGCTCGACTGTCTTTCAAGGATACTTGCATCGAATTTCCAGCACAGAAACCAGCCCCTCCAAGATGGTCGTAAAAGATCCCACGGCCGCTATTTCAAAGAAGAGCAGCAGGGGGGAGTTCTCCCCGGTGTCCTGGGGCCAATATTTATCCCTCAACCAACATCACTTTTTTTTTTAAAAACAATCTTTGTCATTTATCATATTGCTGTTCGTGGGAGCTTGCTGTGCGCAAATTGGCTGCCGCGTTTCCTACATTTACAACAGTGACTACACTTCATCGGCTGTATAAAGCGCTTTGGGACTTCGAGGTTGTGAAAAGCACTATAGAAATGCATTTTCTTTTTTTCCCCTGTTAATTATCCAGGTTTAAACGTGATCACTCTCATCGTGCTGTCTTGTAGGTGATGTAAATGTTATGTCCTTGTTAAATAATATTGCATACTATTGCATAGAATTTACAGGCCATTGGACCCATCTGCTCCGTGCCGGTGTTTCTGCTCCACACCAGCCTCCTCCCACCCCTCTTCATCTCACCCCATCAGCATATCCCTCTATTCCTTTCTCCCTCGTGTGTTTATCCAGCTTCCCCTTAAATGCATTTACGCTCTTCGCCTCAACCACTCCCTGTGGCAGCGAGTTCCACATTCTCACCACTCTCTCTTGTTCCCTTCCAGTGAGTCGTCATCAACGATCTCCTCCAATCAAAGTCAGGATTCCGGGTACCAGCCCAACACGATCACAACCTCAGCGTTCACAGCCCAGAACAGCGCTCCGGGAACGCAGTACGAGCAGAGCTCTAACCAGCGGGCGGCGTACTCCAACTCCCTGTCCTCGTCCCCTCAGAAAGACCTGACGCAAGCCAAGGTAATGAACTCCCACCTTCGGCGGGGGGGGTGGTGGGGGGTTTCTTCTCTTGTTTTATTCCCTGTGTTCTGAAATGTAGCACTCTCGGCTGACCTGTGATTTCTCTTCCAGAATGGCTTCAGTACGATACAGACATCGCAGTCCATTGAAGGTGGGTCAGACTTCACACAGGTCATTCATTCAGAGAAGGCGGAGGGGGGCGACCTGATCGAGCTCTCTTTAAAAATTACAAAGGGGTTTCGATAGGGTAGACGTAGAGATGTTTCCACTTGTGGAGGGGGAGACCAGAACTAGGGGCCATCAATATAAGAGAGTCACTAATCAATCCAATCGGGAATTCAGGAGAAACTTCTTTACCCAGAGAGTGGGGAGAATGTGGAACTCGCTACCACAGGGAGTGGTTGAGGCGAAGAGCAGAGATGCATTTAAGGGGAAGCTGGATAAACACATGAGGGAGAAAGGAATAGAGGGTTATGTTGATGGGGTGGGAGGAGGCTGGTGTGGAGCAGAAACACCGGCACGGAGCAGTTGGGCCGAGCGGCCTGTTTCCGTGCTGTTAATACTGTTTAATAACAGATACGGGCTCTGGCCGGCACCTCACGGTATTGGCGAGCGAGCAGGGTGCAATCGCGGCCCTGTGCGCCGTTTGAAGCTGGTTCGGAGTGGGTTTGGCTCCAAATTTCATAAACTTTGAAGTCGGTGGCAATGAGTCTTTTTGTTTCTCCCCCCTCCCCGTTTGTTCACTGACGCCTCCGCTGCAGTCCAGCTTCACGGGTGGCCCCCTCCTCCATTCCTGAGATTTTTTTCCGTGGTGGCTGTGAAACGGGTTGATCGCCTTTTTTAGAAGGAGCGCGGGGCTGCGTAGGCGGTTGATGGGAGCGGGCGTGCAGACCCAAAACCCGGCTCGGCTAGGCTAACGTTTGGCGTCTCATGTGTTTTTTGGGTTTTTTTCTGTCGTTGTGCAGCTGCAGCTGGTTCTGCAGTGAAGTCCGACTCGCCCGCAGTCCCCAACATGGCTTCACTCTCGAACGCGGTCCCTGCGCCGTCGCTGCTCGCGTCCAACAGCCAGCATCCCACAGGGCTGGCCAGCCTGAGCCACACCGAGGAGCTCCCAAGCACTACCACCACACAGCAGAGCAGGTGAGCCGCTCGGTTTCCGTCTTTCCCCCCTCAAAATCAGTTTACACGCGGGGAACAAAAAAAAATACGATCGCGGTAGCGAACGCTTCCAAAATGAACTTCCTTCCCCGGGGAAAAGGCCACTTCCCGCCGTTGCCCGTAATTTTGTTTGGGGTGCCCGGCCCCTTTAAGGGGCTGCACAGCCCATTCACAGCGGACCGCGACATCGCAAGAGACGGTCCCGCGCGGCCACGCAGCTTATAGAGGGGACGTTGGCGACTCCCCGTGTTCGAGTTTTTGGGCAACACGGTGGCATAGTGGTTAGCACTGTTGCCTCACAGCGCCAGGGACCCGGGTTCGAATCCGGCCTCGGGTGACTGTCTGTGTGGAGTTTGCACATTCTCCCCGTGTGTGCGTGGGTTTCCTCCGGGTGCTCCGGTTTCCTCCCACAGTCCAAAGATGTGCGGGTTAGGTTGATTTGGCTATGATAAATTGACCCTTAGTGTTAGGGGGATTAAATACGTGGGGTTACGGGGATAGGGTGGGATATGTGTCGGTGCAGGCTCGATGGGCCGAAATGGCCTCTATCTGCATTGTGGGGATTCTGTGATTCTGAGTCCTGCCTGGCCGCGAATCGTGCTGGCCCATTTCACGTGGCGCGCAGTGCAGGCGATCTCTCTCCTTTCTGTTGCCCCCAGAGCATTTCGGTTTCCATTCTGGTTTAGCACTAAA
Organism: Squalus acanthias; assembly: GCA_030390025.1. NCBI lineage: Eukaryota > Metazoa > Chordata > Chondrichthyes > Squaliformes > Squalidae > Squalus > Squalus acanthias. The sequence continues at coordinate 50,123,384 of CM059447.1, read as the reverse complement.
GGTCGCCTGAGGAAGAGAGTGTTTGAAGGCCAGGACCTCAAACCCAGCACCAAGCTCATGGGCTACAGAGCAGCAGTGATACCCGCCCTGCTGTCTGCTTCAGAGACATGGACCATGTACAGCAGGCACCTCAGAGCACTGGAGAGGTACCGCCAACGCTGCCTCTGCAGGATCCTGCAAATCCATTGGCAGGATAGGCGCACCAACGTCAGTGTTCTCGCTCAGGCCAACATCCCCAGCATCGAAGCTCTGACCACGCTCGATCAGCTCCGATGGATGGGCCACATCGTCCGCATGCCCGATACGAGACTCCCAAAACCGGCGCTCTACTCGGAGCTCCGACACGGCAAGAGAGCCCCAGGTGGGCAGAGGAAACGCTTCAAGGACACCCTCAAAGCCTCCTTGAAAAAGTGCAACATCCCCACCGACACCTGGGAATCCCTGGTCCAAGACCGCACAAAGTGGAGGAGAAGCATCCGGGAAGGCGGCGAACACCTCGAGTGTCTTCGCCGGGAGCAAGCGGAAGCCAAGCGGAAGGAGCGCACGTCAACCCAAGCACCCCACCCCTTCAACCACCGTCTACCCCACCTGTGACAGAGACTGTCGGTCCCGCATTGGACTCATCAGTCACCTGAGAACTCATTTTTACTGTGGCAGCAAGTCATCTTCGGTTCTGAGGGACTGCCTAAGAAGAGGATAAAGTTTCCAGACCCCCCCACACACCCTTTCCCCCCATCAAGTAATGGGAGTCTGCCTTTGACCTTCTGTGAAGGGGAAGGAATTGCAGTTGCCCACCCGAACTGGTGTAACGTTAAAATCCCTCCTAGTAGGAACAAGTCGCTGGACCTGATGCAATGCACTATATCAGTGCGGCCTTAATGTAGAATGTTTCTCCCGTTTGCCTTTTCAGTACTCCGTCGACCCAACAGAGCAGCAGCCTGTCTTCTTCCTCGGCACGCACTTCGACATCAACCCACTTGGTAAGTTTAAAAAAAAAATTCTCTCTGCCGTCTTCTCTTGCTCAAAGGAGTGTGTCTGCAAACAGCCCTCGACCTCCATGTACTGCGCCACCTGGCTTAAGAGGAGGTGCATTACCCAGATTGACTAAGTTTTCTGCCCCCCCCCCCCAAACACCCTGGGCAATATAAGCACAAGCTCCTCTATCAACTTGCATTTCACTTAGTAAATCGTCCCATGAGAACGTTCCTGCTCCTGATCTTTTTAAAAATTCATTCTCTGGATATGTGGTGCGCGCTGGCAAGGCCGGCATTTATTGCCCATCCCTAATTGCCCCTTGAGAAGGTGGTGGTGAGCCGCCTTCTTGAACCGCTGCAGTCCGTGTGGTGAAGGTGCTCCCACAGTGCTGTTAGGGAGGGAGTTCCAGGATTTTGACCCAGCGACGATGAAGGAACGGCCCGATATATTTCCAAGTCAGGATGGTGTGTGTGACTCGGAGGGGAACTTGGAGCTGGTGGTGTTCCCATGCGCCTGCTGCCCTTGTCCTTCTAGGTGGAAGAGGTCGCGGGTTTGGGAGGTGCTGCCGAAGAAGCCTTGGCGAGTTGCTGCAGTGCATCTTGTAGACGGCACACACTGCAGCCACGGTGCGCCGGTGGTGGAGGGAGTGAATGTTGAAGGTGGTCGATTAGGGAGGGAGTTGTGGGATTTTGACCCAGCGACGATGAAGGAACGGCCGATGTATTTCCAAGTCAGTATGGTGTGTGTGTGACTTGGAGGGGAATCTGGAGGTGTTGGTGTTCCCATGCGCCTGCTGCCCTTGGTGGCAGAGGTTTCGGAGGTGCTCCCCAATTCAGGACAGGCGACCCCTGTTGTATCAGTGTGCAGGGGTCGGGGGTCAGCTGCGTTGCCCACGTCCGTTGAGTCGCCTCCTGACTTGCAACTGAATAATGGCCACTGGGCGAGTGTCAATGTTCCTGTCGAGCCGCGCAGCGGTGCGGAGCTCCCACGTAGGCCGCTCGCCGACTTTTCAATTGGAGTAACGCCCACCTGCGAAAACCGTGTCTGTATATAGTCATCAGGTCGTAAATGTTCTCCTGTTTTGCATCTCAATATGCTGTCTTGCAATTTTACCAGGTGTACCAGTTCCTAACTTTTCACTTCTTTTTAAACATTTCCTCCCCCGCCCGCCTTTGAAGCACACAAGTGTGGAAAGCGAAGCGAGCCTCCACTCGTCCCCCAGCACTTTCGCCACGGCAGCCAGCACAGTGTCGGTGGCTCCATCACCCAGCGTCTCCAACCCCCTCGGAGGCGTCAGCAGCCTGGGTCTGAGTCTGGTCAGTAACTCCACTGTGACGGCGTCGTCTCGCAGCTCTGTAGCGACTACTTCAGGTAACGGAACAAGACGAGCAGGGTGCGCCAGGGGGAAAAACCACTGCAGCAATCAAACCCCAACGGCGCTTACTGTGTGTCTCTCTTTTACATTTCCCTCCGGTTCCCACAAACCAGACGTTTCCCCCCCCTGTATTGCCAGAAGCGTAATTCTCTGCAGTCACCAAGCCATTGGTGTCAGCCGTGTCTCGTCCCTAAGTCAGGAGGTTGTGGGTTCAAGTCCCACTCCAGAGACTTTGAGCACAAAATCCAGGCTGACACTCCAGCACAGTGCTGAGGGGCAGTACTGAGGGAGCACCGCACTGTCGGAGGGGCGGGACTGAGGGGGCGCCGCACTGTTGGAGGGGCAGTATTGAGGGAGTGTCGGAGGGGCAGTACTGAGGGAGCACCGCACTGTCGGAGGGGCGGGACTGAGGGAGCCCCGCACTGTCGGAGGGGCAGTACTGAGGGAGCACCGCACTGTCGGAGGGGCAGTACTGAGGGAGCACCGCACTGTCGGAGGGGCAGTACTGAGGGAGCGCCGCACTGTCGGAGGGGCGGGACTGAGGGGGCGCCGCACTGTTGGAGGGGCAGTACTGAGGGAGTGTCGGAGGGGCGGTACTGAGGGAGCGCCGCACTGTCGGAGGGGCGGTACTGAGGGAGCGCCGCACTGTCGGAGGGGCGGTACTGAGGGAGCGCCGCACTGTCGGAGGGGTGGTACTGAGGGAGCGCCGCACTGTCGGAGGGGCGGTACTGAGTGAGCGCCGCACTGTCGGAGGGGCGGTACTGAGGGAGCGCCGCACTGTCGGAGGGGTGGTACTGAGGGAGCGCCGCACTGTTGGAGGTGCCGTCTTTCGGTTCGGATGATGCGTTAAACTGAGGCCCCGTCTGCCCTCTGGTGGATGTAAAAGATCCCACGGCCACTATTGGAAGAAGAGCAGGGGGAGTTCTCCCCGGTGTCCTGGGGCCAATATTTATCCCTCAATCAACATCACTAAAACAGATGATCTGGTCATTATCACATTGATGTTTGCGGGAGCTTGCTGTGCGCAAATTGTCTGCAGCGTTTCCTACATTACAACAGTGACCACACTTCAAAAAGTACTTCATTGGCTGTAAAGTGCTTTGGGATGTCCTGAGGTGGTGAAAGGCGCTAAATAAATATAAATCCTTTCTTTCTTTCTTTCTATTGTAATGCAACTCCTAAAAAGACAGTATCCAACGTGGGTCGACAAGTCGCATTAACCTTCGAACAGTTTTGCTGTGTATATGTGTGTGTTTTCATATAGAAAAACAGTTCCCATCAGCACGTCGAGAGAGAGAGAGAAAGATTAGTGTGTCAGGTCAGAATGTGGGATGTGCTTCCTTTGAGCGAAGGGTCTGCACCAGAACGTTGACCCGCTCTTCCCTCCTTTCAGAGGCTGATGGACCTCCTGTGCCCTTTAATGTTTGTCTTCAAACTTCACCTTACCAGCATCTACAGCTTATTCCTGTGCACAGGACATTTGTTAGTGGGTGAATTTTATTTCTTGGAACAAAAACACAAGAGGTAGAGGTTGCTTATTTTTGTCCATAATGAACAGTTGCCTGCCGGAGTCGCAGGCTGGCGCAGTTTTGGTGCGCGCGGCTTGAGAATGTATCACTAAGGTGGCTGCAGATCACAGAATTAAGCCGACATTCTCTTCTCTTTGATCAGGGGGACCACTCGCTGTTGGCGAGTAGTTTTCACAGAAATAACGCCATCTTTTCCATATGAAAGCGCACGAACGTGCACAGCCAAACTGTTCGAAGGTTAATACCACGTTGATGTTTTTTTTAGGAGTTGCATTACACTAGAAATAAGGAAGCAAATGGTATGTTGGCCTTTATTACAGAACAGTTGGAGTAAAAATGTAAAGACGTCTTACTGCAATTACATAGAGCCTTGGCGAGACCACACCTGGAGTACTGTGTACTGTTTTGGCCGCCGTACCTAAGGAAGGATATACTTGCCTTGGAGGGAGTGCAGCGAAGGTTCGCCAGACTGATTCCTGGGATCAGGGGTGGGGGGAGGAAGGGGATAGTCCTATGAGGAGAGATTGAGTAGATTGGGCATATATTCCCTCGAGTTTAGAAGAATGAGAGGTGATCTCATTGAAACGTATAAAATTCGGCTTCCTTCTCTTTCCCATCTATCCGATGAGACGTTAAACCGAGGCCCCCGTCTGCCCCCTCGGGTGGACGTCGAAGACTCCACAGGCGCTGTTCGAAGAACAACAGGGGGGCGTTCTCCCCGGTGTTTCCGCCAATATTTATCCCTCAACCAACAATCACTAAAAGCAGGTGATCCGGTCATGTATCCCACCGCTGTTTGTGGGAGCTTGCTGTGTGTGAATTGGCCACCACGATTCCCTGCAGTACAGCAGTGACGACACTTCATTGGCTGTGAAGTGCTTTGGGGCCTCCAAGGCCACCGCTCATTACAAGTTTGCCCTTTCCATTGGCGAGCAAGTTCGGCTTTCACTGACCGTTAGCGGTTAAAGCTGTTTTCCTGATGCCAACCTCCAAATTTGAGATTTATTGAATGCGTAACAAATTTACCATGGTGGGATTTGAACTCATGACCCCTGTTGTAAGTCCAATAAAATAACCACCACACTGCCTTGGTATTAAGATTAATAAAAGGGGACTGAGTGGGTGACTTTTTTTGTCAGAATCATAGAATCATAGAAGATAGGAGCAGGAGTAGGCCATTCGGCCCCTCTAGCCTGCTCCGCCATTCAATGCGATCATGGCTGGTCATCCAAATTCAGTACCCTGTCCCTGCTTTCTCCCCATATCCCTTGATCCCTTTAGCCTTAAGAAATATATCCAACTCCTTCTTGAATATATTTAATGAATTGGCCTCTACTGCCTTCTGTGGCAGAGAATTCCACAGGTTCACCACTCTCTGGGTGAAGAAATTCCTCCTCATCTCAGTCCTAAATGGCTTCCCCCTTATCCTTAGACTGTGACCCCTGGTTCTTATGTTTCTGGGATGTAATGAGTTGACTCGTGGTCCGGAGATTGGAATATTTCATTTTATAATGGGGCTCTGGCTCCCTCCCATGCCACACGAGATGAGGTGTCGGGTGTCTGCCATCGGCCTCGCCAAGGTTCAAACCCGCCCGCGTGAGTTTGCCCGATTTGAATATCGAACGGCTGCCCTTGGAGGAGGATGGACGGTGCGGGGAATGGAGTCGGGGGGCCACAGCTGCCGCTGGTGGGTGGGTGGTTGGCAGCTCCACTCCAGCTGCCCCCGAGCAGATGGTGGCTGAGAGTCCACAGCACCAACCCTGCCTGTGCTTCAGTGCGGAGTGGCAGGCTCAGTCAGCCTGCAAGGATGCCATCTGGCACCGTTTGGAAGCTGCTATTGGGGCACGCTGAGACTGTAAAAGAAGTTTGACTATATCTAACCCGCGCTGTACCTGCCCTGGGAATGTTTGATGGGACAGTGTAGAGGGAGCTTTACTCTGTATCTAACCCGTGCTGTACCTGCCCTGGGAGTGTTTGATGGGGACAGTGTAGAGGGAGCTTTACTCTGTATCTAACCCGCGCTGTACCTGCCCTGGGAATGTTTGATGGGACAGTGTAGAGGGAGCTTTACTCTGTATCTAACCCGCGCTGTACCTGCCCTGGGAATGTTTGATGGGACAGTGTAGAGGGAGCTTTACTCTGTATCTAACCCGTGCTGTACCTACCCTGGGAGTGTTTGATGGGACAGTGTAGAGGGAGCTTTACTCTGTATCTAACCCGTGCTCTACCTACCCTGGGAGTGTTTGATGGGACAGTGTAGAGGGATCTTTACTCTGTATCTAACCCGTGCTGTACCTGCCCTGGGAGTGTTTGATGGGACAGTGTAGAGGGAGCTTTACTCTGTATCTAACCCGTGCTGTACCTGCCCTGGGAGTGTTTGATGGGGACAGTGTAGAGGGAGCTTTACTCTGGATCTAACCTGCGCTGTACCTGCCCTGGGAGTGTTTGATGGGACAGTGTAGAGGGAGCTTTACTCCTGTATCTAACCTGTGCTGTACCTGCCCTGGGAGTGTTTGATGGGACAGTGTAGAGGGAGCTTTACTCCTGTATCTAACCTGTGCTGTACCTGCCCTGGGAGTGTTTGATGGGACAGTGTAGAGGGAGCTTTACTCTGTATCTAGCCCGTGCTGTACCTGCCCTGGGAGTGTTTGATGGGGACAGTGCAGAGGGAGCGGAGTTTGCTCCCTGGTGCTAAAACCCTGTCCTGTGACGAGCAGCCCGTATTAACACTTGTTTTTGATGTTTCTCAGGGAAGGCTCCTCCAAATCTTCCTCCAGGGGTTCCACCATTGCTGCCTAACCCGTACATCATGGCACCCGGCCTCCTGCCAGCATACCAGGTGAGGAACATGGCAAGAGCGAAATTTCTCTCTCGTATTTGGGTTTAACGAGTGGCCCCTGTGTAAACAGCAAGAAACCCGTGGGTGGGCGCCTTTTAACCCCCGGGATCTGCCCGAGCAAGATTTCGCCTGCACCTGCCCCAGATCTCAAAGATCATTGCAACGAAGGCAGAAAGTCCAGGCCAAGGTACTTCATAGTATAGTCTTCCAATGCCCACGGGGAAATGGGCAAGGGGGCACAAGGGCAAGTTTCGGACCAACGCCAGGAATTATTTAGTTGCACTGGATGATCACTCGAGGCCGGGGTCATTGGACATGGTTTAAGATATGGATGAACGTGGGAGGAGGCCATTCAGCCCCTCGAGCCTGTTCTGCCATTCAATTAGATCCCGGCTGATCGTACCTCAATTATATTGGAAAGGTCTAGGGGGCAAGGGACTTCAGTTGTGCCGAGAGACTGGAGAAGCTGGGGTTGTTCTCCTTGGAGCAGGGAAGGTTAAGGGGAGATTTAATAGAGGCGTTCATAATCATGAAGGGGTTTTACTCACCTTTGCTCCCCTTCCCGCTACCCCGTACCTGACCGAAATCTATCGATCGCAGCCTTGTTCCCCCATCACCGTCCACAGCCTTTTTGTGTGGGGGGGGCGGGTGGAGGGAGGGCAAGTGTTCCAGATTTCCACTACTCTTTGTGTGGAAAGGTGCTGTAATCGGCGAGGGCGGCGGGCCCCATGGCATCGGGGAGTCGATCAACCGTGCTGAATCGAGCCGCCCTCATTCCCAAACCTGCCTTGGGAAGCCCGCCACTCTCCCACAGCGACCTTTTTTTTTGTGACGACGGCTACTAAATCCAAGCTTGTTGCGGATCGGGAAGGATCTCTCAGACTGCTGACTTGACCTGCCGCTCACGAGGTTCGGTTTGCCTTGTAAAGCTGGGTTGTGCGTGGGCAAATTCTGTTAACTTTTTCTTTGTCCCAGCCTCAGGTGTACGGCTATGACGATTTGCAAATGCTTCAGACCAGGTTTCCTTTGGTAAGTGTGCGTGCGTGTGTCTTGTTTTGTTTTCTCTCGTAAAGAGATTAATTTTACGCGTATTGGAAAGGTCATGGGGGGTGAGGGACTTCAGTTATGCCGAGAGACTGGAGAAGCGGGGGTTGTTCTCCTTAGAGCAGGGAAGGTTAAGGGGAGATTTAATAGAGGCGTTCAAAATCATGAAAGGGTTTTGATAGAGTAGAGAGGGAGAAACTGTTTCCAGTGGCAGGAGGGTCGGTAACCAGAGGACACAGATTTAAGATAATTGGCAAAAGAACCAGAGGGGAGATGAGAATTGTTTTATGCAGCGAGTTGTAATCTGGAATGCGCTGCCTGAAAGGGCGATGGAAACCGATTCAATAGTAACTTTCAAAAGGGGAATTGGATAAATACTGGAAAATAAATTTTCGTAGGGCTGTGGGGAAAGAGCAGGGGGGGAGCGGGACTAATTGAAGAGCTCGTTCAAAGAGCCGGCACAGGCACGATGGGCCGAATGGCCTCCTCCTGTGCTGTATGTCTCCTGATTTACTGCCCATCCTTGCGTGCTATATGAGGTGGTGGTGGTGGTGACGAGCTGCCCTCTCTCCAAGCATTTGGTTACTTGCTAGACCGCTTCAGAGGGCGTGAAGAGACAACCGTGTAGTGTAGGACGGGAGTCACGTGTGGAGCAGGCCAGGTTCCCATCCCGGAAGGAAATTCCAGTTGGGATTTGGCAACTCGCAACTTCCCAGATTTGTTGAATTCAGAGGTGGGGTGCAAACTCGACCTCCTGGATTGCTCGTAGTGTTCTCTCCCAGCCGCGCACTAATCTGCGTGGCCGCTCGCAGGCGTTTCCTTTTGAAATACCGCACGTGCGCGGATATTTAAAGGGACCACGCATTGAAATAAACAGGCCGCGCGCAACGTAGACAATTACGAGGGAACGTTGATTGCCAGTCCACTGCCGCGGCTAATCTGTGCTGGGCAACGGGCGCAAGGACATGAGCGGCTTGTGGGTGAGCTTAAATGCCAGTAAGTTATTCCCACATTGCAGGTGGGGGTTGGGCATCTTAGCCCAGTCTTCACATCGCGTATGTCCAGCAAGAGGTCACTCGACAGCGATCAGGAGATTTCCTATTGGTACTGGAATTTTAAGAGCGTCCTTAATGGTTTGTACTCCCAATTCTCTGCAGACGGTGAACAGTGAATCTCTCTCTTCCCCCCCCACCTCGTGATCACACACGCGAGTATTAGTCGCTTGTGGTCAAACTGTAGGTTTATCGTCAGCTTGGCTCAGTCAGTCGCACTCTCGCCTCTTGGTCCGGAGGTTGCAGGTTTCGGTCCCGCCCCAGGACCTGAGCGCCGATCGCCCAGTGCAGTGGTGAGGGAGTTGCTGCATTATCGAGAGGTGCTGTCATAGAATCATAGAAATCCACGGCACAGAAGGAGGCCATTTGGCCCATCATGTCCGTGCCGGTCGACAAAGAGCCATCCACCTTAATCCCACTTTCCCGCTCTTGTTCCGTAGCCCTGCAGGTTACAGCACTTCAAGTGCATATCCAAGTACTTTTTAAATGAGGGTTTCTACCTCTCCCACCCTTTCAGGCAGTGAGTTCCAGACCCCCACCACCCTCTGGGTGAAAAAAGTTCTCCTCAACTCCCCTCTAATCCTTCTACCAATTGCTTTAAATCTCTGCCCCCTGGTTATTGACCTCTCCACTAAGGGAAATCGGTCCTTCCTATCCACTCTATCCAGGCCCCTCATCATTTTATACACCTCAATTAAATCTCCCCTCAGCCTCCTCTGTTCCAAAGATTTGTCCTTCGGATGAGGCGTTGAACCGAGGTCCCCTCTGCCTATTCTAGTGGGTCAGGCGGCACTAGTTGAAGAGCAGCGAGTTCTCCTGGTCGACGTTCCTCCCTCAACTCACTAACAGCCACCAAAAGCCCTTTTAACTGTTTGTTCAGCTTGTGGGGTCCTGCTGTGCACAAGATGGATCAGTCTGCCGTGTCTGCATGAATTCAGACTGGTGGCCGCACAAAGTGTTTAATTCTATGTGAAGCCCTCTGGCGCGCTTCTGCGTTCGATAAATGCAGGTTCGGCTTCGCTCCGTTGACTTAAAGAATGAAAGTTGCGCGTGACTTAAAATTGATCTTAAGCCAGCTGTTTAATAAGGACATTGTAAGGACGTGTGACTTGAAGCTGCCGTGATGAAAGGTTCCTGCCATGCAGCAGTCCCCTCCACATGGGTAAATCACCTGGAAACTGTTCGCAACACAAGGATAAACTCTCTTCAAAAAAACTGCTCCAAAAGGCAGGCAGGCTCTCTGACCGCAGCCCTTAATGTTACTGGGTGGCGCAGTATTCGTCGTACTCTCTCCCGCTTGGTCCGCCCCTCTCCGACATGAAGCACCTCGGGACCTTTTGTGCCATTGAGTGTTTTGCAAGTTTGTTTCGGTGTCGTGTCGTGTCAGTCGATAACTGATTTTGGGCCGTGCAGACTCGGGGAGGGCTGCTCGGCCAAAGCCAGGTGCCTCTGGGCTACTTTTTATTTTTCAGCCGGTGAAAGAGGCACAGGAGGAGGCCATTCAACCCCTCGAGCCTGTTCCACCATTCAATGAGATCATGGCTGATCTGTGACTGAACTCCATCTACCCGCCTTTGCCCCGTATCCCTTAATTAACAAAAATCCATCAATCTCTGATTTAAAATTAGCAATCGATCCAGCACCAATTGCCGATTGCGGAAGAGAGTTCCAAACTTCTACCACCCTTTGTGTGTAGAAGTGTTTCCTAACTTCACTCCTGAAAGGTCTGGCTCTGATTTTTAGACTCTGCCCCCTAGTCCTAGAATCCCCAACCAGCGGAAATAGTTTCTATCTATCTGTTCCCCTTAATATCTTGAAAACTTCACTCAAATCACCCCTTAACCTTCTAAATTCCAGGGAATACAACCCTAGTTTGTGTAATCTCTCCTCGTAATTTAACCCTTGAAGACCGGGTATCATTCTGGTAAACCCTACGCTGCACTCCCTCCAAGGCCAATATATCCTTCCTAAGGTGTGGTGCCCAGAACTGCTCACAGTGCTCCAGGTGTGGTCTAACCAGGGCTTTGTACAGCTGCAGCATAACTTCTACCCCCTTGTATTCTAGTCTACCCCCTTGTATTCTAGGTACCAAGAGTCGATTGTGCGCCTTCCGCACAAACTGGAGATGGCAAGGGGCGGAAAGAAATGCCTTTTCAAAGTGGGCACTTTTTTTTGGGTTCCCATGGCGGCTTGGAATTTGCAGTTGTGCTCTGGGGGTGTGTGTATGTGACGGGGGTACGGAGTGACCGGGGTAGCTTGCTGATGCCTGTCGCAAGGAAAGCGCCACAATCTCGCGGGGGGGGGGTGTAAGGGCAAGCGGCGTGCACGGCCGGAGGGCTGTGCTGTCCTCAGCGCCGAGTTCAAAGCACGATGGACTGTGTCTCGGACTCCGTGACGCGTGCCGGCTCGGCCTCTCTGCACAGAAGCCGTTTTCTTTTCCCCGTGTTGTGCTCAGTGCCTGACCACGCAGCTCATCCACCGGGGGGGGGGCGGCGGGGGGCTTTATGTTTTACTTCGGAATATGCAGGTCTTCGTTTGCGTGACGCAGTGAATCTGTGTGTCGCAAACTCCCAGCCAAGTGTTTAACGCTGCACCCTCTCTCCTTCAGGACTATTACGGAATTCCATTCGCCACTCCCACGACCCCAATTACTGGAAGGGAAGCCAGCTTGCCAAACAATCCATACTCTGGTAAGAGATGTTGGAAAATGCACGGATTTAATTGCCGCAAGCCCCAATCTCCCAGAGCGCGACTAAAACCTTCTTCTTTTCCTTCCTCTCTCCGCAGGGGACCTCACCAAATTTGGCCGAGGGGACGCGTCCTCTCCGGCCCCGGCTACCACCCTGCCGCAACCTCAGCAGAGCCAAACGCAGACCCACCACACCACGCAGCAGACATTCCTAAACCCGGCCTTGCCGCCCGGCTACAGCTACACCAGTCTGCCGTACTACGCGGGTGTCCCCGGCCTTCCCAACACCTTCCAGTACGGGCCGGCCATGTTTGCTGTGAGTATGGCCGCGCAATCTTACTGCCTCCGCCCGGTGAGTGGGTCGATGACCGGAGCTCAGATCATTGACGAAAAGATCTAGAGGGGAGATGAGGAGATGAAATATTTTTCCTCGAGAGAGAGAGTTGTGGGGATCTGGGACACTCGCCCTGAAAAGGTGGTGGGAGCTGATGCCATCAATAATTTTAAAAGGGAGTTGGGCGGGTCCTTGATGAGGGGCTCGCAGGGTTACGGACAAAAAGTGGGGGGTGGGGGTGGGTCTAACCACGACTGCTCTTTCGAAGAGCTGGCACAGGCACGACGGGCCGAGTGGCGGCCTTCTGTGCTGTTAAGCTCCGATGATTCTCGTGCCTGCTCCCCTAATGGAACCCGACTGCGCTATAGAAAGACACTGATCAGAAATAGGAGCAAGAGCCAGGCCATTCGGCCCCTCGAGCCTGCTCCGCCATTCAACATTATCATGGCTGATCTGATCTTGGCCTCAATTCCACTTTCCCACTCTCTCCCCACAACTCTCGAATCCCCTGTTTTTCAAAAATCTGTCTTATCTCCGCCTTGAATATATTCAATGACCCAGCCTCCACAGCTTTCTGGGGTAAAGAATTCCAAAGATTCACAACCCGCTGAGAAGAAATTCCTCCTCATCTCCGTCTTAAATGGGCGCCCCCTTATTCTGAAACTGTGCCCCCTAGTTCTAGATTCCCCCACTAGGGGAAACATCCTCTCTGCATCTACCCTGTCGAGCCCCCTCAGAATCTTTTATGTTTCAATAAGATCACCTCTCATTCTTCTAAACTCCAATGAGTATAGGCCCAACTTTTCTTCATATGACAACCCCCTTCAACTCAGGAATCAACCTAGTGAACCTTCTCTGAACTGCCTCCAATGCAAGTATATCCCTCCTTAAATAAGGAGACCAAAACTGTGCGCAGTACTCCAGGTGTGGTCTTACCATAGAAACATAGAAGATAGGAGCAGGAGTAGGCCATTCGGCCCCTCTAGCCTGCTCCGCCATTCAATGCGATCATGGCTGATCATCCAAACTCAGAACCCTGTCCCTGCTTTCTCCCCATATCCCTTGATACCTTTAGCCTTAAGAAATATATCCAACTCCTTCTTGAATATATTTAATGAATTGGCCTCAACTGCCTTCTGTGGTAGAGAATTCCACAGGTTCACCACTCTCTGGGTGAAGAAATTCCTCCTCATTTCTGTCCTAAATGGCTTATCCCTTACCCTTAGACTGTGACCCCTGGTTCTGGACTCCCCGACCATCGGGAACATCCTTCCTGCATCTAGTCTGTCCAGTCCTGTCAGAATTTTATAAGTTTCAATGAGATCCTCTCTCATTCTTCTAAACTCCAGCGAGTATAAGCCCAATCGACCCAATCTCTCCTCATACGTCATTCCTGCCATCCCAGGTATCAGTCTGGTGAATCTTCGCTGAACTCCTTCCATGGCAAGAACATCCTCAGATAAGCACCCTGTACAGTTGTAGCAAGACTTCCCTACTTTTATACTCCATCCCCCTTGCAATAAAGGCCAATATTCCATTTGCCTTCCTAACTACTTGCTGTACCTGCATGCGAACTTGCTGTACATTGATGGAAACACTCAGCCGGTCAAAGCAGCATCTGTGGAGAGCGAAAAATATCGAGTTAACGTTTCATTTCTGATGAAAGGTCATCATCTTGAGGAGAGAGCAAGGGGGGGGGAGAGTGGGACTAATTGTTAGGTCTTATGAAGGGCCGAATGGATTCTATGACTTGAAATCTTAAACTTATTTTTCTCTCTGCACAGATGCTGCCTGACCTGCTGAATATTTGCAGCATTTTCTGATCCTTTTCGCCACCCCCGGCAGTATTTAGCTTTTGTTTCTGTCCATTATATTCATATCCCTGGACCTTTTGCTGCTTTTCCCAATCCTCGCTTCTCCGTGGAGTCATGGGGGGGGCGGGTTTTCCTGTTCCTGCTTTCCCCGGGGGGGCGGGCACTGGAATGCCTGGGCGCAGTGGGACATGAACGGGTCTGACTGGGTGGGACGCATGCCTATGAGGAAGCCCGCTTGGTTTTCAGTCCGTTTAAATTCATGGGTGGCATATCGGGGGGCGGTGGGCAGCCCCAGGGACCGGGAAATCAGCCCTTTCGTTCTTTTAAACTTAATTTGAGCCAAATATTCCCTCCTTTATTTTTTCCCCCCGCCCCGCAAACCAACGTTCCCGCTTAGCCGCTGTCTGGAGCTCCCGCGCTTCCCAATGGGAAAAACTGCGCCGATGTTTGAAGGGGCTGCGCAGTCCCTTAAAGGGGCCGCGCGCCCCCAAAAAAAACAACGGGAGGGAACATTGCCTCATAGGGGCAAGAGTAGGCCATCGCGCCCATTGAGCGTCCTCTGCTGTTTTGCAAACCGTACAGCAGCCCCTCGTTTTCTTTTAATCCCACTGCCCCTGACTTTTTCCCCCCCCCCCCCCCCCCCCCGCTCCCTGTCCCTTTACTTCCCAAGTAAATGTCTATCTTGCTTTCAAACACCCCCGATCGAGATTCTGCATCGGTAGCCTTGTGGGGGTAGTGCGTTCCCTCAAATTTGAGTGAAAAAGCTGCTTTTTTTTTTATATAACGCCGCTGGTTCAAATTTGAATTCTGCTGCAGCTGCTGACCACTTGTTTTGAGGTATACTTTCACGGGTGCTTCACCTGTAAGGCTAGGCCGTGGGGCTGTTCACCCTTGGGGGGGCATCGTAACACTCAATCCCATCCCCGCCTGATCGCCACATGTATACTTTCCATCGGGGTGGGGGTGGGGGGGGGGGGTCACTAGATAGCCACCAGGGACTTTGACTTGCTTCGATTTTATTTTAAGAACATAAGGTGTAACAATTTAGGAGCAGGAGTAGGCCATAAGGCCCCTTCGAGCCTGCTCCACCGTTCAATAAGATCACGGCCGATCCCCATATCCCTTGATTCCCCTAAAGTCCAAAAATCTATCGATCTCTGTCTTGAATATACGCGACGACTGAGCCTCCACAGCCCTCTGGGGTAGAGAATTCCAAAGATTCACCACCCTCTGAGTGAAGAAATTCCTCCTCATCTCAGTCCTAAATGGCTGACCCCTTATCCTGAGACTGTGACCCCTGGTTCTAGACTCTCCAGCCAGGGGGAAACAACCTCTCAGCATCTACCCTGTCAATCCCCCCTCAGAATCTTTTATGTTTCAGTGAGAGCCCAGGTATTATTCTGGTGAATCTACGCTGCAATCCCTCCCAGGCCAGTATATCCTTCCTAAGGTCCTATTCCTGGACTATTGTACAAATACTCAGAGCCAAAATTTGCAGGGCTATGGGGAAAGGGGGGGGGGGGGTGCGACTAATTGGAGCCCTCTTTCAAACAACTGATGCAGGCACGATGGGCCGAATGGCCTCCTTCTGTGCTATATCATTTGATGATTCTACAGCACCTTTTAATCATTTAAGTATATGTAGACGAAAAGGTGCTTTGCCTCAATTTTTAACGGAACCTAATTATCGTACCCCAAAAACTGCGGCCTTGTGGCGATCTGCTCTTGCGCCCAGACCGAGAAATCGGACCTGTAACCTTGGACGGGGTGTGTCGGGCTCCACCACGCACTGAATCGAGTGCGACGCCAAAATGCATCTTTACACGAAACGCAATTGGTTGAATACTTCAGTGGAACAGTTGCTCTCCGGTACTGCTACCCACTGGTAGTCTTGGGTCAGTCGCACGATCGCCATGTTTCGCTGCTATCCTGGCCTGCCCCTTTAAGAGCACTGTCCCTTTAAGAATCTGATAGAGAGGGCCCAGCCCAGCCGGGTTTATACAGCTGAGTTCATTCACAAGGCCCGTCGACTGTTCCACATTTAAAAGATTGTTTTTCGCATCCGTGCGCCGCTCTGGCGCGCGGCGGGTACGTGCCCGGTGCTCGTCTTTGTGCGAGGCTTGCTGACTGGCCCGCGGGTCCGTTTTCTGTGCCGCAGGTCCCCCCGACTTCGTCGAAGCAGCACAGCGTGAATGTTAACGTGAACGCGTCGGCGACCGCCTTTCAGCAGGCGAGCGGCTACGGAACACACGGCTACAGCACCGGTAAGTGGCGCCTGCCAAAAAAGCCGCCCTCGCTCCTCCGGCTAACCGTGTGGCGACAGATGTGGGTGATGCCAGTGGCCTTTGGGGGGGGGGGGGGGGGGGGGATTGATTCCTAGCTTACATAGAAGATAGGAGCAGCATTCGGCCCCTCGAGCCTGCTCCGCCATTCAATGAGATCATGGCTGATCATCCAAACTCAGTACCCTGTACCTGCCTTCTCCCCATATCCCTTGATACCTTTAGCTTTAAGAAATATATCTAACTCATTCTTGAATCTATTTAATGACTTGGCCTCAACTACCTTCTGTGGTAGAGAATTCCACAGGTTCACCACTCTCTGGGTGAAGAAATTCTTCCTCATTTCTGTCCTAAATGGCTTACCCCTTATCCTTAGATTATGACCCCTGGTTCTGGACTCTCCGACCATCGGGAACATTCTTCCTGCATCTAGTTTGTCCAGACCTGTCAGAATTTTTTATATGTTTCGATGAGATCCCCTCTCATTTTTCTATACTCCAGCGAGTATAAGCCCAATCGACCCAATCTCTCCTCCATATGTCATTCCTGCCATCCCAGGTATCAGCCTTGTGAATCTTCGCTGAGCTCCTTCCATGGCAAGAACATCCTTCCTCAGATAAGGCGACCAAAACTGCACACAGTACTCAAGGTGTGGTCTCACCAAGGCCCTGTACAACTGCAGCAGGACATCCCTGTTCCTATACTCAAACCCTTTCGCTATGAAGGCCAACATACCATTTGCCTTCTTCACCGCCTGCTGCACCTGCATGCTTACCTTCAGTGACTGGTGCACAAGTACACCCAGGTCTCGTTGCACTTCCCCTTCTCCCAATCTATTGCCATTCAGATAATAGTCTGCCTTTCTGTTTTTGACACCAAAGTGGATAACCTCGCATTGGAGAGCCTCCGCTACTCTGATAGGCTTGAGGACCTTTGACTTGGAGGCGACCTGCTCGAGGTCTGTAAAATAATGAAAGGTCTGGTTAGTGTGCCTGGTGTTAGAGTGGGAAGAGACTGGGTGTTGGCCGGGTCTTCTATTCCCAGAGAGCAGCGAGCCTCTGGAAAGGTGTTGGTGGCTGGTGTGGAGGGGGCCCAACTCTCTGCCTTCAACAGGGAGCTGGAGTGGCTCCTAGACTGGGGCCGGGATCGCGTCGTAGAGAAGGGGATCTCATTGAAACGGATAAAATTCTGACAGACTGGATGCAGGGAGGATGTTTCCCCTGGCTGGGGGGGTCTAGAACGAGGGGTCACAGTCTCAGGATACGGGGTAGGACATTTAGGACTGAGATGAGGAGAAACTTCTTCACTCAGAGGGTGGTGAACCTGTGGAATTCTCTACCACAGAAGGCTGTGGAGGCCAAGTCACTGAATATATTTAAGAAGGAGATCGATAGATTTCTAGACACAAAAGGCATCAAGGGGTATGGGGAGAGAGCGGGAATATGGTATTGAGATAGAGGATCAGCCATGATCATATTGAATGGCGGAGCAGGCTTGAAGGGCCCAATGGCCGACTCCTGCTCCTATTTCTCTGTTTTTATGTCCGTGTCCTTTATAGAGGACACTTGGTCCGTGTGATCTCCTGGACTGGTATCGAGGAATTTCCCAGTGTATCTTTTTCCACCCCCGTGGCCAGCCAACGTGGAATGTGGGGCAGCCTTGCCGGACCTGCTGGTCTTTTTCTGCCCGTTAGTTTGGTATGTTCATAGATTGGGGGGGCTTAGACCATCTCTGGGACCTGGGGTTGAAACAAGAGGTTGAATGATACCCGGACTCCGAGGGTTGAATTACGAGGAGCGATTACACAAACTGGGGTTGTATTCCTTAGAATGTAGACGGTTAAGGGGTGATCTGATCGAAGTTTTCAAGATATTAAGGGGAACAGATAGAGAGAAACTATTTCCGCTGGTTGGAAAGTCTAGGACTGGGGGGCAGAGTCTAAAAATTAGAGCCAGCTATCTCAGGAGTGAAATTAGGAAACATTTCGACAAAGGGTGGTAGAAGTGTGGGACTCTCTTCCGCAAACAGCAATTGATGCTCGATCAATTAATTTTAAATCTGAGATTGATGGAATTTTGTTAACCAAAGGTATAAAGGGATATGGGCCAAAGGCGGGTGGATGGAGTTAGGTCACAGATCAGCCATGATCTCATTGAATGGCGGAGCGGGCTCGAGGGGCTGAATGGCCTCCTCCTGTTTCTAAAATGTAAGCCGAGTCCCTTGGCAACTATTCAGCACCGCGGGAATACCGCAGCGCCTGGCTTCTTCGGCGCTAACTGTCGGCTTCGCTCGCGGAGCTGGTGACGGGGAAAGAAAGTGTCTTGAATTTGGGGATTGCTTGTTGGGATGTCGCTGGTTTATGCTGACTGCCTCGAGCCAAGAGCGCTGTCGACTAAGCCGAGCTGACACTTGGCTCAAGCCCCACTCCGGTCCACCGTTGTGAAGTACTGCGTTGATTGAAGTGCCGTGCTACAGAGGAGATGTTAAAATGAAGCCCCCGCCACCTTTATAGGTCAGTATTGAAGAGCAGGAAGCTGTCCTGGTCAACTCTTCTCCCTCCGCTCGCTGGTTGGTGGGATCGCCCACCCTATCTTCACAATCTTCATTTGTTACCTCCTCTTTCTGCAGCTCCCTCCCCAAACTACATCGCCTCTCCATTTCCCACTTGACCTCTTCAAAAAAAAAAAAAGTCCTCAGTACCTACCTCGTTGACCAATCATTGGGTCCCTCTCCCACCACGACTCTTGATTGTGAGCGTAAGACATTTGGAGTGTCAGCTGTAGCTCAAAGGTCGTGGGTTCAAGTCCCCACTCCAGAGACTTGAGCACAAGAATCCAGGCCGACACTTCCAGTGCCAGTACTGAGGGAGCGCCGCACTGTCGGAGGGGCGGTA
>CM059447.1:49820312-50104058 GCA_030390025.1 Squalus acanthias | reverse complement strand
GGCGGTGGGCGGTCACGTGGCGGAACCTCCAGGGATTCGTCCAACCCGAGTTGGCAACTCCTAACTACTAGGCCGTGTTAGGAGGGGAGGGGAGGGGGGGGCGGGGGGTCTTTCAGTCTCGGCTAGTGGTGCAGGGCGACTTAGGAGACACGGAAGAAAAGGTCAAAGAGGAGGGCAAGAGAAATCGAAGGACAATAAAAACGTCCTTTGACCCATTGGCATTCGTCCCTCTAATACCCCAAAACCATCCAATAACAGTCACCGAATCAGGCCTCACTAGGAAACAGCGACCGCGCCAAGACCGCACGGAATCCCCACCAACTTTTTTTGGGTAATATTTTGCGCTCATCGGAGTGAGTGACGTCAGCATCAAACACTCCCAGGGCAGGTTCAGCACGGGTTAGATACAGAGTAAAGCTCCCTCTACACTGTCCCCTTCAAACACTCCCAGGGCAGGTACAGCACGGGTTAGATACAGAGTAAAGCTCCTCTACACTGTCCCGTCAAACACTCCCAGGGCAGGTACAGCACAGGTTAGATACAGAGTAAAGCTCCCTCTACACAGTCCCCATCAGACACTCCAGGGCAGGTACAGCACGGGTCAGATACAGAGTAAAGCTCCCTCTACACTGTCCCGTCAAACACTCCCAGGGCAGGTACAGCACAGGTTAGATACAGAGTAAAGCTCCCTCTACACTGTCCCCATCAGACACTCCCAGGGCAGGTACAGCACGGGTCAGATACAGAGTAAAGCTCCCTCTACACTGTCCCGTCAAACACTCCCAGGGCAGGTACAGCACAGGTTAGATACAGAGTAAAGCTCCCTCTACACTGTCCCCATCAAACAGTCCCAGGGCAGGTACAGCACGGGTTAGATACAGAGTAAAGCTCCCTCTACACTGTCCCATCAAACACTCCCAGGGAAGGTACAGCACGGGTTTAGATACAGAGTAAAGCTCCCTCTACACTGTCCCATCAAACACTCCCAGGGCAGGTACAGCACGGGTTAGATACAGAGTAAAGCTCCCTCTACACTGTCCCATCAAACACTCCCAAGGCAGGTACAGCACGGGTTAGATACAGAGTAAAGCTCCCTCTACACTGTCCCCATCAAACACTCCCAGGGCAGGTACAGCACGGGTTAGATACAGAGTAAAGCTCCCTCTACACTGTCCCGTCAAACACTCCCAGGGCAGGTACAGCACAGGTTAGATACAGAGTAAAGCTCCCTCTACACAGTCCCCATCAGACACTCCCAGGGCAGGTACAGCACGGGTCAGATACAGAGTAAAGCTCCCTCTACACTGTCCCGTCAAACACTCCCAGGGCAGGTACAGCACAGGTTAGATACAGAGTAAGCTCCCTCTACACTGTCCCCATCAAACAGTCCCAGGGCAGGTACAGCATGGGTTAGATACAGAGTAAAGCTCCCTCTACACTGTCCCATCAAACACTCCCAGGGAAGGTACAGCACGGGTTAGATACAGAGTAAAGCTCCCTCTACACTGTCCCCATCAAACAGTCCCGGGGCAGGTACAGCACGGGTTAGATACAGAGTAAAGCTCCCTCTACACTGTCCCATCAAACACTCCCAGGGCAGGTACAGCACGGGTTAGATACAGAGTAAAGCTCCCTCTACACTGTCCCATCAAACACTCCCAAGGCAGGTACAGCACACGTTAGATACAGAGTAAAGCTCCCTCTACACAGTCCCCATCAGACACTCCCAGGGCAGGTACAGCACGGGTCAGATACAGAGTAAAGCTCCCTCTACACTGTCCC
The DNA here is from genome assembly GCA_030390025.1 of Squalus acanthias. Lineage (NCBI taxonomy): Eukaryota > Metazoa > Chordata > Chondrichthyes > Squaliformes > Squalidae > Squalus > Squalus acanthias. The sequence goes on along the minus strand of CM059447.1, from coordinate 50,102,276 downwards.
GTCAAACACTCCCAGTGAAGGTACAGCACGGGTTAGATACAGAGTAAAGCTCCCTCTACACTGTCCCCATCAAACACTCCCGGGGCAGGTACAGCACGGGTTAGATACAGAGTAAAGCTCCCTCTACACTGTCCCATCAAACACTCCCAGGGCAGGGACAGCACTGGTTAGATACAGAGTAAAGCTCCCTCTACACTGTCCCATCAAACACTCCCAGGGCAGGTACAGCACGGGTTAGATACAGAGTAAAGCTCCCTCTACACTGTCCCCATCAAACACTCCCAGGGCAGGTACAGCACGGGTCAGATACAGAGTAAAGCTCCCTCTACACTGTCCCGTCAAACACTCCCAGGGAAGGTACAGCACGGGTTAGATACAGAGTAAAGCTCCCTCTACACTGTCCCCATCAAACACTCCCGGGGCAGGTACAGCACGGGTTAGATACAGAGTAAAGCTCCCTCTACACTGTCCCATCAAACACTCCCAGGGCAGGGACAGCACTGGTTAGATACAGAGTAAAACTCCCTCTACACTGTCCCCATCAAACACTCCCGGGGCAGGTACAGCACGGGTTAGATACAGAGTAAAGCTCCCTCTACACTGTCCCATCAAACACTCCCAGGGCAGGTACAGCACGGGTTAGATACAGAGTAAACCTCCCTCTACACTGTCCCATCAAACACTCCCAGGGCAGGTACAGCACGGGTTAGATACAGAGTAAAGCTCCCTCTGCACTGTCCCATCAAACACTCCCAAGGCAGGTACAGCACGGGTTAGATACAGAGTAAAGCTCCCTCTACACTGTCCCCATCAAACACTCCCACGGCAGGTACAGCACGGGTTAGATACAGAGTAAAGCTCCCTCTACACTGTCCCGTCAAACACTCCCAGGGCAGGTACAGCACAGGATAGATGCAGAGTAAAGCTCCCTCTACACAGTCCCCATCAGACACTCCCAGGGCAGGTACAGCACGGGTCAGATACAGAGTAAAGCTCCCTCTACACTGTCCCATCAAACACTCCCAGGGCAGGTACAGCACAGGTTAGATACAGAGTAAAGCTCCCTCTACACAGTCCCATCAGACACTCCCAGGGCAGGTACAGCAAGGGTCAGATACAGAGTAAAGCTCCCTCTACACTGTCCCCGTCAAACACTCCCAGGGCAGGTACAGCACAGGTTAGATACAGAGTAAAGCTCCCTCTACACTGTCCCCATCAAACAGTCCCAGGGCAGGTACAGCACGGGTTAGATACAGAGTAAAGCTCCCTCTACACTGTCCCATCAAACACTCCCAAGGCAGGTACAGCACGGGTTAGATACAGAGTAAAGCTCCCTCTACACTGTCCCCATCAAACACTCCCAGGGCAGGTACAGCACGGGTTAGATACAGAGTAAAGCTCCCTCTACACTGTCCCGTCAAACACTCCCAGGGCAGGTACAGCACAGGTTAGATACAGAGTAAAGCTCCCTCTACACAGTCCCCATCAGACACTCCCAGGGCAGGTACAGCACGGGTCAGATACAGAGTAAAGCTCCCTCTACACTGTCCCATCAAACACTCCCAGGGCAGGTACAGCACAGGTTAGATACAGAGTAAAGCTCCCTCTACACAGTCCCCATCAGACACTCCCAGGGCAGGTACAGCACGGGTCAGATACAGAGTAAAGCTCCCTCTACACTGTCCCGTCAAACACTCCCAGGGCAGGTACAGCACAGGTTAGATACAGAGTAAAGCTCCCTCTACACTGTCCCCATCAAACAGTCCCAGGGCAGGTACAGCACGGGTTAGATACAGAGTAAAGCTCCCTCTACACTGTCCCCTTCAAACACTCCCAGGGAAGGTACAGCACGGGTTAGATACAGAGTAAAGCTCCCTCTACACTGTCCCATCAAACACTCCCAGGGCAGGTACAGCACGGGTTAGATACAGAGTAAAGCTCCCTCTACACTGTCCCATCAAACACTCCCAAGGCAGGTACAGCACGGGTTAGATACAGAGTAAAGCTCCCTCTACACTGTCCCCATCAAACACTCCCAGGGCAGGTACAGCACGGGTTAGATACAGAGTAAAGCTCCCTCTACACTGTCCCGTCAAACACTCCCAGGGCAGGTACAGCACAGGTTAGATACAGAGTAAAGCTCCCTCTACACAGTCCCCATCAGACACTCCCAGGGCAGGTACAGCACGTGTCAGATACAGAGTAAAGCTCCCTCTACACTGTCCCGTCAAACACTCCCAGGGCAGGTACAGCACAGGTTAGATACAGAGTAAAGCTCCCTCTACACTGTCCCCATCAAACAGTCCCAGGGCAGGTACAGCACGGGTTAGATACAGAGTAAAGCTCCCTCTACACTGTCCCATCAAACACTCCCAGGGAAGGTACAGCACGGGTTAGATACAGAATAAAGCTCCCTCTACACTGTCCCCATCAAACACTCCCGGGGCAGGTACAGCACGGGTTAGATACAGAGTAAAGCTCCCTCTACACTGTCCCATCAAACACTCCCAGGGCAGGTACAGCACGGGTTAGATACAGAGTAAAGCTCCCTCTACACTGTCCCATCAAACACTCCCAAGGCAGGTACAGCACAGGTTAGATACAGAGTAAAGCTCCCTCTACACAGTCCCCATCAGACACTCCCAGGGCAGGTACAGCACGGGTCAGATACAGAGTAAAGCTCCCTCTACACTGTCCCGTCAAACACTCCCAGGGAAGGTACAGCACGGGTTAGATACAGAGTAAAGCTCCCTCTACACTGTCCCCATCAAACACTCCCGGGGCAGGTACAGCATGGGTTAGATACAGAGTAAAGCTCCCTCTACACTGTCCCATCAAACACTCCCAGGGCAGGGACAGCACTGGTTAGATACAGAGTAAAGCTCCCTCTACACTGTCCCATCAAACACTCCCAGGGCAGGTACAGCACGGGTTAGATACAGAGTAAAGCTCCCTCTACACTGTCCAATCAAACACTCCCAGGGCAGGTACAGCACGGGTTAGATACAGAGTAAAGCTCCCTCTACATTGTCCCCATCAAACACTCCCAGGGCAGGTACAGCACGGGTTAGATACAGAGTAAAGCTCCCTCTACACTGTCCCCATCAAACACTCCCAGGGCAGGTACAGCACGGGTCAGATTCAGAGTAAAGCTCCCTCTACACTGTCCCCATCAAACACTCCCGGGGCAGGTTCAGCACGGGTTAGATACAGAGTAAAGCTCCCTCTACACTGTCCCATCAAACACTCCCAGGGCAGGGACAGCACTGGTTAGATACAGAGTAAAGCTCTTTCTGCACTGTCCCATCAAACACTCCCAGGGCAGGGACAGCACTGGTTAGATACAGAGTAAAGCTCCCTCTACACTGTCCCATCAAACACTCCCAGGGCAGGTACAGCACGGGTTCGATACAGAGTAAAGCTCTTTCTGCACTGTCCCATCAAACACTCCCAGGGCAGGGACAGCACTGGTTAGATACATCCCAAGGCGCTTCACAGGAGCTATTATCAGACACAAATTCGACACCGAGCCACATGAGGAGATATTAGGACAGGCGACCAAAAGCTTGGTCAAAGAGGTCGGTTTGAAGGAGCGTCTAAAAGGAGGAGAGAGAGGCGGAGAGGTTTAGGGAGGGAATTCCAGAGCTCGGGGCCCAGGCGGCTGAAGGGACGGCCGCCAATTGTGGAGCGATGGAAATCGGGGGATGTGCGAGAGGCCAGAATCGGAGGTGATGGGAGAGAGTTTCATCCCGTCCGTCCAGGGTTGGAAGCAAGCCAAGGTCGCAGGGGTGAAAGGATGGCGTAGCGTTCCCCACAGCCCCCAGATATCGTGTTACTCAGCACAAAGGCCTGGCCGGTGAAATCTTTACCTTTTCAAAACACGTAAGTGCCTCCCACAGAGACTGTGCAGAGGCTCAGTCTCAGTCTCAGTGTGAAACGGCACTTTTACCATACGTGTGGTTTTCGCTAGTGAAACTGTGGGACACAAGAAGCATCGTTTCCTCTGCTGTCTGTAGGAAGGTTCGACTCATTAGCAAATCAACGAGGTACACAATCGGTTTAAGTCTGAACTACTGTTTGACTCCAGACTGCGGGGGGTGGGGGTGAGATCGAGTGTAAGCCTCGATCAACACCCTTCTGTGGAAAACAGCACAGAACCAACCCCCAATAGGAACTGTTACGGCAGGTACTGCACGGGTTAGATACAGAGTAAAGCTCCCTCTACACTGTCCCGTCAAACACTCCCAGGGCAGGTGCAGCACAGGTTAGATACAGAGTAAAACTGCCTCTACACTGTCCCATCAAACACTCCCAGGGCAGGTACAGCACGGGTTAGATACAGAGTAAAGCTCCCTCTACACTGTCCCATCAAAAACTCCCAGGGCAGGTACAGCACGGGGTTAGATACAGAGTAAAGCTCCCTCTACACTGTCCCATCAAACACTCCCAGGGCAGGTACAGCACGGGTTAGATACAGAGTAAAGCTCCCTCTACACTGTCCCATCAAACACTCCCAGGGCAGGTACAGCATGGGTTAGATACAGAGTAAAGCTCCCTCTCCACTGTCATGCAAGGTGCTGTAGAAATGCAAGACTTTCTTTCTTAAAGAAGTTTCTCCTGAATTCCCTATTGGATTTATTAGTGATTGTCTTATATCGATGGCCGCTAGTTCTGGTCTCCCACACAAGTGGAAACATCTTCTCTCCGTCTACCCTATCCAACACCTCCATAATTTTAAAGACCTCGATCAGGTCACCCCTTAGCCTTCTCTTTTCTCGAAGGCTTGTTCAGTCTTCCCTGGTAGTTCTAACTGCCCTATCTGATAAATCTTGTTTGTGCCTTCTCCGGTCTGATTCTCAAGTCCTACTCCTCCAGAGTGAGTTGATTATCGCACTTTTAAAACAAAATGTTTTTTGGCATTTTAGCTGGTGTGTCCGTGACCTCGTGTCCTGGCGGTCACCATTGACCAGAAACTTAACTGGACCAGCCACATAAATTCTGTGGCAACAAGAGCAGGTCAGAGGCTGGGTGTTCTGCGGCGAGTGTCTCACCGCCTGACTCCCCAAAGCCTTTCCACCATCTACAAGGCACAAGTAAGGAGTGTGATGGAATACTCTCCACTTGCCTGGATGAGTGCAGCTCCAACAACACTCAAGAAGCTCGACACCATCCAGGACAAAGCAGCCCGCTTGATTGGCAGCCCATCCACCACCTTAAATATTCACTCCCTCCACCACCGGCGTACCGTGGCTGCAGTGTGTACCATCTACAAGATGCACTGCAGCAACTCGCCAAGGCTTCTTCGGCAGCACCTCCTAAACCCGCGACCTCTTCCACCTAGAAGGACAAGGGCAGCAGGCGCATGGGAACACCACCACCTCCAAGTTCCCCGCTCCAAGTCACACACCATCCCGACTTGGAAATATATCGGGCCGTTCCTTCATCGTCGCTGGGTCAAAATCCTGGAACTCCCTCCCTAACAGCACTGTGGGAGCACCTTCACCACACGGACTGCAGCGGTTCAAGAAGGCGGCTCACCACCACCTTCTCAAGGGCAATTAGGGGATGGGCAATAAATGCTGGGCCTTGCCAGTGACGCCCACATCCCATAAATGAATTTTAAAAAAATACGGGTGTCCCAGACATCTCAAGATCTGTGCACAGTAAGACCCAGTATGCAAGCGCGTCAACGTTCAGAAGATGCCTAGCCTGGTGGTTATGTTACTGGACTCGTAATCCCAGTACAAGCCTGGACTAATGATTCAAGGACATGAGGTCAAATCCCACCACGGCAGCTGGGGAATTTAAATTTAATTAAATAAATCTGGAATTAAAAAGCTGGCATCAGTAATGGTGACCGTGAAACTGTCGGATGGTCGTAAAAACCCATCGGGTTCACTGATGTCCTTTTAGGGAAGGAAATCTGCCGTCCTTACCCGGTCTGGCCGGGTATATGTGACTCCAGACCCACAGCGATGTGGTTGACTCTTAACTGCCCCTCTGAAATGGCCTAGCAAGCCACTCAGTTGTATTCAAGGAGGTGGCTCCAGGGCAATTAGGGACCTTCTCCAGGGCAATTAGGGACGGTAAATAAATGCTGGCAATGCTCACATCCCATAAATGAATTTTTTTTTATATCTCGGGAAGGTAATGAAAGCGTTGGGGATCTTTGACAACTTTAAGAATTTTTTTAAAATTCGTTCCTGGGATGTGGGCGTCGCTGGCAAGGCCGGCATTTATTGCCCATCCCTTAATTGCCCTTGAGAAGGTGGTGGTGAGCCGCCTTCTTGAACCGCTGCAGTCCGTGTGGTGAAGGTGCTCCCACAGTGCTGTTAGGGAGGGAGTTCCAGGATTTTGACCCAGCGACGATGAAGGATCGGCCCGATGTATTTCTAAGTCAGGATGGTATGTGACTTGAAGGGGAACTTGGAGGTGGTGGTGTTCCCATGCGCCTGCTGCCCTTGTCCTTCTAGGTGGTAGAGGTCGCGGGTTTGGGAGGTGCTGCCGAAGAAGCCTTGGCGAGTTGCTGCAGTGCATCTTGTAGATGGTACACACTGCAGCCATGGTGCGCCGGTGGTGGAGGGAGTGAATGTTTAAGGTGGTGGATGGGCTGCCAATCAAGCGGGCTGCTTTGTCCTGGATGGTGTCAAGCTTCTTGAGTGTTGTTGGAGCTGTAACTCATCCAGGCAAGTGGAGAGTATTCCATCACACACCTGACTTGTGCCTTGTAGATGGTGAAAAGGCTTTGTGGAGTCAGGAGGTGAGACACTCGCCGCAGAATACCCAGCCTCTGACCTGCTCTTGTAGCCACTGTATTTATGTGGCTGGTCCAGTTAAGTTTCTGGTCAATGGTGACCCACAGGATGTTGATGGTGGGGGATTGGGCGATGGTAATGCCGTTGAATGTCAAGGGGCGGTGGTTAGACTCTCGCTTGTTGGAGATAGTCATTGCCTGGCACTTCTGTGGCGCGAATGTTACCTGCCACTTATCAGCCCAATGGAGAACGGAGGCGAAACAGATCGCCATTTCAGAGTTGAATAAGAAGCAGTGTTTAAAGGTCTCTATAACTTTCAGTGCATCAGCTATCTGAATTCTGATGGCAGTGATAAGATGCGAGAGCGATAAGAGATGGGCAGCACAAAAGCAGATTCTCGTAGGTGGGACAGGAGAGATCTCAACAAAAAAACACAAATCTGTGGTGCAATGTGTGGGTGGGAGAATTCAAATGTCGGCCTTCCTGTTTGAGCTGCAGAGAGGGTTGGTTGTGGCGGTGGGGGGAGAGACAGAAATCTGCGAGCAGAATGCTCTCTCAGCACTAATCCGCTGGGTTGACATAACATCCACCACCTTAAACATCCACTCCCTCCACCACCGGCGCACCGTGGCTGCAGTGTGAACCATCAACAAGATGCACTGCAGCATAAGAACATAAGAACATAAGAAATAGGAGCAGGAGTAGACCAATCAGCCCCTCGAGCCTGCTCCGCCATTCAATAAGATCATGGCTGATCTGGTCCTAACCGCCAATCTACTATCTACTATCACAGAACCATCTCCTGCATCTAACAGAATTGCACACACGAAATAGGAGCAGAATCAGGCTACACGGTCCCTGGGCCCGCTCCACTACCCACAGTGCCATGACCGATCCGAACCTAGACTCATGTCCAAATTCCTGCCCGCTCCCCGTAACCCTTAATGCCCTTTACTTCTAGGAAACTGTCTATTTCTGTTTTAAATTTATTTAATGATGTAGCTTCTACAGCTTTTTGTGGCAGCATATTCCATGGACCTACCACCCTCTGAGTGAAGTAGTTCCTCCTCATCTCAGTTTTGAAAGAGCAGCCCCTTATTCTAAGACTATGTCCCCTAGTTCTAGTCTCGCCCGTCATCGGGAACATCCTCCCCGCATCCACCCGATCCAACCCCTTCACAATCTTATATGTTTCAATAAGATCGCCTCTCATTCTTCTGAACTCCAATGAGTAGAGTCCCAATCTACCCAACCTCTCCTCATATGACCACACCCTCATCCCCGGGATTAACCGAGTGAACCTTTTTTGCACTGTCTCGAGAGCAAGGATGTCTTTCCTTAAGTAAGGACACCAAAACTGTATGCAGTATTCCAGGTGCGGTCTCACCAATACCTTGTACAACTGAAGCAATACCTCCCTATTTTTATATTCTATCCCCCTAGCAATGAAAGCCAACATTCCATTTGCCTTCTTAATCACTTGCTGCACCTGCATACTAACCTTTTGAGTTTCGTGCACCAGGACCCCCAGATCCCTTTGCACTTCAGTACTCTCCAGTTTCTTGCCATTAAGATAATAAATTGCTCTAGGATTTTTCCTGCCAAAGTGCATCACCTCACACTTTCCAGTGTTGTATTCCACCTGCCAAATCTCTGCCCACTTACTTAGCCTGTCTATGTCCCCTTGCAGGTTTTTTATGTCCTCCTCACTCACTACTTTCCCTCCCATCTTAGTATCATCTGCAACTCGCCAAGGCTTCTTCGGCAGCACCTCACAAACCCGCGACCTCTACCACCTAGAAGGACAAGGGCAGCAGGCGCATGGGAACACCACCACCTCCAAGTTCCCCTTCAAGTCACATACCATCCTGACTTAGAAATACATCGGGCCGATCCTTCATCGTCGCTGGGTCAAAATCCTGGAACTCCCTCCCTAACAGCACTGTGGGAGCACCTTCACCACACGGACTGCAGCGGTTCAAGAAGGCGGCTCACCACCACCTTCTCAAGGGGCAATTAGGGATGGGCAATAAATGCCGGCCTTGCCAGCGACGTCCAGATACCATAAGCGAATAACAACAAAAAAGTCCTCCCACACTAAGCACGCCCTCGCGACCCTCTGCCACAGGTTCAGAGAACGCACAGCGCCAACACTCCCGAGTTCAGGGAACGCACAGCGCTCACACTCCCGAGTTCAGAGAACGCACAGCGCCAACACTCCCGAGTTCAGAGAACGCACAGCGCCAACACTCCCGAGTTCAGAGAACGCACAGCGCCAACACTCCCGAGTTCAGAGAACGCACAGCGCCAACACTCCCGATCAGAGAACGCACAGCGCTCACACTCCCGATCAGAGAACGCACAGCGCTCACACTCCCGAGTTCAGAGAACGCACAGCGCCAACACTCCCGAGTTCAGAGAACGCACAGCGCTCACACTCCCGAGTTCAGAGAACGCACAGCGCCAACACTCCCGAGTTCAGGGAACGCACAGCGCTCACACTCCCGAGTTCAGAGAACGCACAGCGCCAACACTCCCGAGTTCAGAGAACGCACAGCGCTCACACTCCCGAGTTCAGAGAACGCACAGCGCTCACACTCCCGAGTTCAGAGAACGCACAGCGCCAACACTCCCGATCAGAGAACGCACAGCGCCAACACTCCCGAGTTCAGAGAACAAACAGCGCTCACACTCCCGATCAGAGAACGCACAGCGCTCACACTCCCGAGTTCAGAGAACGCACAGCGCCAACACTCCCGAGTTCAGAGAACGCACAGCGCTCACACTCCCGAGTTCAGAGAACGCACAGCGCCAACACTCCCGAGTTCAGAGAACGCACAGCGCTCACACTCCCGAGTTCAGAGAACGCACAGCGCCAACACTCCCGAGTTCAGAGAACGCACAGCGCTCACACTCCCGAGTTCAGAGAACGCACAGCGCCAACACTCCCGAGTTCAGAGAACGCACAGCGCTCACACTCCCGAGTTCAGAGAACGCACAGCGCTCACACTCCCGAGTTCAGAGAACGCACAGCGCCAACACTCCCGAGTTCAGAGAACGCACAGCGCTCACACTCCCGAGTTCAGAGAACGCACAGCGCTCACACTCCCGAGTTCAGAGAACGCACAGCGCCAACACTCCCGAGTTCAGAGAACGCACAGCGCTAACACTCCCGAGTTCAGAGAACGCACAGCGCCAACACTCCCGAGTTCAGAGAATGCACAGCGCCAACACTCCCGAGTTCAGAGAACGCACAGCGCTCACACTCCCGAGTTCAGAGAACGCACAGCGCTCACACTCCCGAGTTCAGAGAACGCACAGTGATAACACTCCCGAGTTCAGAGAACGCACTGCGCTAACACTCCCGAGTTCAGGGCACGCACAGCGCCAACACTCCCGAGTTCAGGGCACGCACAGCGCTCACACTCCCGAGTTCAGAGAACGCACAGCACTCACACTCCCGAGTTCAGAGAACGCACAGCACTCACACTCCCGAGTTCAGAGAACGCACAGCGCTCACACTCCCGAGTTCAGAGAACGCACAGCGCTCACACTCCCGAGTTCAGAGAACGCACAGTGATAACACTCCCGAGTTCAGAGAACGCACTGCGCTAACACTCCCGAGTTCAGGGCACGCACAGCGCTCACACTCCCGAGTTCAGAGAACGCACAGCGCCAACACTCCCGAGTTCAGGGCACGCACAGCGCTCACACTCCCGAGTTCAGAGAACGCACAGCACTCACACTCCCGAGTTCAGAGAACGCACAGCGCTCACACTCCCGATCAGAGAACGCACAGCGCTCACACTCCCGAGTTCAGAGAACGCACAGCGCTAACACTCCCGAGTTCAGAGAACGCACAGCGCTCACACTCCCGAGTTCAGAGAACGCACAGCGCTCACACTCCCGAATTCAGGGCACGCACAGCGCTCACACTCCCGAGTTCAGAGAACGCACAGCGCCAACACTCCCGAGTTCAGAGAACGCACAGCGCTCACACTCCCGAGTTCAGAGAACGCACAGCACTCACACTCCCGAGTTCAGAGAACGCACAGCGCTCACACTCCCGATCAGAGAACGCACAGCGCCAACACTCCCGATCAGAGAACGCACAGCGCTCACACTCCCGAGTTCAGAGAACGCACAGCGCCAACACTCCCGAGTTCAGAGAACGCACAGCGCTCACACTCCCCGAGTTCAGAGAACGCACAGCGCCAACACTCCCGAGTTCAGAGAACGCACAGCGCTCACACTCCCGAGTTCAGAGAACGCACAGCGCTCACACTCCCGAGTTCAGAGAACGCACAGCGCTCACACTCCCGAGTTCAGAGAACGCACAGCGCCAACACTCCCGAGTTCAGAGAACGCACAGCGCTCACACTCCCGAGTTCAGAGAACGCACAGCGCTCACACTCCCGAGTTCAGAGAACGCACAGCGCTCACACTCCCGAGTTCAGAGAACGCACAGCGCCAACACTCCCGAGTTCAGAGAACGCACAGCGCTCACACTCCCGAGTTCAGAGAACGCACAGCGCTCACACTCCCGAGTTCAGAGAACGCACAGCGCTCACACTCCCGAGTTCAGAGAACGCACAGCGCCAACACTCCCGAGTTCAGAGAACGCACGGCGCCAACACTCCCGAGTTCAGAGAATGCACAGCGCTCACACTCCCGAGTTCAGAGAATGCACAGCGCTCACACTCCCGAGTTCAGAGAACGCACGGCGCTGACACTCCCGAGTTCAGAGAACGCACAGCGCCAACACTCCCGAGTTCAGAGAACGCACAGCGCCAACACTCCCGAGTTCAGAGAACGCACAGCGCTCACACTCCCCGAGTTCAGAGAACGCACAGCGCTCACACTCCCGAGTTCAGAGAACGCACGGCGCCAACACTCCCGAGTTCAGAGAACGCACGGCGCCAACACTCCCGATCAGAGAACGCACAGCGCCAACACTCCCGATCAGAGAACGCACAGCGCTCACACTCCCGATCAGAGAACGCACAGCGCCAACACTCCCGATCAGAGAACGCACAGCGCCAACACTCCCGATCAGAGAACGCACAGCGCTCACACTCCCGAGTTCAGAGAACGCACAGCGCTCACACTCCCGAGTTCAGAGAACGCACAGCGCCAACACTCCCGAGTTCAGAGAACGCACAGCGCCAACACTCCCGAGTTCAGAGAACGCACAGCGCTCACACTCCCGAGTTCAGAGAACGCACGGCGCCAACACTCCCGAGTTCAGAGAACGCACAGCGCCAACACTCCCGATCAGAGAACGCACAGCGCTCACACTCCCGATCAGAGAACGCACGGCGCCAACACTCCCGAGTTCAGAGAACGCACAGCGCCAACACTCCCGAGTTCAGAGAACGCACAGCGCCAACACTCCCGAGTTCAGAGAACGCACGGCGCCAACACTCCCGAGTTCAGAGAACGCACAGCGCTCACACTCCCGAGTTCAGAGAACGCACAGCGCCAACACTCCCGAGTTCAGAGAACGCACAGCGCCAACACTCCCGATCAGAGAACGCACAGCGCTCACACTCCCGAGTTCAGAGAACGCACAGCGCCAACACTCCCGAGTTCAGAGAACGCACAGCGCTAACACTCCCGAGTTCAGAGAACGCACAGCGCCAACACTCCCGAGTTCAGAGAACGCACAGCGCCAACACTCCCGAGTTCAGAGAACGCACAGCGCTAACACTCCCGAGTTCAGAGAACGCACAGCGCTCACACTCCCGAGTTCAGAGAACGCACAGCGCTCACACTCCCGAGTTCAGAGAATGCACAGCGCCAACACTCCCGAGTTCAGAGAATGCACAGCACTCACACTCCCGAGTTCAGAGAACGCACAGCGCTCACACTCCCGAGTTCAGAGAACGCACAGCGCCAACACTCCCGAGTTCAGAGAACGCACAGCGCCAACACTCCCGAGTTCAGAGAACGCACAGCGCTCACACTCCCGAGTTCAGAGAACGCACGGCGCTCACACTCCCGAGTTCAGCCCCCCATTACAGTTGTCAGGACCCCTATTTCCCCTCCCCCAAGCAGTCCCGTGCGGGAACTGCCACGAGTTGCAGCAGCCTAGGCAGCCACAGCCTAAGCTACATGCCGCCACTGCTAAAGCAGTGTTACTGCTTGTGGGTTGAGGGTGTTAAAACCGTCAGAAGCAGGATGAGTCAACTGAGTCGCACTTTGGTCAAAGATGCTTGAGGCTCACGACCAGAGACAGGATCACAACACATCCTGGAGCATTTAGTTCAATCACAACCCTTTTTATTGTGTGTGCGTTTGTTGAGTTTCTGTGGAGGAATATGGCAAAGTCATCTTAATTTTCTTTTCTCGAGTTTACAGAGAATGTACAGCACAGAAACAGGCCATCCGGCCCAACTGCTCCGTGCCAGTGTGTATGCTCCTCACCAGCCTCCTCCCGCCCCTCGTCATCTCACCCCATCAACATATCCTTCGATTCCTTTCTCCCTCATGTGTTTATCCAGCTTCCCCTTAAATGTATCTCTGCTCTTCGCCTCAACCACTCCCTGTGGTAGCGAGTTCCACATTCTCACCACTATCTGGGTAAAAGAAAGACTTGCATTTATATAGCGCCCTTCACGACCACAGGACGTCTCAAAGCGCTTTACAGCCAATGAAGTACTTTCTTTGAAGTGTAGTCACTGTTGTAATGTGGGAAACGCGGCAGCCAAATTGCGCACAGCAAGCTCCCACAAACAGCAATGTGATAATGACCAGATCATCCGTTTTTGTTGTGTTGGTTGAGGGATAAATATTGGCCCCAGGACACCGGGGAGAACTCCCCCCCTGCTCTTCTTCCAATAGTGGCTGTAGGATCTATTATATTCACCTGAGAGGGCAGACGGGGCCTCGGTTTAACGTCTCATCCGAAAGACGGCACCTCCGACAGTGCGGCACTCCCTCAGTATTGCCCCTCCGACAGTGCGGCGCTCCCTCAGTACCGCCCCTCCGACAGTGCGGCGCTCCCTCAGTACCGCCCCTCCGACAGTGCGGCGCTCCCTCAGTACCGCCCCTCCGACAGTGCGGCGCTCCCTCAGTACCGCCCCTCCGACAGTGCGGCACTCCGTCAGTACCACCCCTCCGACAGTGCGGCGCTCCCTCAGTACCGCCCCTCCGACAGTGCGGCGCTACCTCAGTACCACCCCTCCGACAGTGCGGCGCTCCCTCAGTACTGCCTCCAGTTTTACTGATACCAGCTATTTATTATCCAGGTTTTATAAACCGAATTGAAATTCTCAAGCTGCTGGGGTGGCGGGGTGAGATTTGAACTCATGAACCAGAGCGAAGAACAATGAGACGGTGGAAAAATCTCCGGGGCGACGTGCGGGAGGTTGACACGTAGCAGTACGCGCGTGTGCCAGGAAGATCTCCGAGCGGTGGTTGAAAAAAACCCCCCGAGGTGCATGCATGCCGTTCGCTCGTTGGCAGTCGCGCTGCTCGCACACCCGACACCTTCTCTATCTTACAAAAGTGTGAAACCATTTTTTTGACTCGTTTTCAAATCAGATAAAGCCCGCGTGGAGAGAGCAGGTCAACCAGAGTTCAGCAGAACACTCAATTGCCCCGTCACCTGGTTTGTGACAGATCTCCAGCAACAACACCTTGCATTTATGTGGCGCCTAAAACGACCCAAGATGCTTCACAGGAGCGATTCTCAGACAAAATTTGACCCCGAGCCACATGAGGAGATATTAGGACAGGCGACCAAAAGCTTGGTCAAAGAGGTCGGTTTTTAAGGAGCGTCTTAAAGGAGGAGAGAGAGGCGGAGAGGTTTAGGGAGGGAATTCCAGAGCTCGGGGCGGTTGAAGGCACGGCCGCCAATGGTGGAGCGATGGAAATCGGGGGATGCGCGAGAGGCCAGAATTGGAGGAGTTCAGAGATCTGGGAGGGTTGTGGGGCTGGAGGAGGTTAGAGAGATAGGGTGGGGAGCGAGGCCGTGGAGGGACGATGTGGCCCGATAGCAAGTCCTGGGTCCCTCCGTTCCGCTATCACAGAATCACAGAATCCCACAGTGCAGATAGAGGCCATTTCGGCCCATCGAGCCTGCACCGACACATATCCCACCCTATCCCCGTAACCCCACGTATTTAATCCCCCCTAACACTAAGGGTCAATTTATCATAGCCAAATCAACCTAACCCGCACATCTTTGGACTGTGGGAGGAAACTGGAGCACCCGGAGGAAACCCACGCAGACACGGGGAGAATGTGCAAACTCCGCACAGACAGTCACCTGAGGTCGGATTCGAACCCGGGTCCCTGGTGCTGTGAGGCAACAGTGCTAACCACTATCTCGGATGTTCCGGCTCTGGATGTAATTAATCTTGGGGTTACATAGCAATATAGGAACAGGAGGAGGTCACTTAGCCCCTCGATCTCATTCCGCTATTCAATGAGATCATGGCTGATTCGTGACCTAACTCCATATAACCGCCTTTGCCCCATATCTATTCGATTAGAAACATAGAAAAATAGGAACAGGAGTCGGCCATTCGGCCCTTCAAGCCTGCTCCACCATTCAATATGATCATGGCTGATCCTCTATCTCAATACCATATTCCCGCTCTCTCCCCATACCCCTTGATGCCTTTTGTGTCCAGAAATCTATCTATCTCCTTCTTAAAAATATTCAGTGACTTGGCCTCCACTGCCTTCTGTGGTAGAGAATTCCACAGGTTCACCACCCTCTGAGTGAAGAAATTTCTCCTCATCTCAGTCCTAAATGTCCTACCCCGTATCCTGAGACTGTGACCCCTCGTTCTAGACCCCCCCAGCCAGGGGAAACATCCTCCCTGCATCCAGTCTGTCTAGCCCTGTCAGAATTTTATATGTTTCAATGAGATCCCCTTTATTTACAATCTACATTAATGACTTGGATGAAGGGACCAAGTGTAATGTAGCCAAGTTTGTGGATGATACAAAGATGGGTGGGAAAGCAAGTGGTGCAGAGGACTCAAAGAATCTGCAAAGGGATATAGACAGGCTAGGTGAGCGGGCAAACATTTGGCAGATGGAGTATAATGTGGGAAAGTGCGAGGTTATCCACTTTGGCAGGAAAAATAGAAAAGCAAATTATTATTTAAATCGAGATTACAAAATGTTACACTTCAGAGGGACCTGGGGGTCCTTGTGCATGAAACACAAAAAGCTAGCATGCAGTTACAGCAAGTAATCAAAAAGACAAATGGAATGTTGGCCTTTATTGCAAGGGGGTTGGAGTATAAAAGCAGGGAAGTTCTGCTACAACTGTACAGAGTATTGGTGAGACCACACCTTGAGTACTGCGTACAGATTTGGTCTCCTTATTTAAGGAAGGATATACTTGCATTGGAGGCAGTTCAGAGAAGGTTCACTAGGTTGATTCCTGAGATGAAGGTTGAGCAGGTTGGGCCTATACTCATTGGAATTTAGAAGAATGAGAGGTGATCTTATTGAAACATATAAGATACTGAGGGGGCTCGACAAGGTAGATGCAGAGAGGATGTTTCCCCTCGTGGGGAAATCTAGAACTCGGGGGCATAGTTTCAGAATAAAGGGTTGCCCTTTTAGAACTGAGATGAGGAGGAATTTCTTCTCTCAGAGGGTCGTGAATCTGTGGAATTCTCTGCCCCAGAGAGCTGTGGAGGCTGGGTCATTAAATACATTTAAGGTGGAGATAGACAGATTTTTGCAAGATAAGGGAGTGAAGGGTTATGGGGAGCGGGCTGGGAAGTGGCTTTGAGCCCAAGATCAGCCATGATCTTATTGAATGGTGGAGCAGGCTCGAGGGGCCGAGTGGCCTATTCCTGCTCCTATTTCTTATGTTCTTATGTTCTCATTCTGGTAAACTCTAGTGAATACAGGCCTAGTCGACCGCTCGATTGAAGGACGTCCCTTTTCTGCTCGGTGAGAAAGTGCAGCTTCAAAAATTGAAAGTAGTCTTTCCACTGCCCTTTGTCATGAAGCAAAGAGAGAAGTGGCTCATCAAGCTACAGACAGGTTAAGTGAGTGGGCAGAAGCTGGCAGATGGAGTATAATGTGGGCAGTGTGAAATTATCCACTTTGGTTGGAAGAACAGAAAAGCAGAGTATTTTGAAAAGGTGAGAGACTCGTAAATGTTGGCAGGCAGAGGTATTGGGTGTCCTCGTACATGAATCACAGAAAGTCAACATGCAGGTACGGCAAGCAAGTAGGAAGGCAAACGGCATGTTAGCCCTTATTGCAAGGGGGTTGGAGTATGAATGAGGAGGTCTTGCAGCCATTTATACAGGTCTTTGGTGAGACCACACCTGGAGTACTGTGTACAGTTTTGATCTCCGTACCCAAGAAAGGACATACTTGCCTTCGAAGGGGGTGCAACGAAGGTTCACTAGATTGATTCCTGGGATGAGAGGGCTGTCCTATGAGGAGAGATTGAGTAGAATGGGCCCATACTCCCTGAAGTTTAGAAGAATGGGAGGTGATCTCATTGAAACATATAAGATTCTGAGGGGGATTGACAGGGTAGATGCTGAGAGGTTGTTTCCCCTGGCTGGAGAGTCTAGAACCAGGGATCACAGTCTCAGAATAAGGGGAGGACCATTGAGGACTGAGATGAGGAGGAATTTCTTCACTCAGAGGGTTGTGAATCTTTGGAATTCTCTGCCCCAGAGGGCTGCGGATGCTCAGTTGTTGAGTATATTCAAGGCTGAGATCGATAGATTTTTGGACTCTCGGGGAATCAAGGGATTTAGAGATCGGGCAGGAAAGTGGAGTTGAGGTAGAAGATCAGCAATAATCTTATTGAATGGCGGAGCAGGCTCGAGGGGCCGAATGGCCGACTCCTGCTCCTAATTCTTATGTAGATGCTTGGACACCCATCCATCTCGACCCCATCCAAACCCATCCATCTAGACCCCGTCCAAACCCATCCATCTCGACCCCGTCCAAACCCATCCATCTCAACCCCGTCCAAACCCATCCATCTCAACCCCGTCCAAAACCATCCATCTCGACCCCATCCAAACCCATCCAACTCGACCCCATCCAAACCCATCCAACTCGACCCCATCCAAACCCATCCATCTCGAAAAAGTCCAAACCCATCCATCTCGACCCCGTCCAAACCCATCCATCTCGACCCCGTCCAAACCCATCAGTCTAGACCCCATCCAAACCCATCCATCTCGACCCCATCCAAACCCATCCATCTAGACCCCATCCAAACCCATCCATCTAGACCCCGTCCAAACCCATCCATCTCAACCCCGTCCAAACCCATCCATCTCGACCCCGTCCAAACCCATCCATCTAGACCCCATCCAAACCCATCCATCTCAACCCCGTCCAAACCCATCCATCTAGACCCCGTCCAAACCCATCCATCTCGACCCCGTCCAAACCCATCCATCTAGACCCCGTCCAAACCCATCCATCTCGACCCCGTCCAAACCCATCCATCTAGACCCCGTCCAAACCCATCCATCTCGACCCCGTCCAAACCCATCCATCTAGACCCCGTCCGAACCCATCAGTCTAGACCCCATCCAAACCCATCCATCTCAACCCCATCCAAACCCATCCGTCTAGACCCCGTCCAAACCCATCCATCTCGACCCCATCCAAACCCATCCATCTCGACCCCATCCAAACCATCCATCTAGACCCCATCCAAACCCATCCATCTAGACCCCATCCAAACCCATCCATCTAGACCCCGTCCAAACCCATCCATCTCGACCCCATCCAAACCCATCCATCTCAACCCCATCCAAACCCATCCATCTCGACCCCATCCAAACACATCAGTCTAGACCCCATCCAAACCCATCCATCTAGACCCCGTCCAAACCCATCCATCTAGACCCCGTCCAAACCCATCCATCTCAACCCCGTCCAAACCCATCCATCTCGACCCCGTCCAAACCCATCCATCTCGACCCCATCCAAACCCATCCATCTCGACCCCGTCCAAACCCATCCATCTCAACCCCATCCAAACCCATCCATCTCGACCCCGTCCAAACCCATCCATCTAGACCCCATCCAAACCCATCCATCTCGACCCCATCCAAACCCATCAGTCTAGACCCCATCCAAACCCATCAGTCTAGACCCCATCCAAACCCATCCATCTCGACCCCATCCAAACCCATCCATCTCGACCCCCTCCAAACTCATCCATCTCGACCCCATCCAAACCCATCAGTCTAGACCCCATCCAAACCCATCAGTCTAGACCCCATCCAAACCCATCCATCTCAACCCCATCCAAACCCATCCATCTCGACCCCATCCAAACCCATCCGTCTAGACCCCGTCCAAACCCATCCATCTTGACCCCATCCATACCCTTCAGTCTAGACCCCATCCAAACCCATCCATCTCGACCCCATCCAAACCCATCCATCTAGACCCCGTCCAAACCCATCCATCTTGACCCCATCCATACCCTTCAGTCTAGACCCCATCCAAACCCATCCATCTCGACCCCGTCCAAACCCATCCATCTCAACCCCATCTAAACCCATCCATCTAGACCCCATCCAAACCCATCCATCTAGACCCCATCCAAACCCATCCATCTAGACCCCATCCAAACCCATCCATCTCGACCCCGTCCAAAACCATCCATCTAGACCCCATCCAAACCCATCCATCTAGACCCCATCCAAACCCATCCATCTAGACCTCATCCAAACCCATCCATCTCGACCTCATCCAAACCCATCCATCTCAACCCCATCCAAACCCATCCATCTCAACCCCATCCAAACCCATCCATCTCGACCCCGTCCAAACCCATCCATCTCGACCCCATCCAAACCCATCCATCTCGACCCCATCCAAACCCATCCATCTCGACCCCATCCAAACCCATCCATCTCGACCCCATCCAAACCCATCCATCTCGACCCCATCCAAAACCATCCATCTCGACCCCGTCCAAACCCATCCATCTCGACCCCATCCAAACCCATCCATCTCGACCCCATCCAAACCCATCCATCTCAACGCCATCCAAACCCATCCATCTCAACCCCATCCAAACCCATCCATCTCAACCCCATCCAAACCCATCCATCTAGACCCCGTCCAAACTCATCCATCTAGACCCCGTCCAAACCCATCCATCTAGACCCCATCCAAACCCATCCATCTCAACCCCATCCAAACCCATCCATCTCAACCCCATCCAAACCCATCCATCTACACCCCGTCCAAACTCATCCATCTAGACCCCGTCCAAACCCATCCATCTCAACCCCATCCAAACCCATCCATCTCAACCCCATCCAAACCCATCCATCTACACCCCGTCCAAACTCATCCATCTAGACCCCGTCCAAACCCATCCATCTAGACCCCATCCAAACCCATCCATCTCGACCCCATCCAAACCCATCAGTCTAGACCCCATCCAAACCCATCAGTCTAGACCCCATCCAAACCCATCCATCTCGACCCCCTCCAAACTCATCCATCTCGACCCCATCCAAACCCATCCATCTAGACCCCGTCCAAACCCATCCATCTCAACCCCATCCAAACCCATCCATCTCGACCCCATCCAAACCCATCCGTCTAGACCCCGTCCAAACCCATCCATCTTGACCCCATCCATACCCTTCAGTCTAGACCCCATCCAAACCCATCCATCTCGACCCCATCCAAACCCATCCATCTAGACCCCGTCCAAACCCATCCATCTTGACCCCATCCATACCCTTCAGTCTAGACCCCATCCAAACCCATCCATCTTGACCCCATCCAAACCCATCCATCTCGACCCCGTCCAAACCCATCCATCTCGACCCCATCATAACCCATCCATCTAGACCCCGTCCAAACCCATCCATCTCGACCCCATCCAAACCCATCCATCTCGACCCCATCCAAACCCATCCATCTCAACCCCATCCAAACCCATCCATCTCAACCCCATCCAAACCCATCCATCTAGACCCCATCAAAACCCATCCATCTAGACCCCGTCCAAACCCATCCATCTCGACCCCATCCAAACCCATCCATCTCGACCCCATCCAAACCCATCCATCTCAACCCCATCCAAACCCATCCATCTCGACCCCATCCAAACCCATCCATCTCAACCCCATCCAAACCCATCCATCTCAACCCCATCCAAACCCATCCATCTAGACCCCATCCAAACCCATCCATCTCGACATCGTCCAAACCCATCCATCTCGACCCCGTCCAAACCCATCCATCTAGACCCCATCCAAACCCATCCATCTCGACCCCATCCAAACCCATCCATCTCAACCCCATCCAAACCCATCCATCTCGACCCCGTCCAAACCCATCCATCTAGACCCCATCCAAACCCATCCATCTCAACCCCATCCAAACCCATCCATCTCAACCCCATCCAAACCCATCCATCTAGACCCCATCCAAACCCATCCATCTCGACATCGTCCAAACCCATCCATCTCGACCCCGTCCAAACCCATCCATCTAGACCCCATCCAAACCCATCCATCTAGACCCCATCCAAACCCATCCATCTCGACCCCATCCAAACCCATCCATCTAGACCCCATCCAAACCCATCCATCTCGACCCCATCCAAACCCATCCATCTCGACCCCGTCCAAACCCATCCATCTAGACCCCATCCAAACCCATCCATCTCGACCCCGTCCAAACCCATCCATCTAGACCCCGTCCAAACCCATCCATCTAGACCCCGTCCGAACACATCCATCTAGACCCCGTCCAAACCCATCCATCTAGACCCCGTCCGAACACATCCATCTAGACCCCGTCCGAACCCATCCATCTCGACCCCATCCAAACCCATCCATCTCGACCCCGTCCAAACCCATCCATCTAGACCCCATCCAAACCCATCCATCTCGACCCCGTCCGAACCCATCCATCTCGACCCCATCCAAACCCATCCATCTCAACCCCATCCAAACCCATCCATCTCAACCCCGTCTAAACCCATCCATCTAGACCCCGTCCAAACCCACCCATCTCGACCCCATCCACACCCATCCAACTCGACCCCATCCAAACCCATCCATCTAGACCCCATCCAAACCCATCCATCTCGACCCCATCCAAACCCATCCATCTCGACCCCATCCAAACCCATCCATCTCGACCCCGTCCAAACCCATCCATCTAGACCCCATCCAAACCCATCCATCTCAACCCCATCCAAACCCATCCATCTCAACCCCATCCAAACCCATCCATCTAGACCCCATCCAAACCCATCCATCTCGACATCGTCCAAACCCATCCATCTCGACCCCGTCCAAACCCATCCATCTAGACCCCATCCAAACCCATCCATCTAGACCCCATCCAAACCCATCCATCTCGACCCCATCCAAACCCATCCATCTAGACCCCATCCAAACCCATCCATCTCGACCCCATCCAAACCCATCCATCTCGACCCCGTCCAAACCCATCCATCTAGACCCCATCCAAACCCATCCATCTCGACCCCGTCCAAACCCATCCATCTAGACCCCGTCCAAACCCATCCATCTAGACCCCGTCCGAACACATCCATCTAGACCCCGTCCAAACCCATCCATCTAGACCCCGTCCGAACACATCCATCTAGACCCCGTCCGAACCCATCCATCTCGACCCCATCCAAACCCATCCATCTCGACCCCGTCCAAACCCATCCATCTAGACCCCATCCAAACCCATCCATCTCGACCCCGTCCGAACCCATCCATCTCGACCCCATCCAAACCCATCCATCTCAACCCCATCCAAACCCATCCATCTCAACCCCGTCTAAACCCATCCATCTAGACCCCGTCCAAACCCACCCATCTCGACCCCATCCACACCCATCCAACTCGACCCCATCCAAACCCATCCATCTAGACCCCATCCAAACCCATCCATCTCAACCCCGTCCAAACCATCCATCTCGACCCCATGCAAACCCATCCATCTCAACCCCGTCCAAACCCATCCATCTAGACCCCGTCCAAACCCACCCATCTCGACCCCGTCCAAACCCATCCATCTCGACCCCATCCAAACCCATCCATC
Source organism: Squalus acanthias (assembly GCA_030390025.1). Classification (NCBI taxonomy): domain Eukaryota; kingdom Metazoa; phylum Chordata; class Chondrichthyes; order Squaliformes; family Squalidae; genus Squalus; species Squalus acanthias. The sequence goes on along the minus strand of CM059447.1, from coordinate 50,079,465 downwards.
TAGACCCCGTCCAAACCCATCCATCTCGACCCCATCCAAACCCATCCATCTAGACCCCATCCAAACCCATCCATCTCGACCCCATCCAAACCCATCCATCTCAACCCCGTCTAAAACCATCCAACTCGACCCCATCCAAACCCATCCATCTAGACCCCATCCAAACCCATCCATCTAGACCCCATCCAAACCCATCCATCTAGACCCCGTCCAAACCCATCCATCTCAACCCCGTCTAAAACCATCCAACTCGACCCCATCCAAACCCATCCATCTAGATCCCATCCAAACCCATCCATCTAGACCCCATCCAAACCCATCCATCTCGACCCCATCCAAACCCATCCATCTAGACCCCGTCCAAACCCATCCATCTCAACCCCATCCAAACCCATCCATCTAGCCCCCGTCCAAACCCATCCATCTAGACCCCATCCAAACCCATCCATCTCGACCCCATCCAAACCCATCCATCTCGACCCCATGCAAACCCATCCATCTCAACCCCGTCCAAACCCATCCATCTAGACCCCGTCCAAACCCACCCATCTCGACCCCGTCCAAACCCATCCATCTCGACCCCATCCAAACCCATCCATCTAGACCCCGTCCAAACCCATCCATCTCGACCCCGTCCAAACCCACCCATCTCGACCCCGTCCAAACCCATCCATCTAGACCCCATCCAAACCCATCCATCTCGACCCCATCCAAACCCATCCATCTCGACCCCGTCCAAACCCACCCATCTCGACCCCGTCCAAACCCATCCATCTCGACCCCATCTAAACCCATCCATCTAGACCCCGTCCAAACCCATCCATCTCGACCCCGTCCAAACCCATCCATCTCGACCCCATCTAAACCCATCCATCTAGACCCCATCGAAACCCATCCATCTAGACCCCATCCAAACCCATCCATCTCGACCCCGTCCAAACCCATCCATCTCAACCCCATCTAAACCCATCCATCTCGACCCCGTCCAAACCCATCCATCTAGACCCCATCCAAACCCACCCATCTCGACCCCGTCCAAACCCATCCATCTCGACCCTGTCCGAACCCATCCATCTCGACCCCGTCCAAACCCATCCATCTAGACCCCGTCCAAACCCATCCATCTCGACCCCGTCCGAACCCATCCATCTCGACCCCATCCAAACCCATCCATCTAGACCCCGTCCAAACCCATCCATCTCAACCCCGTCCAAACCCATCCATCTCAACCCCATCCAAACCCATCCATCTAGACCCCATCCAAACCCATCCATCTCAACCCCATCCAAACCCATCCATCTAGACCCCATCCAAACCCATCCATCTCGACCCCATCCAAACCCATCCATCTCAACCCCGTCTAAAACCATCCAACTCGACCCCATCGAAACCCATCCATCTAGACCCCATCCAAACCCATCCATCTAGACCCCGTCCAAACCCATCCATCTCAACCCCGTCTAAAACCATCCAACTCGACCCCATCCAAACCCATCCATCTAGACCCCATCCAAACCCATCCATCTAGACCCCGTCCAAACCCATCCATCTCAACCCCGTCTAAAACCATCCAACTCGACCCCATCCAAACCCATCCATCTAGATCCCATCCAAACCCATCCATCTCGACCCCATCCAAACCCATCCATCTCGACCCCGTCCAAACCCATCCATCTCAACCCCATCCAAACCCATCCATCTAGCCCCCGTCCAAACCCATCCATCTAGACCCCATCCAAACCCATCCATCTCGACCCCATCCAAACCCATCCATCTAGACCCCGTCCAAACCCATCCATCTAGACCCCATCCAAACCCATCCATCTAGACCCCATCCAAACCCATCCATCTCGACCCCGTCCAAACCCATCCATCTAGACCCCATCCAAACCCATCCATCTCGACCCCATCCAAACCCATCCATCTCGACATCGTCCAAACACATCCATCTCGACCCCGTCCAAACCCATCCATCTCAACCCCATCCAAACCCATCCATCTCGACATCGTCCAAACCCATCCATCTAGACCCCGTCCAAACCCATCCATCTCAACCCCATCCAAACCCATCCATCTCGACCCCATCCAAACCCATCCATCTCGACATCGTCCAAACACATCCATCTCGACCCCGTCCAAACCCATCCATCGAGACCCTGTCCAAACCCATCCATCTCAACCCCGTCCAAACCCATCCGTCTAGACCCCGTCCAAACCCATCCATCTAGACCCCGTCCAAACCCATCCATCTAGACCCCATCCAAACCCATCCATCTCAACCCCATCCAAACCCATCCATCTAGACCCCATCCAAACCCATCCATCTCAACCCCATCCAAACCCATCCATCTCGACCCCGTCCAAACCCATCCATCTCAACCCCATCCAAACCCATCCATCTCGACCCCATCCAAACCCATCCATCTCGACCCCATCCAAACCCATCCATCTAGACCCCATCCAAACCCATCCATCTCAACCCCGTCCAAACCCACCCATCTCGACCCCATCCGAACCCATCCATCTCAACCCCATCCAAACCCATCCATCTCGACCCCATCCAAACTCATCCATCTCAACCCCGTCCAAACCCATCCATCTAGACCCCGTCCAAACACATCCATCTCGACCCCGTCCAAACCCATCCATCGAGACCCTGTCCAAACCCATCCATCTCAACCCCGTCCAAACCCATCCGTCTAGACCCCGTCCAAACCCATCCATCTAGACCCCATCCAAACCCATCCATCTCAACCCCATCCAAACCCATCCATCTCGACCCCGTCCAAACCCATCCATCTCAACCCCATCCAAACCCATCCATCTCAACCCCATCCAAACCCATCCATCTCGACCCCGTCCAAACCCATCCATCTCAACCCCATCCAAACCCATCCATCTAGACCCCATCCAAACCCATCCATCTCAACCCCATCCAAACCCATCCATCTCAACCCCATCCAAACCCATCCATCTAGACCCCATCCAAACCCATCCATCTCAACCCCATCCAAACCCATCCATCTAGACCCCGTCCAAACCCATCCATCTCTAGCCCGTCCAAACCCATCCATCTCGACCCCATCCAAACCCATCCATCTAGACCCCATCTAAACCCATCCATCTCAACCCCATCCAAACCCATCCATCTAGACCCCATCCAAACCCATCCATCTCAACCCCGTCCAAACCCACCCATCTCGACCCCATCCAAACCCATCCATCTCAACCCCATCCAAACCCATCCATCTCAACCCCGTCCAAACCCACCCATCTCGACCCCATCCAAACCCATCCATCTCAACCCCATCCAAACCCATCCATCTCAACCCCATCCAAACCCATCCATCTCGACCCCATCCAAACTCATCCATCTCAACCCCGTCCAAACCCATCCATCTCGACCCTGTCCAAACCCATCCATCTCGACCCCATCCAAACCCATCCATCTAGACCCCATCCAAACCCATCCATCTCGACCCCTTCCAAACTCATCCATCTAGACCCCGTCCAAACCCATCCATCTCGACCCCGTCCAAACCCATCCGTCTAGACCCCGTCCAAACCCATCCATCTCAACCCCGTCTAAAACCATCCATCTCAACCCCATCCAAACCCATCCATCTAGACCCCGTCCAAACCCATCCATCTCAACCCCATCCAAACCCATCCGTCTAGACCCCGTCCAAACCCATCCATCTCGACCCCGTCCAAACACATCCATCTCGACCCCGTCCAAACACATCCATCTCAACCCCATCCAAACCCATCCATCTAGACCCCATCCAAACCCATCCATCTCGACCCCATCCAAACCCATCCATCTCGACCCCGTCCAAACCCATCCATCTCGACCCCGTCCAAACCCATCCATCTCGACCCCATCCAAACCCATCAGTCTAGACCCCATCCAAACCCATCCATCTCGACCCCGTCCAAACCCATCCATCTCGACCCCGTCCAAACCCATCCATCTCAACCCCATCCAAACCCATCCATCTAGACCCCGTCCAAACCCATCCATCTCAACCCCGTCCAAAACCATCCATCTCGACCCCATCCAAACCCATCCATCTAGACCCCATCCAAACCCATCCATCTAGACCCCGTCCAAACTCATCCATCTAGACCCCGTCCAAACCCATCCATCTAGACCCCATCCAAACCCATCCATCTAGACCCCGTCCAAACCCATCCATCTAGACCCCATCCAAACCCATCCATCTCAACCCCATCCAAACCCATCCATCTAGACCCCATCCAAACCCATCCATCTCAACCCCATCCAAACCCATCCATCTAGACCCCGTCCAAACCCATCCATCTCAACCCCATCCAAACCCATCCATCTAGACCCCATCCAAACCCATCCATCTCTAGCCCGTCCAAACTCATCCATCTAGACCCCGTCCAAACCCATCCATCTCGACCCCGTCCAAACCCATCCATCTAGACCCCGTCCAAACCCATCCATCTAGACCCCGTCCAAACCCATCCATCTAGACCCCGTCCAAACCCATCCATCTCGACCCCATCCAAACACATCCATCTCGACCCCATCCAAACCTATTCATCTCGACCCCATCCAAACTCATCCATCTCGACCCCATCCAAACCTATTCATCTCGACCCCATCCAAACTCATCCATCTCGACCCCATCCAAACCCATCCATCTCGACCCCATCCAAACCCATCCATCTAGACCCCATCCAAACCCATCCATCTAGACCCCATCCAAACCTATTCATCTCGACCCCATCCAAACCAATCCATCTCGACCCCATCCAAACCCATCCATCTAGACCCCATCCAAACACATCCATCTAGACCCCATCCAAACCCATCCATCTAGACCCCATCCAAACACATCAGTCTAGACCCCGTCCAAACCCATCCATCTAGACCCCGTCCAAAACTATCCATCTCAACCCCATCCAAACCCATCCATCTAGACTCCATCCAAACCCATCCATCTAGACCCCAGCAAAACCCATCCGTCTAGACCCCGTCCAAACCCATCCATCTCGACCCCATCCAAACCCATCCATCTAGACCCCGTCCAAACCCATCCATCTCGACCCCATCCAAACCCATCCGTCTAGACCCCATCCAAACCCATCCGTCTAGACCCCGTCCAAACCCATCCATCTAGACCCCATCCAAACCCATCCATCTCTAGCCCGTCCAAACCCATCCATCTAGACCCCATCCAAACCCATCCATCTAGACCCCATCCAAACCCATCCATCTCGACCCCATCCAAACCCATCCATCTCTAGCCCGTCCAAACCCATCCATCTCGACCCCATCCAAACCATCCATCTAGACCCCGTCAAACCCATCCATCTCGACCCCATCCAAACCCATCCATCTCTAGCCCATCCAAACCCATCCATCTCGACCCCGTCCAAACCCATCCATCTCGACCCCATCCAAACCCATCCATCTAGACCCCATCCAAACTCATCCATCTCGACCCCATCCAAACCATCCATCTAGACCCCGTCCAAACTCATCCATCTAGACCCCATCCAAACCCACCCATCTCGACCCCGTCCAAACCCATCCATCTCGACCCCATCCAAACCCATCCATCTCTAGCCCGTCCAAACCCATCCATCTCGACCCCATCCAAACCATCCATCTAGACCCCGTCAAACCCATCCATCTCGACCCCATCCAAACCCATCCATCTCTAGCCCGTCAAACCCATCCATCTCGACCCCATCCAAACCCATCCATCTCTAGCCCGTCCAAACCCATCCATCTCGACCCCATCCAAACCCATCCATCTCTAGCCCATCCAAACCCATCCATCTCGACCCCATCCAAACCCATCCATCTAGACCCCATCCAAACCCACCCATCTAGACCCCATCCAAACCCATCCATCTCGACCCCATCCAAACACATCCATCTCAACCCCATCCACACCCATCCATCTCGACCCCATCCAAACCCATCCATCTCGACCCCGTCCAAACCCACCCATCTCGACCCCGTCCAAACCCATCCATCTAGACCCCATCCAAACCCATCCATCTCGACCCCATCCAAACCCATCAGTCTAGACCCCATCCAAACCCATCCATCTAGACCCTAGCAAAACCCATCCGTCTAGACCCCATCCAAACCCATCCATCTAGATCTCGAATTTTATAGCAATTCCTACTTTCCTACGAAAAGGATATTGGAGCGATGGGAAAAGGTACTTTGTAGATTCACTGGGATGGTACACGGGATGGGACGATAGAGTGCGGATGAGAATTTGTTAAAGCTCGGGCTGTACCCACTGGGGTTAAGGGGGTGGATCTGATGACGAGAGGATCAATAATGAAAGACTATTGGCACTGGTCAGTGAATCAGTAACTCAGCGGCATAAACTCTACAAGGGAGGTTCTCAAGAATTCTCGCACAGAGAGCATGGAATCCATCGCCACACGAGCCTAGACGGCCAGCCATTTGAGAGGAAATTGGATTACCACTTGGAGAAACCACATATGGAAGGGTGAAGGGGATGGGGATGAGAGCAGACAGCTCTGACATGGAGCTAGCACAGGTACAGTAGGCTGAGTGGCCTCCGTGTGGATTTTTGTGACTTTATCTGTTGACAAAAAAAGGGTCCCGCCAATGTGACTCATGGAACGATAGAGCACAGGAGGAGGCCATTCGGCCCATCGTGCCTGTGCCGGCTCTTTGAAAGAGCTCTCCAATTAGTCCCACTCCCCCCCTGCTCTTTCCCCACAGCCCTGCAATATTCTTCCTTTTCAAGTATTTATCCGATTCCCCTTTTGAAAGTCACTATTGAATCTGCTCCCTTTCAGGCAGCGCGTTCCCGATCACAACAACTCGCTGCGTAAAATAAATGCTCCTCATCTCCCCCCTCTGGTTCTTTTGCCAATTATCTTAAATCTGTGTCCTCTGGTTACCGACCCTCCTGCCACTGGAAACAGTTTCTCCTTATTTATTCTATCAGGAACCTACATGATTTTGAACGCCTCGATTAAATCTCCTCTTAACCTGCTCTGCTCTAAGGAGAACAACCCCAGCTTCTCCAGTCTCCCCACATAACTGAAGTCCCTCATCCCTGGGACCATTCTGGTAAAACTCCTCCGCACCCTCTTTCCTAAAGTGAGGTGCCCAGAATTGGACACCATACTCCGGTTGAGGCCCAACCAGTGACTTGTAAAGGTTTACCATAACTTCCTTGCTTTTGTACTTGCTGTCTCTATTTATAACGCCCAGGATCAGAGACGCACACAGTGTCTCAAAACACCCAACTTCAATTGAAAGGATTCTGCTCTCGTTTATATTTCCATCTCACACCGTGCTCCTCTCTCCAGGTGTCGGTCTACGTGGGCGGCTTTAACTAGCGACTCACGTCGAAGCAGAGTGAGTCAGTGTCTATTTCGGTGTGTCAGTGCTGGGAAACCAAACGACAAAAAATAAAATTCCGCTTCGCGCTGACAGCCAAATCCGAACCAAACCCCTTCGCCGTTTCTCCCTCGACCCTATTCCCACCAAACCGTTGACCACCCAACTTCCTTTTCTGGCTCCCCATGTTAGCTGACCTTGTTAACGGTTCTCTCTCCTCAGGTACTGTCCCCCTCTCCCTCAAATCTGCCGTCATCACCCCTCTGCTCAAAAAAACAACCCTTGCCCCCTCCGTCCTTGCAAACTACCTCCCCATCTCCAACCTCCCTTTCCTCTCCAAAGTCCTTGAACGTGTTGTCGCCTCCCAAATCCGTGCCCATCTTTCCCGCAACTCCGTACGAACATAAGAAACAGGAGCAGGAGTCGGCCATTCGGCCCCTCGAGCCTGCTCCGCCATTCAATGAGATCATGGCTGATCTTCTGCCTCAACTCCATTCACCGGCCCCATCGCCATATCCCTTGATGCCCTTACTAGTCAGAAATCTACCGACTTCTGTTTTGAATATACCCAATGACTGAGCCTCCACAGCCCTCTGGGGTAGAGAATTCCAAAGATTCACCACCCTCTGTGTGAAGAAATTTCTTCTCATCTCAGTCCTGAATGGCCTACCCTTTATCCTGAGGCTGTGGCCCCTGGTTCTAGACTCCCCAGCCAAGGGAAACATTCTCCCCAGCATCCACCCTATCAAGCCCTGTAATCATTTTGTATGCTTCAATGAGATTCTCCTCTCATTCTTCTGAATTCAAGAGAATACAGGCCTAGTTTACTCAATCTCTTCTCATACGACAGTGTTTGAATCCCTCCCATCCGGTTTCCGTCCCCGCCACAGTACTGAAACGGCTCTCATCAAAGTCACAAATAACATCCTTTGTGACTGTGACAAAGGGAAACTACCCCTCCTCGTCCTTCTTGACTTGTCTGCAGCCTTTGACAGGGTTGACCACTTCATCCTTCTCCAACGCCTCTCCACCGTCGTCCAGCTGGGTGGGACTGCACTCGCCTGGTTCCATTCTTATCTATCTAATCGTAGCCAGAGAATCACCTGCAACGGCTTCTCTTCCCACTCCCGCATCGTTACCTCTGGAGTCCCCCGAGGATCTATCCTTGGCCCCCTCCTATTCCTCATCTACATGCTGCCCCATGATATCATCCGAAAACACAGCGTCATTTTCCACATGTACGCTGACGACACCCAGCTCTACCTCACTACCTCTTCTCTCCACCCCTCCACAGTCTCTAAATTGTCTCTCCTCGTAATTTAACCCTTGGAATGATGGTATCATTCTGGTAAACCTACGCTGCACTCCCTGCAAGGCCAATCTATCCTTCCTAAGGTGCGGTGCCCAGAACTGCTCCCAGTACTCCAGGTGTGGTCTAACCAGGGCTCTGTATAGCTGCAGCATAACTTCCCAGACCGGGGGCCAATGTAGGCCAGCGAGCACAGGGGGTGATGGGCGAACGGGAGTTAGGATACGAGTTTTGGATGAGCTCAAGTGAAAGGGAACTCCAACAACAAGAACTTGTATTTATATAGCGCCTTTAACGTAGTAAAACGTCCCAAGGTGCTGCACAGGAGTATTGTAAGACGAAAATTTTTTTTGACACCGAGCCACATAAGGATAAATTAGAAATAACATAGAAAACGCTGGAAAAACTCAGCAGGCCAGGCAGCATCCGTGGAGAGAGAAACAGAGTTAACGTTTCAGGTCAAATACCTTTCGTCAGAACTGGAAAAAAGCAGGAAATGGAACAGATTTGAAAGCAAGTTTAGGGCTGGGAAAAGGGGGAGGGGATGAAAGAACAAAAGGGAAGGATAAATTGGGGCAGGTGACCAAAAGCTTGGTCAAAGAGGTCGGTTTTAAGGAGTGTCTTAAAGGAGGAAAGAGAGGTAGAAAGGCGGGGAGGTTTAGGGAGGGAATTCCAGAGCTTAGGGCCCAGGCAACAGAAGGCACGGCCGCCAATGGTTGAGCGATTATAATCAGGGATGCTCAAGGGGGCAGGATTAGAGGAGCGCAGATATCTCGGGGGGAGTTTGTGGGGCTGGAGGAGGTTACAATGATAGGGAGGGGGGGCGAGGAGGCCATGGAGGGATTTGAACACAAGGATGAGAATTTTGAAATCGAGGCGTTGCTTAACCGGGAGCCAATGTAGGTCAGCGAGCACAGGGGGTGATGGGCGAACGGGACTTGGTGCGAGTTAGGACACGGGGCAGCCGAGTTTGGGATGACCTCAAGTTTACATAGGGTGGAATGTGGGAGGCCGGCCAGGAGTGCGTTGGAGCCCCAATTGACCCCCCAGCCTCCACGGCCTTTTGGGGGAGAGAGTTCCCCCTTTGTGTGAGGAAGTGCTTCCTGACGTCACCCCTGAACGGCCTGGCTCTAATTTTTAAGATAACGGGGCAGAAATTCAGCTGTTGTCGGGTGAGTACGCACTGTGTTGATTTTATTAAAATTTAAACATTTTTTTCACAGATTTATCTTTTTTAATTACTTTAAAGAAAGGTAAGTTTAGTTTTAGCCCCGTTAAAAAATGTAATTAATTTTTTCAAAAATTTAAATTTTTGTTTAAAATAGTTAATTAATGTAATTTATAGTTATTTTAAAAATGTGATTTAAAAAAAAAATTATTTGTAGTTTTAGGGATGTTTTGGGGCCGATCTGTATTCATAGATTTGACAGGTCTCTCTATGAATGAAAGATGGTCTGCTGCCATTGGCTCTCCATGGCCCACGTGATCCCAGGGGACGCATCGCACTAACTACGCCCCTGGGATACACAAGCACTGCACGCCGGCAGCTGCAGGAGGCCCAGGACCCGAAGTCCCCGTGGGCCCAGAGGTCAACGGCAGGCGCGGTAGGTAGGTGCGCGCGCGATCCTTGCACCCGCGGGAAGCCAGGGAGCTGAATTTCTGGCCCTATGTCCCCTCGTGCTTGTTTCCTCAGCAGAGGGAGTAGTTTTGCTCTATGGACCCTATCGAATCCTTTTAACATTTTCAACACCTCGATCAGATCACCCCCTCAATCTGCTATCCTCAAAGGGAGTAGGAAGAATGAGGAGAGACAATACACACTAAATGGTACGATTTTAAAGGGGGTGTAAGAACAGAGAGACCCGGGGGTGCTTGTGCACAAATCATTGAAGGTGGCAGGACAGGTTAACAAAGCATATGGGATTCCTGGGCTTTATAAATAGAGGTCATGATGCGGACTTCACCTGAGGAAGGAGCAATCGATAGCTCCGAAAGCTTGTGATTTCAAATAAAACTGTTGGACTATAACCTGGTGTTGTGCGACCTCTCAATTTTATAAATAGAGGCAGAGTACAAAAGCCAGGAGGTTATGCTAAACCTTTATAAAACACTAGTTCGGCCCCAGCTGGAGTATTGTGGGCACCGCACTTTAGGAAGGACGTGAAGGTTTTGGAGAGGGTGCGGAGGAGATTTACTAGAATGGTTCCAGGGATGAGGGATTGCAGTTGCGTGGATAGACTTGGAGAAGCTGGGGTTAGTTCTCCTTGGAGCAGAGAAGGCTAAGGGGAGATTTAATATAGGCGTTCAAAATCATGAAGGATTTAGACAGAGTAAATAAAGAGAAACTGTTTCCAGTGGCTGAAGGGTCGGTAACCAGAGGGCACAGATTTAAGGTGACTGGCAAAAGAACCAGAGGCGACATGAGGAAAAACTTTTTTTACGCAGCGAGTGGTTAGGGTTTGGAATGCGCTGCCTGATAGGGCGGTGGATACAGATTCAATAGTAGCCATCAAAAGGGAATTGGATTAAGACTTGAAGGGGGAAAATTGCTGGGATATGGGGAAAGAGCGGGGGAGTGTGGGACTGACTGGATTGCTCTTCGAAAGAGCCGGCGCAGACTCGATGGGCCAAATGGTCTCATTCTGTGCTGTACTATTTGATGATCCTATGACTCTATGAAGTATAGTTCTGTCACTATAAAGGCAGCAAGTGCTGATGGCATTACCACAAAGATGGGGGCACAGCTTAAGAGGGGAGATGTTAAACTGAGATCCCGTCTGTCTGCTCAGGTGGCTGTTATTGCGCTGTTTCAAGAAAGAGCAGGGGATTTTTCCTCGGTGTCCTGACCGATATCCCTCCCTCAACCGACACCACCAAAAAAACCCAGGTTAACTGGTTATTTATCGCACTGTTGTTTGTGGGAGCTTGCTGTGCGCAAACTGGCTCCTACATTTGCCGACAGAATAACAGCCTCAAGAGCGCCGGCCTAGATTTCGCGCTCAAGTTTCTGGAGTGGGGCTTGAACCCACGGCCTTCAGACTTGGCAAAATTGATTCATTGCGTAAAACACAACTGAGACATTTCAATAGCGTGACAGGCACCGTGTAAATAGGGTTTTCATTGAGAAAGCAACACTTGCATTTCTATAGCGTCTTTCACAAGCATTTATTGTTTGGGTGTCAGCCGTGGCTCGATGGGTGGCTCTCTCTCTCTCTCTCTCTCTCTCCCGCCTCTGGCTCAGAAGGTTGTGGGTTCAAGACCCACTCCAGAGACTTGAGCCCATAATCCAGGCCGACACTCCCAGTGCAGGACGTCCCAAAGCGCTTTACAGCCAATGAAGTACTTTTTTTGAAGTGCGGTCACTGTTGTAAAGTAGGAAACGCGGCAGCCAATTTGCACACAGCAAGCTCCCACAAACAGCAATGTGATAATGACCGGATCATCTGTTTTTAGTGATGTTGGTTGAGGGATAAATATTGGGCCCAGGACTCCAGGGAGAACTCCCCCCTGCTCTTCTTCCAATAGTGGCCACGGGATCTTTTACATCCACCTGAGAGGGCAGACGGGGCCTCGGTTTAACATCTCATCAGAAAGACGACACCTCCGACAGTGTGGCGCTCCCTCAGCACTGCCCCTCCGACAGTGCAGCGCTCCCTCAGTACTGCCCCTCCGACAGTGCGGCGCTCCCTCAGCACTGCCCCTCCGACAGTGCAGCGCTCCCTCAGTACTGCCCCTCCGACAGTGCGGCGCTCCCTCAGCACTGCCCCTCCGACAGTGCAGCGCTCCCTCAGTACTGCCCCTCCGACAGTGCGGCGCTCCCTCAGTACCGCCCCTCCGACAGTGCGGCGCTCCCTCAGTACTGCCCCTCCGACAGTGCGGCGCTCCCTCAGTACTACCCCTCCGACAGTGCGGCGCTCCCTCAGTGCTGCCCCTCCGACAGTGCGGCGCTCCCTCAGTACCGCCCCTCCGACAGTGCGGCGCTCCCTCAGTGCCGCCCCTCCGACAGTGCGGCGCTCCCTCAGTACCGCCCCTCCGACAGTGCGGCGCTCCCTCAGTACCGCCCCTCCGACAGTGCGGCGCTCCCTCAGTACCACCCCTCCGACAGTGCGGCGCTCCCTCAGTACCGCCCCTCAGACAGTGCGGCGCTCCCTCAGTACTGCCCCTCCGACAGTGCGGCGCTCCCTCAGTACTGCCCCTCCGACAGTGCGGCGCTCCCTCAGTACTGCCCCTCCGACAGTGCGGCGCTCCCTCAGTACCGCCCCTCCGACAGTGCGGCACTCCCTCAGTACCGCCCCTCCGACAGTGCGGCGCTCCCTCAGTACTACCCCTCCGACAGTGCGGCGCTCCCTCAGTGCTGCCCCTCCGACAGTGCGGCGCTCCCTCAGTACCGCCCCTCCGACAGTGCGGCGCTCCCTCAGTACCGCCCCTACGACAGTGCGGCACTCCCTCAGTACCGCCCCTCCGACAGTGCGGCGCTCCCTCAGTACTGCCCCTCCGACAGTGCGGCGCTCCCTCAGTACTGCCCCTCTGACAGTGCGGCGCTCCCTCAGTACTGCCCCTCTGACAGTGCGGCGCTCCCTCAGTACTGGACTGGGAGTGCCCGCCTGGATTATGGGCTCAAGTCTCTGGAGTGAGACTCGAACCCACAACCTTCTGAGCCAGAGGCAGGAGAGAGAGAGAGAGAGCCACCCACTGAGACACGGCTGACACCCAAACAATAAATGCTTGTATTTACAGAACACTTTGTGTCAAGTTGTGTCTCACACTTCCTACAATATTTATTAAATCTTTCTAACTTTTTATCTCCGGTAAGGCTACACCCCCAGCTTTTTATTTTCAATACAACACTTCGTTAATTCACAGTTTCGTTATGCAAAAGACAAGAGGAGCGAGAGCAGGGTCGCACAGAGCCAAGAAAGGAGGGGTGATAATGGCTATCTGTCATTTCGATTTCAGTAAAGGGTACAGGTGGGCGTGTGAAACTCTCTCACTGTCTCACTGGTGCTGCCAAAAAAAAACCCCACTTAGCAGTGCCATTTCCAGATGCATTTATATCGCAGAACCAGGTAGGTTCTGACCTTTCAAACTCGGGTTGCGACTGCCGGCAGCGTACGGTAGCGTAGTGGTCATGTTGCTGGACTAGTGATCCAATTATGCACGTGAATTCAAGGCCCACCTCGGGGCAGCTTGAGAATTAGCAAATTCTGCTGGTCTCATTCAAATTGTCGATTATCGTAAAAACACCAACCTAGTTCATTAAAGTACCCTTCAGTGGAAGGAAACCTGTCGTCCTTACCCAGTCTGGGCCTATAATCTAGGCTGACACTCCCTGTGGAGTGCCGCACAGTCGGAGCGGCGGTATGAGGGAGCGCCGCACTGTCGGAGGGGCAGTACTGAGGGAGCGCCGCACTGTCGGAGGGGCGGTACTGAGGGAGCGCCGCACTGTCGGAGGGGCGGTACTGAGGGAGCGCCGCACTGTCGGAGGGGCGGTACTGAGGGAGCGCCGCACTGTCGGAGGGGCGGTACTGAGGGAGCGCCGCACTGTCGGAGGGGCGGTACTGAGGGAGCGCCGCACTGTCGGAGGGGCGGTACTGAGGGAGCGCCGCACTGTCGGAGGGGCGGTACTGAGGGAGCGCCGCACTGTCGGAGGGGCAGTACTGAGGGAGCGCCGCACTGTCGGAGGGGCGGTACTGAGGGAGCGCCGCACTGTCGGAGGGGCGGTACTGAGGGAGCGCCGCACTGTAGGAGGGGCAGTACTGAGGGAGCACCGCACTGTCGGAGGGTCAGTACTGAGGGAGAGCCGCACTGTCGGAGGTGCCGTCTTTCGGATGAGACGTTAAACCGAGGCCCCGTCTACTCTCTCAGGTGGACGTAAAAGATCCCACGGCCTCGATTTCGAAGAAGAGCAGGGGGAGTTCTCCCCGGTGTCCTGGGGCAAATATTTATCCCTCAACCAACATCACTAAAACAGAAGATCTGGTCATTATCACATTGCTGTTTGTGGGAGCTTGCTGTGCACAAATTGGCTGCCGCGTTTCCTACATTACAACAGTGACCACACTTCAAAAAAAGTACTTCATTGGCTGTAAAGCGCTTTGGGACGTCCTGAGGTTGTGAAAGGCGCTGGAGAAATGCAAGTCTTCCTTGAGGGAGATGTGAAAGAAATAACTCGGAGAATTAGTCAGTGCGTGGTCTGAACACGGCACACGAGAGGAGTTGGTGGTTTCCAATGACACGTCGCGCCCGGCGGGCCAGCCAGGTACGCGGGCGACGTCACTGGTGGTTTATCGGCTAACTGTGAAGTCACGTCACGTATCCTGGGCGGAAACAGTGTGCAATCAAAAAAAGAACTCTGCTCGTCAGCAATAAACAACAGCAAATCACATTTCTCCAGCGCCTTTCACCACCTCAGGACGTCCCAAAGCGCTTTACAGCCAATGAAGTACTTTTTTTGAAGTGCGGTCACTGTTGTAATGTCGGGAATGTGGCAGCCAATTTGCGCACAGCAAGCTCCCACAAACAGCCATGTGATAATGACCAGATCATCTGTTTTTAGTGATGTTGGTTGAGGGATAAATATTGGGCCCAGGACACCGGGGAGAACTCCCCCTGCTCTTCTTCCAAATAGTGGCCGTGGGATCTTTTACATCCACCCGAGAGAGCAAACGGGGCCTCGGTTTAAAGTCTCATCTGAAAGACGGCACCTCTGACAGTGCGGCGCTCCCTCACTACTGCCCCTCCGACAGTGCGGCGCTCCCTCACTACTGTCCCTTCGACAGTGCAACACTCCCTCAGTACTGCCTCTCCGACAGTGCAACACTCCCTCACTACTGCCCCTCCGACAGTGCGGCGCTCCCTCACTACTGTCCCTTCGACAGTGCAACACTCCCTCAGTACCGCCCCTCCGACAGTGAGGCGCTCCCTCAGTACTGCCCCTCCGACAGTGCGGCGCTCCCTCAGTACTGCCCCTCCGACAGTGCGGCGCTCCCTCAGTACTGCCCCTCCGACAGTGCGGTGCTCCCTCAGTACTGCCCCTCCAATAGTGCGGTGCTCCCTCAGTACAGCCCCTCCGACAGTGCGGCGCTCCCTCAGTACTGCCCCCCCGACAGTGCGGCGCTCCCTCAGTACTGCCCCTCCGACAGTGCGGCGCTCCCTCAGTACTGCCCCTCCGACAGTGCGGCACTCCCTCAGTACTGCCCCTCCGACAGTGCGGCGCCCCCTCAGTACTGCCCCTCCGACAGTGCGGCGCTCCCTCAGTACTGCCCCTCCGACAGTGCGGCGCTCCCTCAGTACTGCCCCTCCGACAGTGCGGCGCTCCCTCAGTACTGCCCCTCCGACAGTGCGGCGCTCCCTCATTACTGCCCCTCCCACAGTGCGGCGCTCCCTCATTACTGCCCCTCCCACAGTGTGGAGCTCCCTCATTACCGCCCCTCCGACAGTGCGGCGCGCCCTCAGGACTGACACTGGGAGTGTCGACCTAGATTATGGGCTCGAGTCTCTGGAGTGGGGGCTCGAACCCACGACCTTCTGACTCAAAGGCGAGAGAGAGAGAGAGAGAGAGAGAGAGAGAGCTACCCACTGAGCCACGGCTGACACCATAGCTTCCTCCCCCCACATCCCCTGCCAGTAGCCTGCCACGGTGCCCCTTTGAAGGCGGGTAGGTTGCGGACACTGCAATCACTTACCCCCCCATCATCCCACCGTGAGTCAGGGTCCAATCACTTAAAGTTAGTTCCCCACCCTCATCTTCACTGGTGGAAAATAAATCACCAAAGAGATGTTTTAAAAAGTATTGCTATGTCCTACTCTTTGCTGTTAAAGGTTGCACTTAACTAAAGGTAGGAAAAGCAAACCGGATTTTAATATATTGACCGAGTATTGCATTATTTGGGCTGCCATTATTTTAAGGTGTCTCTCAACCAACATCACCAAAACAGATAATCTGGCCGTCATCACAGTGCAGTATTTATATTGTTGAGGCTGGGGGAGTCAATCGAAAATTTTAAAACGGAGATTGATAGATTTTTGCTGGGTAAGGGGATTAAGGGTTACGGAACCAAGGCGGGTGGATGGAGTTAAGATACAGATCAGCCGCGATCTGATTGAGTGACGGGACGGGACAGGACAGGCTCGAGGGGCTGAATGGCCTCCTCCTGTGCCTACGTTCCTGTTAACGGTCGGCAGCCCGTCAGCCTGTTAACAGACGTTTCAACAGCCGGATTAAACTCACGCTGCTTAAAGCGGGAGCAGGTCGGGCCGGGCGAGGTGCGGGAGAGCACGGGAATCACCGGCAGGGGGAGACGGAGGCTTCAGGGGCGGAGGGGTAAGTATTTATTAAAAATGCTTTGAAATCACTTTTCTGAACCAGCAAAGGCAGGATGTTGGGGCACTTTACTGGTTCACAGTATTGCTCAACGTGACTATGTCAGGTTGAACGGAAAGAAAGACTTGCATTTCTCCAGCGCCCTTCACGACCACCGGACGTCTCAAAGCGCTTCACAGCCAATGAAGCACTTTTTTTGAAGTGCAGTCACTGTTGTAATGTAGGAAACGCAGGAGCCAATTTGCGCACAGCAAGCTCCCACAAACTGCAATGTGATAATGATCAGATCATCTGTTTTGAGTGATGTTGGTTGAGGGATAAATATTAGCCCCAGGACACCGGGGAGAACTCCCCCTGCTCTTCTTCAAAATAGTGGCCGTGGGATCTTTTACCCCCACCCGAGAGGGCAGACGGGGCCTCGGTTTACCGTCTCACCCGAAAGACGGCACCTCCGACGATTGAGGAGTGGACCAGGGTGTCGCGGAGCAAACGGTCCCCTTCGCAATGCAATCGCATTGAAACGTATAAAATTCTGACAGGGCTGGACAGACTGGATGCAGGGAGGATGTTTCCCCTGGCTGGGGGGTCTAGAACGAGGGGTCACAGTCTCAGGATACGGGGTAGGACATTTAGGACTGAGATGAGGAGAAATTTCTTCACTCAGAGGGTGGTGAACCTGTGGAATTCTTTACCACAGAGGGCTGTGGAGGCCAAGTCACTGAATATATTTAAGAAGGAGATCGATAGATTTCTAGACACAAAAGGCATCAAGGGGTATGGGGAGAGAGCGGGAATATGGTATTGAGATAGAGGATCAGCCATGATCATATTGGCTGGCTCGAAGGGCCGATTGGCCGACTCCTGCTCCTAATTTTCTATGTTTCTATGGATCACCCCCGCCAGGGAAACACTGCCCACGCCAGGATACAAAAACTGCATCGCTTCTATCATCACCTCCACCGCTCCCCCCCCTCCTCGCCTCCCCAGCCACACAACTGCTTCTCTAGTGCACTGGGAGCTGAGTTGAGAGGGAAGGGGGTGAGTTGGGAATCGCCCAGGTCTATCAAACACACACTGTTCCCAATTCCTGCCAGCTACACTGGCACAGAATATTACAAAATAGAGGGTTTAATTCAGCTCCGTCGCAAAAGAAAGACTCGCATTTCTAGAGCATCTTTCTCGATCACCGGACGCCTCAAAGTGCTTTACAGCCAATGAAGCACTTTTTATGAAGTGTGGTCACTGTTGTAATGTGGGAAACGCGGCAGACAATTTGCGCACAGCAAGCTCCCACAAACAGCAATGTGATAATGACCAGATCATCTGTTTTAATGATGTTGGTTGAGGGATAAATATTGGCCCCAGGACACCGGGGAGAACTCCCCCTGCTCTTCGAAATAGTGGCCGTGGGATATTTTACGTCCGACAGTGCGGCGCTCCCTCATTACCGCCCCTCCGACAGTGCGGCGCTCCCTCAGTACCGCCCCTCCGACAGTGCGGCACGCCCTCAGTACCGCCCCTCCGACAGTGCGGCGCTCCCTCAGTACCGCCCCTCCGACAGTGCGGCGCTCCCTCAGTACCGCCCCTCCGACAGTGCGGCCCTCCCTCAGTACCGCCCCTCAGACAGTGCAGCGCTCCCTCAGTACCGCCCCTCCGACAGTGCGGCGCTCCCTCAGTACTGCCCCTCCGACAGTGCGGCGCTCCCTCAGTACTGCCCCTCCGACAGTGCGGCACTCCCTCAGTACCACCCCTCCGACAGTGCAGCGCTCCCTCAGTACCGCCCCTCCGACAGTGCTGCACTCCCTCAGTACTGCCCCTCCGACAGTGCGGCGCTCCCTCAGTACTGACCCTCCGACAGTGCGGCGCTCCCTCAGTACTGCCCCTCCGACAGTGCGGCGCTCCCTCAGTACCACCCCTCCGACAGTGCAGCGCTCCCTCAGTACCGCCCCTCCGACAGTGCTGCACTCCCTCAGTACTGCCCCTCCGACAGTGCGGCACTCCCTCAGTACCACCCCTCCGACAGTGCAGCGCTCCCTCAGTACCGCCCCTCCGACAGTGCTGCACTCCCTCAGTACCGCCCCTCTGACAGTGCGGCGCTCCCTCAGTACTGCCCCTCCGACAGTGCGGCACTCCCTCAGTACTGCCCCTCCGACAGTGCAGCTCTCCCTCAGCACCACCCCTCCGACAGTGCGGCACTCCCTCAGTACTGCCCCTCCGACAGTGCGGCGCTCCCTCAGTACCACCCCTCCGACAGTGCAGCGCTCCCTCAGTACCGCCCCTCCGACAGTGCTGCACTCCCTCAGTACTGCCCCTCTGACAGTGCGGCGCTCCCTCAGTACTGACCCTCCGACAGTGCGGCGCTCCCTCAGTACTGCCCCTCCGACAGTGCGGCGCTCCCTCAGTACTGCCCCTCCGACAGTGCGGCGCTCCCTCAGTACTGCCCCTCCGACAGTGCGGCACTCCCTCAGTACTGCCCCTCCGACAGTGTAGCTCTCCCTCAGCACTGCACTGGAGTGTCAGCCTTGCTTTCTGTGCTCAAGATAACAACAGCACCTCTTTGCATATATATATAAAAAAGATTGCAATCAGGTGTCCTTCTGCCTCCTACTGCTATCAGTCACTCTAAGCTAAGCCAGGCACTGTTCAATCTGCCTTCGGATCCAGCCTGCTCGGGTTAGGACAAGCCGCCTGCAGAGAATCTGCTTCACAGAATTAAAATCCTTACCTTTAATGTGGCTTTGCATGGCTGCAAGTTGTGCATCTACAGGGGCATCAGGCAACGACCTATCCATAAATCCCTCTCTGTCCCTGTGGGTGGGATCTGCAGGGGTAAATGGTGCATCAGATATCTCTGTGTGTGTGTGTGAGAGAGAGAGAGAGAGGATTGAGCGGGGTAATCGAGACGGGCTCTCTGTAATCGTTTGACAGTCCCACGTTGGACTGAGCAGTCGGAAAATGACTCGGATGGAGACTGTGTGTGTGTGTGTGTGTGTGTGATTCAAGCTAAATAGGTACAAGCTCTCTCTCTGTCTAACAAATACAGAGAGTGGAGGGGGAATTAATCTGAGGACATTTAAAAATTAAAAGTGTGCAATGCATAAAAATTAAAGGATTAAATGGGAGAATCTTTGCATTTTCTAAATTTGTTTAACGACATCACAGTTTGGAGACCAGAAATTGATTTCCTCCCCACCCACCCCCCCCCCCCCAATTAAATTGTTATTTGAAATTCACACACACAGCATTGCATTTATAGTTTGATCAGTCGCGACAAGTCTAGAATTAAATAAATTAAGCTGCACCTTTCGAAGCTTGCACAAGACCGTGAATTAAGTTGCAAACTCCGAGCCTTAAACTTCTAAAAAAAAATGCATTGAATGTTAAATTCACAGGAAAGTATTCATTTCAACGATAAAAAAAAATCGCCTCCCAGACACAGAATCGACAGGTCGAGTGATTTGTAACGTAAACCCAACCCAGGCCCCCAATAAAAAAACTCTTTCTAATTTAGTTCATCACTTCTGCACATTATACAGGGCTGATCCTAGATTAAAGGTGGGAGTTCTCATTCCTTATATATAAATAGAGGCGACTGTTGTCTTAAATCAACATTATTGGTGCAATGTGTGAGAGAATTATCTTTAACATGGGGAGCTGTGTAGAGGAAAACAGAAAAAAGGAACTGAGTGAGAGAATGAATCACAGAGTGAAAGAAGGAGATGTTACTGTTTTGGTAAGATCTCTCCCGCTGTGATTCTCGACATGTCATATTTTTATCTGCTTCCTTTCGGCTTCTGGACCTTGAACTTCACACAATGAACGTGTTTTAGTTGCAACGCATTTTTTAATTACCAATGTAGGTGTTTATTTTTAAATCCGCATTTATTTTCTAAATGTGTCTCCCATTGTATTCACCCAGATGACAAATCATCAAACCCACCACCTCCCCAATCCTTCCTCAGTAAAGCAGCAGGAACAGCCCATCACCCACTTTCCAAAAACGTAAATAAATTGCATTGAAAAGAAACAGAGGGGGAGAAGCAGCTTGTAAAATGTGGAGTTTGAGAGCCAGGGATTGGCTGGGAGGAGTGGGAAGCAAGCTATGGACAGGAATCATTCAAAGTTGCCTTTATACAGATGCCTTTAGCGTAGTAAAACGTCCCAAGGTGCTTCACAGGAGCGATTATCAGACAGAAATTTGACCCCGAGCCACATAAGGAGATATTAGGACAGGTGACCAAAAGCTGGGTCAAAGAGGTGGGTTTTAAGGACTATCTTCAAGGAGGAGAGGGGCGCGGAGAGGTTGAGGGAGGGAATTCCAGAGCTTAAGACCGAGATGGCCGAAAGCATGGCTGCATTTCTACAGCGCCTTTCACGACCACCGGACGTCCCAAAGCGCTTTACAGCCAATGAAGTACTTTACGAAGTGTGGTCACTGTTGTAATGTGGGAAACGCGGCAACCAATTTACGCACAGCAAGCTCCCACAAACAGCAATGTGATAATGAGCGGGTAATCTGTTTTTTAGTGATGTTGGTTGAGGGATAAATACTGGCCCCAGGACACCGGGGAGAACTCCCCCCTGCTCTTCTTCCAATAGCGGCCGTGGGATCTTTTACGTCCACCTGAGAGGGCAGACGGGGGCCTCGGTTTAACGTCTCATCCGAAAGACAGCACCTCCGACAGTGCGGCGCTCCCTCAGTACTGCCCCTCCGACAGTGCGGCGCTCCCTCAGTACTGCCCCTCCGACAGTGCGGCGCTCCCTCAGTACTGCCCCTCCGACAGTGCGGCACTCCCTCAGTACCGCCCCTCCGACAGTGCGGCGCTCCCTCAGTACTGCCCCTCCGACAGTGCGGTGCTCCCTCAGTACTGCCCCTCCGACAGTGCGGCGCTCCCTCAGTACCGCCCCTCCGACAGTGCGGCGCTCCCTCAGTACTGCCCCTCCGACAGTGCGGCACTCCCTCAGTACTGCCCCTCCGACAGCGCGGCGCTCCCTCGGTACTGCCCCTCCGACAGTGCAGCACTCCCTCAGTACTGCCCCTCCGACAGTGCGGCGCTCCCTCAGTACCCGCCCCTCCGACAGTGCGGCGCTCCCTCACTACTGCCCCTCCGACAGTGCGGCGCTCCCTCAGTACCAGCCCCTCCGACAGTGCGGAGCTCCCTCAGTACTGCCCCTCCGACAGCGCAGCGCTCCCTCAGTACCGCCCCTCCGACAGTGCGGCGCTCCCTCGGTACTGCCCCTCCGACAGTGCGGCGCTCCCTCAGTACCGCCCCTCCGACAGTGCGGCGCTCCCTCGGTACTGCCCCTCCGACAGTGCGGCGCTCCCTCAGTACCGCCCCTCCGACAGTGCGGCGCTCCCTCAGAACCGCCCCTCCGACAGTGCGGCGCTCCCTCACTACTGCCCCTCCGACAGTGCGGCGCTCCCTCAGTACCGCCCCTCCGACAGTGCGGAGCTCCCTCAGTACCGCCCCTCCGACAGCGCGGCGCTCCCTCAGTACTTTCTTACTTTCTGTTTTTTTTGACTCCAGTCTCACACATGTGGTTAACTCGCTCTGAAGAGGCCCTACCACGCCATTCAGCTGTAGAAGTACTTGTCGCGGAAGCCCAGTCACCACCTCCTCAGGGCATAGATGGGCAACAGTTGCAGCCGTGCCAGTGCCACCCACATCCTGAGAGCAACTTCGAAAGAAAAAGTCACCATGCAACAGAATATTTTTCCACTTCCCGCCCCCTGTCGTAAAACTCTCACTGTCAGATAAAACGCTTAATACGACCTCAATTAGAGCACTCCGCACAGTATTGGGCTGCTCGCTATAGGAAGGATATTAAGGCTTTAAGAATGGCGACGGCGTAGATTGACTACAATGCTGCCTGGTCTGAGGAAATACAAGAAAAAATGTCTTTTCTCGGTCGAACAACATAGATTACAGGGTACTGGTGAGGCCACACCTGGAGTACCGCGTACAGTTTTGGTTTCCATATTTAAGAAAAGATATATTTGCTCTGGAGGCAGTTCAGAGAAGGTTCACTCGGTTGATTCCGGAGATGAGGGGGTTGACTTATGAGGAAAGGTTGAGTAGGTTGGGCCTCTACTCATTGGAGTACAGAAGAATGAGAGGCGATCTTATCGAAACATAGCAGATTGTGAGAGGGCTTGATCGGGTGGAGGCGGGGAGGATGTTTCCACTGATGGGTGAGACTAGAACTAGGGGGCATAATCTTAGAATAAGGGGCTGCCGTTTCAAAACTGAGATGAGGAGAAACTTCTTCACTCAGAGGGTAATAAATCTATGGAATTTGCTCCCTCAGAGAGCTGTGGAAGCTGCGACATTAAATAAATTTAAAACGGAGATAGACAGTTTCCTAGCTGATAAGGGAATTAAGGGTTATGGGGAGCGGGCAGGGAAGTGGACGTGAGTCTAGGTTCGGATCAGCCATGATCCTATTGAATGGCGGAGCAGGCCCGAGGGGCCGTATGGCCGACTCCTGCTCCTACTTCTTATGTTCTTATGTTCTTATTACGGGGCGATATGATAGAAGTGTTTCATAAGATAAGATAAGAACATAAGAAATAGGAGCAGGAGTTGGCCATTCAGCCCTTCGAGCCTGCTCCGCCATTCAATAGGATCATGGCTGATCTTCCACCTCAACTCCACCTTCCCGCTCGAACCCTTGATTCCCCGGACTTTCTGGCAAATGGAATTCAATCCGGAGAAGTGTGAGGTAATGCATTTGGGGAGAGCTAACAGGGAAAGGGAATACACATTAAATGTTCGGACACTGAGTAGCGTAGAGGAACAAAGGGACCTTGGAGTGCATGTCCACAGATCCCTGAAGGTAGCAGGGCCAGGTAGATAAGGTGGTTAAGAAGGCATACGGAATGCTTGCCTTTATTAGCCGTGGCATAGAATACAAGAGCAGGGGGGGTGCAGCAAGTGATTAAGAAGGCAAATGGAATGTTGGCTTTCATTGCTAGGGGGATAGAATATAAAAATAGGGAGGTATTGCTTCAGTTGTACAAGGTATTGGTGAGACCGCACCTGGAATACTGCATACAGTTTTGGTGTCCTTACTTAAGGAAAGACATCCTTGCTCTCGAGGCAGTGCAAAAAAGGTTCACTCGGTTAATCCCGGGGATGAGGGGGTGGTCATATGAGGAGAGGTTGGGTAGATTGGGACTCTACTCATTGGAGTTCAGAAGAATGAGAGGCGATCTTATTGAAACATATAAGATTGTGAAGGGGTTGGATCGGGTGGATGCGGGGAGGATGTTCCCGATGACGGGTGAGACTAGAACTAGGGGACATAGTCTTAGAATAAGGGGCTGCTCTTTCAAAACTGAGATGAGGAGGAACTACTTCACTCAGAGGGTGGTAGGTCCATGGAATATGCTGCCACAAAAAGCTGTAGAAGCTACATCATTAAATAAATTTAAAACAGAAATAGACAGTTTCCTAGAAGTAAAGGGCATTAAGGGTTACGGGGAGCGGGCAGGAATTTGGACATGAGTCTAGGTTCGGATCGGTCATGGCCCTGTGGGTAGTGAAGCGGGCCCAGGGACCGTGTAGCCTGATTCTGCTCCTATTTCGTGTGTGCAATTCTGTTAGATGCAGGAGATGGTTCTGTGATAGATAGTAGATTGGCGGTTAGGATCAGATCAGCCATGATCTTATTGAATGGCGGAGCAGGCTCGAGGGGCCGATTGGCCTACTCCTGCTCCTATTTCTTATGTTCTTATGTTCTTATGTTAACTGTATAAAACACTAGTTAGGCCTCAGCTAGAGTACTGCGTGCAGTTCCGGTCACCACATTACAGGAAAGATGTGATTGCACTAGAGAGGGTACAGAGGAGATTTACAAGGATGTTGCCAGGAGTAGAGAATCTTAGCTATGAGGAAAGACTGGATAGGCTGGGTTTGTTTTCCTTGGAACAGAGGAGGCTGAGCGGAGACCTTATTGAGGTGTGTAAAATTATGAGGGGCCTAGATAAAGTGGATAGAAAGGACCTATTTCCCTTAGCAGAGGGGTAAAAAACCAGGGGGCAGAGATTTAAAGTAATTGGTGGAAGGTTTAGAGGGGATTTGAGGGGAAATTTCTTCACCCAGAGGGTGGTGGGGGGCTGGAACTCACTGCCTGAAAGGGTGGTAGAGGCAGAAACCCTAACCACATTTAAAAAGTACTTGGATGTGCACTTGGGATGCTGTAACCTGCAGGGCTACGGACCAAGAGCTGGGAAGTGGAATTAGGCCGGATAGCTCTTTGTTGGCTGGCGCGGACACGATGGGCCGAAATGGCCTCCTTCCATGTTGTAACTTTCTATGATTCTATTTATTGCCCATCCCCTAATCGCCCTTGAGAAGGTGGTGGTGAGCCGCCTTCTTGAACCGCTGCAGTCCGTGTGGTGAAGGTACTCCCACAGCGCTGTTAGGGAGGGAGTTCCAGGATTTTGACCCAGCGACGATGAAGGAACGGCCCGATATATTTCCAAGTCGGGATGGTGTGTGTGACTTGGAGGGGAACTTGGAGGTGGTGGTGTTCCCATGCGCCTGCTGCCCTTGTCCTTCTAGGAATCTGCTTCCACCGCCCTTTCAGGCAGCGCATTCCAGATCACAACAACTCGCTGCGTAAAAAAAATTCTTCTCATCTCCCCCTCTGGTTCTTTTGCTAATTATCTTAAATCCGTGTCCTCTGGTTACCCGACACTGGAAAAGTTTCTCCTTATTAACTCGCCAAGGCTTCTTCGGCAACACCTCCCAAACCCGCGACCTCTACCACCTAGAAGGGCAATGGCTTCGGTCTTCCTGATATTTAGTCAAAGCGATTGTAATTCCACCACTATAAATTAAAATTCCTTATCACTGCTGAAAATTCCAATTTGAGTTAACGAGAAGGGACTGAAATTAAAGCAATATCGGTCAGTGTTGCGGTTTAGGGCTTCGCCCCCCCCTCCGACACTTATGAGGTGTTCATGGCAAATAGGCAGCTATCTTAAGTTCAATAGAAAACCCCTTCCAGCGATTTACTTGTACTTCTTGCAATTCAGTCCACTGTATTCGCTGCTCACGATGCGGTCTCCTCTACACTGGGGAGACCAAACGCAGATTGGGTGACTGGTTTTGCGGAACGCCTCCGTGCAGTCCGTAAGGGTGACCCCCCCCACCCCTTCCCCGAGCTTCCGGCCTCCTGTCACTAATTCTCCGCTCCACTCCCACTCTGACCTCTCCGTCCTCGGCCTCTTGCACTGTTCCAATGAGGCTCAACGTAAGCTCGAGGAACAGCACCTCATCTTTCGATCAGGCGCTTTACAGCCTTCCAGACTCAACATCGAGTTCAACAATTTCAGACCATAACCTCGGCCCCTACGTTTTCTTTCTCTCTCTCATATGGCAGCTGTTGATGATTCTGCCATTGCCAATTACATCTCATCGAGAGCCATCTTTTGTTTCTTAACTTGTCCCATTACCATCTCCTTTTGCCTCGCACCATCATCCCTTTTGTCTCTTAATCTCTCCGGCCCTCCATTCTATCACAGACCTTCCCTTTTGTTCTTTCCTCCCCTCCCCCCTTTCCCTGCTTGCTTGAAAATCTGTTACTTCACCAACTTTTTCCAGTTCTGACGAAACGTTATCGACCTGAAACCTTGGGCTGGATTCTCATTGACCCATGGAGGCGGGTTTGGAGGCGTGTGGGGGGGTTAAAATTGCGAAAACTGGCGGGGCGGGCACAAGTCTGCCTCCATCCCGCCTCCACGCAATTTTCATGAAATCGTGTCTGCTGGTCCCGACTCCGTCCCGCCTCTAAGAGACGGGATAGGCTGTTAAGGGCCTTAACAAGCACTAAATTGGCTCTATAATGCTATTTTGAAAGGCCTTTGTGATTTTAACCCTAGTTCTACATGAAGCACGCCTGTTCTGAACCATGAATGTGAAACCTGGCGGGAGCACATTTGGATGGCTGGATCTCTCTCTCTCTCTCTCTGTCTATCTCTCTCTGTCTCTCTCTCTCTCTCTCTCTCTCTCTGAGTGGTGGTGTAAAAATATGTGGGAGCAGACTTAGGGCTGCTGCTGCTCATCTTGCAGGTCCTCTCACAGCAAAGGCCAGGCAGTCTCTGACCTTCAATGCAGCAGCAACGATGACATCATCAGAGGCGACTTTCAGACTGAAAACACTAATTGGGTCATGGGTTCCCACATGCTGGAACTCAATTGCCCAATTAGGTGAAAATCGCATCAATCTCCCACATCCAATTGCAGTCGGGTGGATAACACGACCCCAACCCGCCCCAGTATCAAAATCTAGCCCATTAACTCTGTTTCTCTCTCTCTACAGATGCTGCCTGACCTGCCGAGCGTTTCCAATGTTTTCTGTTGTTGTTTCAGCTTTCTTAAGTTCGCAGTCTCCCGGTGGCGTAGTGGTTATGTTACTGGACGAGTAATCCAGGCAGGACGAGAGTTCCTAATCCCACCTCAGAGCAGTTTGAGAATTAGAATCCAGTTTTTTAAGAAGCTGGAACTAAAAAAGCTGGCCTCAGTAAAAGTGACCGTGAAGCTGTCGGATTGTCGTGGGAAACCCATCTGGTTCACCAATGTCCTTTAGGGAAAGGAAACCTGCCGTCCTTAGCCGGTCTGGGCCGATATGTTACTCCAGTCCCAGACCAACGTGATTTACTCTTAAGTAGCATAGTTGTATCAAACTGCTACGAAGAATTCAGAGGGTACGGTAGCATAGTGGTTCTGTTACTGGACTTGTAATCCAGAGACCTGGACTAATGATCCGTGAGATGTGAGTTCAAATCCCACCACGGCAGCTGGGCAATTTAAAATCAATTAAATAAATCCGGATTTAAAAAGCTAGTTCCGTTTAGGGAAGGAAATCTACTGTCCTTACCCGGTCTGGCCTATATGTGACTTGAGAAATCTACTGTCCTTACCCGGTCTGGCCTATATGTGACTTGAGAAATCTACTGTCCTTACCTGGTCTGGCCCATATGTGACTTGAGAAATCTACTGTCCTTACCCTGTCTGGCCTATATGTGACTTGAGAAATCTACTGTCTTTACCCGGTCTGGCCTATATGTGACTCCAGAAATCTACTGTCCTTACCCGGTCTGGCCTATATGTGACTCCAGAAATCTACTGTCCTTACCCGGTCTGGCCTATATGTGACTCCAGAAATCTACTGTCCTTACCCGGTCTGGCCTATATGTGACTCGAGAAATCTACTGTCCTTACCCGGTCTGGCCTATATGTGACTTGAGAAATCTACTGTCCTTACCCAGTCTGGCCTATATGTGACTCCAGAAATCTACTGTCCTTACCCGGTCTGGCCGACATGTGACTCCAGGCCCTGCCCTCTAAAATGGCCTAGCAAACCATTCAGTTGTATTCAAGAAGGCGGCCCACGTATTCGCATGATTAGCTGCTAATTATGCAGAGATCTCCCAAAATGGATGGTGCGAATGTCCATTCAGCCATGGAGTTTTGATCTCCAGCCTAGAACTGAAGACGAGGTGAGAATTCCCCGGTTACCTCTTCAGCCTGAAATCCTCTCGAGTCAGATACACAAATCGCTAAAAGGAGCGACGCAGGTTAATAAGGTTAATAAGGGCAAACTGAGCATTGGGGTTCATTTCTAGAGGGGTAGAATTGTTAAACTTATGTGGAATCTTGGTTGGAGCACACTTGGAGCACGGTGCACAGTCTGGTCTCCGTATTACAAAAAGGATATCGAGGCACTGGAGAAGGTGCAAAAAAGATTTACAAGGATGGTACCAGAACTGTGAGGTTATAACTATCAGGAAAGGATGAACAGGCTGGGTCTGAGGAGTGACCTGATCGAGGTCTTTAAAATTATGAAGGGGTTCGATAGGGTAGACGTAGAGAAGATGTTTCCACTTGTGGGGGAGACCAGAACTAGGGGCCGTCAATATAAGATAGTCACTAATAAATCCAATGGGGAATTCAGGAGAAACTTCTTTACCCAGAGAGTGCTGAGAATGTGGAACTCGCTCCCACAGGGAGTGGTTGAGGCGAAGAGCGTAGATGCATATAAGGCGAAACATAAGAAATAGGAGCAGGGTTAGGCTATTTGGCCCTTCAAGCCTGCTCCACCATTCAATGAGATTATGGCTGATCTTCTACCTCACCTGCACTATCCCCATATCCCTTGATTCCCCTAGAGTCCAAAAATCTCTCGATCTCAGCCTTGAATATACTCAATGACTGAGCCTCCACAGCCCTCTGGGGTAGAGAATTCCAAAGATTCACCACCCTCTGAGTGAAGAAATTCCTCCTCATCTCAGTCCTAAATGGCCGACCCCTTATCCTGAGACTGTGACCCCTGGTTCTGGACTCTCTAGCCAAGGGGAAACATCTACCCTGTCAAGCCCTGTAAGAATTTTGTAGATAAACAAACGAGGGAGAAAGGAATAGAAGGATGCGCTGATAGGGTGAGATGAAGAGGGGCGGGGAGCAGAAACACCGGCACGGACCGGTTAGGCCGAGTGGCCTCTTTCTGTGCCGAAGGCTCGCTGTAATTCCAGGTAAAGTCAGAGCTGTCAGTTGTGTGTGATCAAAGACAGGATGGGTAGGAATTACTGCAAAGAATGCTAATGAGCAGGCGGTTGCACGTCATCGATCCTCCAGTTCTACGTTCGTGTGTGTCGCCCTTGCAGAATTTAATTTGCACTTAGGCCCAAAGCCCCTGTATCCTGGCTGATTTCCAGAGCAGTCAGCTTGGCCTTGCCCTGCAGCCAACTCGACTCCCGACCTCCGTTTTAACATTCGTTACGGGGGGGGAAACTGGCTCCCTTTTAACTCCTGGGGTTTCGACCTGCCATCACGCAGGACGCGGGCATTCCCTCTCTTTTTCCACAGGCAGTAATCCACAACCTTTGGAACGCGAATGCTGGAAACTGAGACGGGACAAATCCAAATCCCATGCTTTCGTTCAAGCTGGACAGGCCAGCTGGTCATGTCCTGCCACTGTTCCCATCGGCGAGTTTAATATTTCTGCTGTAGCCTCCCGAGGCTCGGAACAATTGGGACATTTTTTTTTTGAAAACATAAAATTTTGACGCGTTAAACAAAATTCCTGAAAAGACTAGGGTGAAAATATGGAACGTCCTATGAGGAGAGATTGAGTAGATTGGGCCGGTATTCTCTGGAGTTTAGAAGAATGAGAGATGATCTCATTGAAACACATAAGATTCTGAGGGGGATTGACAGGGTAGATGCTGAGAGGCTGTTTCCCCGTGGCTGGAGAGTCTAGAACTAGGGGGCACAGTCTCAGGATAAGGGGTCGGCCATTGAGGACTGAGATGAGGAGGAATTTCTTCACTCAGAGGGTTGTGAATCTTTGGAATTCTCTACCCCAGAGAGCTGTGGAGGCTCAGTCGTTGAGGATATTCAAGACTGAGATCGATAGCACTCAATTTAAATATATTATATTCAAGGCCGAGATCGATAGGTTTTTGGACTCTCGGGGAATCAAGGAATATGGGGATCGGGCAGGAAAGTGGAGTTGAGGTCGAAGACCAGCCATGATCTTATTGAATGGTGGAGCAGGCACGAGGGGCCGAATGGCCTCCTCCTGCTCCTAATTCTTAGGTTCTTATCTTAGGTTCTTATGACCGAGATTTGGGAACAAAGGGGGCTTGACTAGAACTAGGCCCGAATTTCATCTGAAGACTGTATATAATATAAAGCTTGAAAAACGGCACTAGTACCGGGCTACTGCACGAAATGAGATTGAGATTACCTCACCCATGTTTCCAAAATGGCCGCCTAGCAATTTTTAGGGAGAGCGGGTCAGTAAAATGGAGGGGGAGGGGTAGGGGTTGTGTGATTTCAATTATGGTGCAGAGCTACTTTAAGAACATAAGAAATAGGAGCAGGAGTCGGCCCCTCGAGCCTGCTCCGCCATTCAATAAGATCACGGCTGATCTTCGACCTCAACTCCTCTTTCCCGCCCAATCCCCATATCCCTTGATTCCCCGAGAGTCCAAAAATATATCAATCTTGGCCTTGAATATAATATATTTAAATGGAGTGCTGGCGATGTTTGGTCAACTATACCCCAGGCTTAACGGAAAGGGAGGACAAAATAATCTGTAATAGGTTGAATTTGCTCTGTGTGTTGCACACTCCTTATTTGGGTGTCACCCTACTGTGACACAGTCGCCAGATGGAACTTTCTAACCCGCAGATCCCCAGAGCTATACCTACAAGCTGGGTATCAGCCGTGGCTCAGAGGGTAGCACTGGGTCAGAAGGTCGTGGGTTCGTAGTCCAAGTCCAGTCCGACACTCCCAGTGCAGTACTGAGGGAGCGCCGCACTGTCGGAGGGGCAGTACTGAGGGAGCGCTGCACTGTCGGAGGGGCGGTACTGAGGGAGCGCCGCACTGTCGGAGGGGCAGTACTAAGGGAGCGCCGCACTGTCGGAGGGGCGGTACTGAGGGAGCGCCGCACTGTCGGAGGGGCAGTACTGAGGGAGCGCCGCACTGTCGGAGGGGCGGTACTGAGGGAGCGCCGCACTGTCGGAGGGGCAGTACTGAGGGAGCGCCGCACTGTCGGAGGGGCGGTACTGAGGGAGCGCCGCACTGTCGGAGGGGCGGTACTGAGGGAGCGCCGCACTGTCGGAGGGGCGGTACTGAGGGAGCGCCGCACTGTCGGAGGGGCAGTACTGAGGGAACGCCGCACTGTCGGAGGGGCAGTACTGAGGGAGCGCCGCACTGTCGGAGGGGCGGTACTGAGGGAGCGCCGCACTGTCGGAGGGGCAATACTGAGGGAGCGCCACACTGTTGGAGGTGCCGTCTTTCGGATGAGACGTTAAACCGAGGCCACCGTCTGCTCTCTCGGGTGGACGTAAAAGATCCCACGGCCACTATTGGAAGAAGAGCAGGGGGAAGCTCTCCCTCGGTGTCCTGGGGCCAATATTTATCCCTCAACCAACATCATTCAAAAAACAGATGATCCGGTCATTATCACATTGCTGTTTGTGGGAGCTTGCTGTGCGCAAACTGGCTGCCGAGTTTCCTACATTACAACAGTGACTACACTTCAAAAAAAGTACTTCATTGGCTGTAAAGCGCTTTGGGACGTCCTGAGGTGGTGAAAGGCGCTGGAGAAATGCGAGTCTTTCTTTTAATGCACTCAGGGAAACGCTGTCTGTTCCGGCCTTCCAGGAGCATGGCCATGGGAGATGAGCTAGTATTAAACAGAAGCAAAACGAGGATTTTACATTCCTGTAGCTTAGCTGAGCCCATTCCCTCAGCAGTATATAGTTAGTGGGGAATAACAACAGAAAACGCTGGAAAAACTCCGCAGGCCAGGCAGCATCCGTGGAGAGAGAAACAGAGTTAACGTTTCTGACGAAGGGTCATCGACCTGAAACGTTAACTCTGTTTCTCTCTCCACGGATGCTGCCTGGCCTACTGAGTTTTTCCAGCGTTTTCTGTTGTTATTTCGGATTTCCAGCATCCGCAGTATTTTGCGATCGTCTATTTAGTGGGGAGTGCGGCCCGCACATAACAAAGAACGCACTGGCCAACGCAGCGATCTCTGTGACAACACAGTCAATCCCATCAGATCGTGAATTCTGTGAGATTTAAGAATGTAAGAGCATAAAGAAATAGGAGCAGGAGTCGGCCATTCGGCCCCTCGAGCCTGCTCCGCCATTCAATAAAATCATGGCTGATCTTCTACCTCATTTCCACTTTCCTGCACGATCCCCGTATCCCTTGATTCCCTTAATATTCAAAATGCTACCGATCTCTGTCTTGAATATACTCAATGACTGAGCCTCCGCAGCCCTTTGGGGTAGAGTTTATCTAGCTCCTCCTCACATCTCATACAACCAACAACAACTAGCATTTATACAGCGCCTTTAACATAGTAAAACGTCCCAAGGCGCTTCACAGGAGCATTACCAGACAAGATTTGTCACAAGGTTGATATTAGGACAGGTGACCAAAAGCTGGGTCAAAGAGGTCGGTTTTAAGGAGCGTCTTAAAGGAGGAGAGAGAGAGGCGGAGAGGTTTAGGGAGGGAATTCCAGAGCTCGGGGCCCAGGCGGCTGAAGGCACGGCCGCCAATGGTGGAGTGATGGAAACCGGGGGGATGCGCGAGAGGCCAGAATTGGAGGAGCGCAGAGATCTCGGAGGGTTGTGGGGCTGGAGGAGGTGACAGAGAGAGGGAGAGATGCAAATGTCCCAAGGCACTGTGCACAGAATGAAGTCAAGTGCAGTGACTGTTGTTACGGTGCCCCCCCATTTTGCAAACGCCAAGATCCCACAAAGAGTGATGAGGTGAACGACTGTGGTGTTGGTTTAGGGAGGAATGTTGGCCCAGGACACCGGAAGAGGCCCCTGCTCAAATAGTGCTGTGGGATCTTTAACACCCAGTGGAACAGGAAGACGGAGGCCTCGGTTCAACGTCTCATCTGACGGACATCACCTCCGACAGTGCAGCTCTTCCCCTAAGGTCAGCCTAAGTTATGAGCTCGAGTCACGGAGAGACCTGGGGGGTCATAGTCATAGAGTTATACAGCACAGAAAGAGGCCCTTCGGCCCATCGTGTCTGCGCCGGCCATCAAGCCCTGTCTATTCTAATCCCATTTTCCAGCACTTGGTCCGTAGCCTTGTATGCTATGGCATTTCGAGTGCTCATCTAAATGCTTCTTGAATGTTGTGAGGGTTCCTGCCTCTACCACCCTTTCAGTCAGTGAGTTCCAGATTCCAACCCCGCTCTGGGTGAAAAAGTTTTTCCCTCCAATCCCCTCTAAACCTCCTGCCTCTTACCTTGAAACTATGCCCCCTGGTTATTGACCCCTCTACTAAAGGGGAGAAGTTCCTTTCTATCTACCCTATCTATGCCCCTCATAATTTTGTACACCTCAATCCGGTCCCCCCCCCCCCTCAGCCTTCTCTGCTCCAAGGTGAACAACCCCAGCCTGTCCAGTCTCTCCTCATAGCTGATGCACTCCAGCCCAGGTAACATCCTGGTGAATCTCCTCTGCACCCTCTCCAATGCAATCACATCCTTCCTATAGTGTGGCGACCAGAACTGCACACAGTATTCCAGCTGTGGCCTAACTAGCGTTTTGTACAGCTCCATCATAACCTCCCTGCTCTTGGGTGTACATACACAAGTCTTTGAAGGCGGCCGGACAAGTTGAGAAGACTGCTAAAAAAGAGCTTTTTACACAGAATACAAAAGCAAGGAAGTCACGCTAAACCTTTAATTATCACTGGTTAGGCCTCAGCTGGAGTCTTGTGGCCAATTCTGGGCACCGCACTTTAGGAAGGATGTCGAGGCCTTGGAGAGGGTGCGGAGGAGATTTACCAGAATGGCACCAGGGAGGAGGGACTTCAGTTAGGTGGAGAGTCTGGAGATGCTGGGGTTGTTCTCCTTAGAGCAGAGAAGGTTAAGGGGAGATTGACCAGAATGGTACCAGGGATGAGGGACTTCAGTTACGTGGAGAGACTGGAGAAGCTGGGGTTGTTCTCCTTAGAGCAGAGAAGGTTAAGAGGAGATTTAATGGAGGCGTTCAAAATCATGAAGGGTTTTGATAGAATGGAGAAGGAGAAACTGTTTCCAGTGGCAGGAGGGTCGGTAACCAGAGGACACAGATTTAAGATAATTGGCAAAAGAACCAGAGGGGGAGAATTATTTTTTACGCAGCGAGTTGTTGTGATCGGGAACGCGCTGCCTGAAAGGGCGGTGGAAGCAGATTCAATAGTGACTTTCAAAAGGGGAATCGGAGAAATACTGGAAAGGGAAAAAATTTGCAGGGCTGTGGGAAGAGTGGCAACTAATTGGAGAGCTCTTTCAAAGAGCCGGCACAGGCACGATGGGCCGAATGGGCCTCCTCCTGTGCTGCACAGTGGAGTGGAGCTCAAACCCAACCATCTGTGATGCGTCTTGACTGACTATTTCGACGAGTCAGCTGTCGCTCCCCCCACCCCGCCCCCCTTCCCCAACCGAGCTGAGATTAACAGTCAGTCAGTTGGTAAGTGTTAGCCTACAGGAAAACCACCGATAGACCCATCCACTTAACCTAACTGTCAATATTAGCTAAGTCTCGCCGCTTACGCAATGTGTACGAGCCCTCGGAGGGCGCAGACCACAAGGGCTTCGAGCGGGGAGATAATACGGTGGCATTCTACCTCAGTCTGGTCCTGTTCGCGCTGTGGAAAGGATAGAGAGAGAGAGAGTGAGAGAAGAAAAAAAAAATCCCACTGCCGCTATCGTTTCTGAGAGGAAATAGGTTTGCTGTCTGTCTCTCTGTGTGTGCCAAACTTCATCAAACCAGGGCTGAAATCAGACGGTGGCGCGGGATGGGGGTGGAAGCGGGGTGGTGGCGGGGGGGGGGGGGAAATGCTTCTAAGAACCTAACGATCTCTCCGAAGATTCTCAGAATCTCTGAAGCGCACGAGAACCATCTCACGCGACGGGTTTGTGGAAAAAAAAAACAAGAATGTGGTCACTGATGTCCATTGGTGTCGGTTTAACCCTTCGAAGGGCAGACTGGCGAGGGCACAAAGTCGAATTGCCTTTTCTGAGGGGGAGGCCTTGAGCACCTGAGCTGCAATTTCTCGATATCACAGGGACACTGGAGGAGGCCGCTCGGCCCCCTCGAGCCTGTTCCGCCAATCGGTTCGATCACAGCTGGTCGGCACTTGTGCACAGTTCTGGTCTCCGTATTACAAAAAGGATATCGAGGCACTGGAGAAGGTGCAAAAAAAGATTGACAAGGATGATACAGAACTGAGAGGTTCTAACTTTCAGGAACGATTGAACAGCCTGGGGCTCTTTTCTCTAGAAAAGAGAAGCCTGAGGGGTGACCTGATCGAGGTCTTTAAAATGACGGTAGGGGTTCGATAGGGTAGACGTAGAGAAGATGTTTCCACTTGTGGGGGAGACCAGAACTAGGGGCCATCAATATAAGATAGTCACTAATAAATCCAATCGGGAATTCAGGAGAAACTTCTTTACCCAGAGAGTGGTGAGAATGTGGAACTCGCTACCACAGGGAGTGGTTGAGGCGAATAGTATCGATGCATTTAAGGGGAAGCTGGATAAACACATGAGGGAGAAGGGAATAGAGGGTTATGTTGATGGGGTGAGATGACGAGGGGTGGGAGGGGCATGGTCAAGTTGGGCTGAATGGCCTGTTTCTGTGATATAAAGAAAGAAAGTCTTGCATTTCTCCAGCGCCATTCACGACCTCAGGACGTCCCAAAGCGCTTCACAGCCGATGAAGTACTTTTTGAAGTGTGGTCACTGTTGTAATGTAGGAAACCCGGCAGCCAATTTACGCACAGCAAGCTCCCACAAACAGCAATGTGATAATGACCAGATAATCTGTTTTTAGTGATGTTGGTTGAAGGATAAACATTGGCCCCAGGACACCGGGGAGAACTCCCCCCTGCTCTTCTTCCAATAGTGGCCATGGGATCTTTTACGTCCACCTGAGAGGGCAGATGGGGCCTCGGTTTAACGCCTCATCCAAAAGACGGCACCTTCGACAGTGCAGCACTCCCTCAGTACCGCCCCTCCGACAGTGTGGTGCCCCCTCAGTACCGCCCCTCCGACAGTACGGCTCTCCCTCAGTACTGCCCCTCCAACAGCGCGGCGCTCTCTCAGTACTGCCTCTCTGACAGTGCAGCGCTCCCTCAGTACTGCTCCTCCGACAGTACGGCTCTCCCTCAGTACTGCTCCTCCGACAGTGCGGCGCTCCCTCAGTACTGCCTCTCCGACAGTGCGGCACTCCCTCAGTACTGCCCCTCCGACAGTGCGGCATTCCCTCAGTACTGCCCTTCCGACAGTGCAGCATTCCCTCAGTACTGCCCCTCCGACAGTGTGGCGCTCCCACAGTACTGCCCCTCCGACAGTGCGGCGATCCCTCAGTACCGCCCCCCCGACAGTGCAGCACTCCCTCAGTACTGTCCCTCCGACAGCGCAGCGCTCCCTCAGTACTGCCCCTCCGACAGTGCGGCGCTCCCTCAGTACTGCCCCTCCGACAGTGCGGCGCTCCCTCAGTACTGACCCTCCGACAGTGCGGCGCTCCCTCAGTACTGTCCCTCCGACAGTGCGGCGGTCCCTCAGTACTGCCCCTCCGACAGTGCGGTGCTCCCTCAGTACTGCCCGTCGACAGTGCGGCGCTCCCTCAGTACCGCCCCTCCGACAGTGCGGTGCTCCCTCAGTACTGCCCCTCCACAGTGCGGCGCTCCCTCAGTACCGCCCCTCCGACAGTGCGGCGCTCCCTCAGTACTGCCCCTCGACGGTGGGGCGTTCCCTCAGTACTGCCCCTCCGACAGTGTGGTGCCCCCTCAGTACCGCCCCTCCGACAGTACGGCTCTCCCTCAGTACTGCCCCTCCAACAGCGCGGCGCTCTCTCAGAACTGCCTCTCTGACAGTGCAGCGCTCCCTCAGTACTGCTCCTCCGACAGTACGGCTCTCCCTCAGTACTGCTCCTCCGACAGTGCGGCGCTCCCTCAGTACTGCCTCTCCGACAGTGCGGCGCTCCCTCAGTACTGCCCCTCCGACAGTGCGGCGCTCGCTCAGTACAGCCCCTCCGACAGTGCGGTGCTCCCTCAGTACTGCCTCTCCGACAGTGCGGTGCTCCCTCAGTACAGCCCCTCCGACAATGCGGTGCTCCCTCAGTTCCGCCCCTCCGACAGTGCGGCGCTCCCTCAGTACGGCCCCTCCGACAGTGCGGCGCTCCCTCAGTACAGCCCCTCCGACAGTGCGGCGCTCCCTCAGTACCGCCCCTCCGACAGTGCGGCGCTCCCTCAGTACTGCCCCTCCGACAGTGCGGCGCTCCCTCAGTACTGGCACTGGGAGTGTCAGCCTGGATTTTGTGCTCAAGTCTCTGGAGCAGGAATCGAACCCAAAACCTTCTGACTGATAGGCGAGAGAGAGAGTGCTGCCCACTGAGCCATGGCTGGCACAGGGAAGGGGCAGGGGGATGGGACTAAGGGGAGAGTTTCTTCAGAGAGTGCAATGAGCCGAATCTCATCCTGTGCTCTAAAACCTGCTGATTCTCAATGACATTTTGGCTCTATCCACAATAAAAATGACTGAGGGGCAGTACTGATGGAGCGCCGAACTGTCGGAGGGGCGGTACTGAGGGAGTGCCGCACCGTCAGAGGGTCAGTACTGAGGGAGCGCCGCACTGTCAGAGGGGCGGTACTGAGGGAGCGCCACACTGTTGGAGGGGCAGTACTGAGGGAGCGCCGCACTGTCGGAGGGGCGGTACTGAGGGAGCACCGCACTGTCTGAGGGGCGGTACTGAGGGAGGGCTGCACTGTCGGAGGGGCAGTACTGCGGGAGCGCCGCACTGTCGGAGGGGCGGTGCTGAGGGAGCACCGCACTGTCAGAGGGGCAGTACTGAGGGTGCATCGCACTGTCGGAGGAGCTGTACTGAGGGAGCACCGCACTGTCAGAGGGGCAGTACTGAGGGAGCACCGCACTGTCGGAGGGGCAGTACTGAGGGAGCGCCGCACTGTCGGAGAGGCGGTACTGAGGGTGCGCCGCACTGTCGGAGGGGCGGTACTGAGGGAGCGCCGCACTGTCGGAGGGGCAGTACTGAGGGAGTGCTGCACTGTCGGAGGTGCCGTCTTTCGGATGAGACCGTTAAACCGAGGCCCCATCTGCTCTCTCAGGTGGATGTTAAAGATCCCACGGGCACTTTTGGAAGAAGAGCAGGGGGAGTTCTCCCCGGTGTCCTGGGCCCAATATCTATCCCTCAGTCAACATCAGTAAAAAACAGATGATCTGGTCATTATCACATTGCTATTTGTGGGAGCTTGCTGTGCGCAAATTGGCTGCCGCATTTCCGACATTACAACCGCGACTACACTTCGTAAGTAGTTTATTCACTACAGATCCTTGGCTGTGGAACGCAAGACGATAAGGAACTATTTAAATGCCATGTTTCTTTTCTTTACACCTGCCAGTGTGGTGGATATCGGAAACAAGTACAAATCAACCTCTCTTCATAACTTAAATTCCCGGCACCCAGACCCCTTGCTGCTAAACTCTGAGAAGCAGTAATATGACTCGGGGGACCAAAGCTGCATGCAGACTCTCTGGAACTGCGCACAGTACTCCTGGCCGACAAGAAACACAGAAAGCTAGCATGCAGGTACAGCAAGCAATAGGAAGGCAAATGGCATGTCGGCCTTTATTGCAAGGGGGATGGAGTATAAAAGTAGGGAAGTTTTGATGCAACTGTACAGGGCCTTGGTGAGACCACACCTGGAGTACTGTGCAGTTTTGGTCTCCTTATCTGAGGAAGGATGTACTTGCCTTGGTGGCGGTGCAAGGAAGGTTCACTAGATTGATCCCTGGGATGAGAGGGCTGTCCTATGATGAGAGATTGAGTAGAATGGGCCTATGCTCTCTGGAGTTTAGAAAAATGAGAGGTGATCTCATTGAAACATACAAGATTCTGAAGGGGATTGACAGGGTAGATGCTGAGAGGCTGTTTCCTCCTGGCTGGAGAGTCTAGAACCAGGGGTCACCGTCTCTGGATAAGGGGTCGGCCGTTTAGGACTGAGATGAGGAGGAATTTCTTCACTCAGAGGGTGGTGAATCTTTGGAATTCTCTAGCCCAGAGGGCTGTGGAGGCTCTGTCTTTGAGTATATCCAAGGCTGAGATCAATAGATTTTTGGACTCTAGGGGAATCAAGGGATATGGGGATCGGGCGGGAAAGTGGAGTTGAGGTCGATGATCAGCCGTGATCTGATTGAACGGCGGAGCAGGTTCGAGGGGCCGTGTGGCCGACTCCTGCTCTATTTCTTATGTTCTGAAGGAGGGGTAGGTCTCTTTGTTCTGGTGAGCTGCTTCGGTGTGTGGTTACTCAAAAGCACCCACGTGGTTTAGAAAATGATGGAAATGTCAATCCAACTTGAGAAGGTTGGTCCATTTATGCGACAGCTGGCCATTTCTATCAGCGCTGTTGCTGTGTCCTCCTCACCCAGGTCACTCTAATTGGCACGCTCCCATCTACACAGGGCTGCCCGTCGCTAAACTGACAATCTTGTCGAGGCCACAGACGTAGATGGTGAGAGAAATGGAAATATCACACCAGAGCGGTCGGGCAGTGCAGTGTTTTATTTGGGTCATGCCAGGTGTCTGTCACAATCTATTGAGAAATCCACACCCTTGTAGGGCTGGAGGAGGCTGCAGACTGAGGGAGGTGGGGGCGAGGAGGCCATGGTGAGATTTATAAACAAGAATGAGAATTTTAAAATTGAGGCATTTGCCGGAGCGTGGGGCCAATGTAGGTCGGCGACAACTGATGGCGTCGCTGAGGGGCAACATGTAGATGAGAAATAGGAATAGGTGGGAGCCGAGGATAGATCCCTGGGGGACCCCAGAAGAGAAGCCGTTGCAGGTGATTCTCTGGCTACGACTGGATAGATAAGAAGGTTCATTCGGTTAATCCCGGGGATGAGGGGGTGGTCATATGAGGAGAGGTTGAGTAGATTGGGACTCTACTCATTGGAGTTCAGAAGAATGAGAGGCGATCTTATTGAAACATATAAGATTGTGAAGGGGCTTGATCGGGTGGATGCGGTAAGGATGTTCCCAAGGATGGGTGAAACTAGAACTAGGGGGCATAATCTTAGAATAAGGGGCTGCTCTTTCAAAACTGAGATGAGGAGAAACTTCTTCACTCAGAGGGTAGTAGGTCTGTGGAATTTGCTGCCCCAGGAAGCTGTGGAAGCTACATCATTAAATAAATTTAAAACAGAAATAGACAGTTTCCTAGAGGTAAAGGGAATTAGGGGTTACGGTGAGCGGGCAGGAAATTGGACATGAGGCTGAGTTCGGATCGGTCGAGGCCCTGTGGGTGGCGGAGCGGGCCCAGGGGCTGGGTGGCCGGGTCCTGCTCCTACTTCTTGTGTTCTTTAGATTTGAGGTTAGGATCAGATCAGCCATGATCTCATTGAATGGCGGAGCAGGCTCGAGGGGCCGATTGGCCTCCTCCTGCTCCTATTTCTTATGTTCTTATGGAATCAGGCGAGGGCAGTCCCACCCAGCTGGGCGAAGGAGGCGAGGCGTTGGAGGAGGATGGTGTGGTCAACCGTGTCAAAGGCTGCCGACAGGTCGAGAAGGACGAGGAGGGACAGTTTGCCACGGTCACAGTCACATAGGATCTCATTTGTGACATCGATAAGTCCCGCTTCATTGCTGTGGCAGGGACGGAAACCCAATTGGAGGGATTCAAACATGGAGTTGCGGGGAAGACGGGCACGTATATGGGAGGCGACGACACGTTCAAGGACTTTGGAGTGGAAAGGGAGGTTGGAGATGGGGCGGTAGTTTGCAAGGACGGAGGGGGTCAAGGGTTGTTTTTTTTGAGAGGGGTGATGACGGCAGATTTGAAGGAGAGGGGGGACAGTACCTGAGGAGAGAGAACCGCTAACAATATCAGCTGACACGGGGGCCAGGAAGGGAAAGTGGGCGGTCAGCAGTTTGGTGGGAATAGGGTGGAGGGAGCAGGAGGTGGGTCTCATGGACAAGATGAGCTCGGAGAGGTCATGAGGGGAGGTAGGAGAGAAACCAGAGAAAGATGTGAGTTCAGGGCTCGGGCAGGGGTGAACATTGGGGGATGTTTGGTCCAGTGGGCTAGTGGAAAGGAAGCAAACCGCAGAGGCAGCTAAACGGATGGTCTCAATCTTTGTGACAAAGAAGTCCACGAGCTCCATGCACTTGTTGGAGGTGAGGGTGGAGGAGGCAGGAGAGAGGGGTTTAAGAAGACGGCTTGTATTGGAGAAGAGACACCAGGGTTTATCTTTGCATTCCAGGACGATCCTGGAACAGTGAGCAGCTTTGGAAGAGGAGAGCAGGACCCGATAGTGGTCCAGCCAGACCAGGCGGTGAACGGTTAAACCAGTTGTCCGCCATAGACGCTCAAGTCTGCGTCCCTTGGAATAAGGGAGCGGAGATGAGGGCTAGACCAGGGGGAACGGCCAGGGTGAGAGAGAGAGCAATGATTTTAATGGGGACAAAGGCAAAACAAAGCGTTGTCTACAACCTGCGGTCTCGAGATGCAGCTGTGAGCTTTTCTCAAAAACACTCGAATATTCTCGAGATGGTCAGTTGACCACAAAATGGAAATATGGTGCAGGCAGCCATCGCGCCCTGACCACAGCAGAATGGAAAAGCAAGGCATTTGCAACAGACCCCAATCTCTGAGCAAGGGGTGGGGGGGGGGAAACCAATCACACGCACCGTTACCTGACCTAGTTACTGAATGACCGTTAGTCAGCATTTCAGCTGTGAAAGGAGGGCTTGCTGGAGAGAGAGACAATTAACCCATTGTCGCCCACAGCTGACGGAACTCTGAGCGCTGCCTGCGCCCAGCGCGTTGACCTGGGTCTCCGGCGATGGGTCGTTCGGCTCGAGAAATCCGTGGGGCAAAGGGCTGGAGAGAAGAGGAAGCAGATCGAGAGGTAGTGGCTCGGTGAGAGGACGTTTCCGGCTCTCGAAGCCTGTGGATTGTATTAGGAGGGACAGACTGAGAGAGGTGAGAAGTTCATAGAGTGATACAGCACAGGAGGAGGCCATTCGGCCCATCGTGCCTGCGCCGGCTCTTTGAAAGAGCTCTCCAATTAGTCCCACTCCCCCCTGCTCTTTCCCCGCACAGCCCTGCATATTTCTCCCCTTCTAGTATTTATCCAATTCCCCTTTTGAAAGTTACTATTGAATCTGCTTCCACCGCCCTTTCAGGCTAGATTATGAGCTCAAGTCTCTGGAATGGGGATTGAACCCACAACCTTCTGACTCAGAGGGAAGTGTGCCGAACTGAGGGAGTGCTGAGGCTGTTCAGGTGGACGTAAAAGATCCCACGGCATTATTTGAAGAAGAGCAGGGCATTCTTCCCTTCAACCAACACCACCAGAAAAGATTGAACAGGCTGGGGATCTTTTCTTTAGAAAAGAGAAGGCTGAGGGGTGACCTGATAGAGGTCTTCAAGATTATGAGGAGAGATTGGGTCGACTAGGCCTGTATTCACTAGAGTTTAGAAGAATGAAGAGGGGATCTCATGGAAACGTATAAAATTCTGACAGGGCTAGACAGACTGGATGCAGGGAGGATGTTTCCCCTGGCTGGGGGGTCTAGAACGAGGGGTCACAGTCTCAGGATACGGGGTAGGACATTTAGGACTGAGATGAGGAGAAATTTCTTCACTCGGAGGGTGGTGAACCTGTGGAATTCTCTACCACAGAAGGCTGTGGAGGCCAAGTCACTGAATATAGTTAAGGAGGAGATAGATCGATTTCTAGACACAAAAGGCATCAAGAGGTATGGGGAGAGAGCGGGAATATGGTATTGAGATAGAGGATCAGCCATGATCATATTGAATGGCGGAGCAGGCTCGAAGGGCCAAATGGCCGACTCCTGCTCCTATTTTTCTATGAAAGGGCTTCGATAGGGTCGACGTAGAGAAGATGTTTCCACTTGCGGGTGAGACCATAACTATGGGCCATCAATATAAGATAGTCACTAATAAATCCAATCGGGGAATTCACGAGAAACTTCTTTACCCAGAGAGTGGTGGGAATGTGGAACTCGCTACCACAGGGAGTGGTTGAGGCGAATAGCGCAGATGCATTTAAGGGGAAGCTGGATAAGTACATGAGGGAGAAAGGAATAGAAGGATATGCTGATGGGGTGAGATGAAGAGGGGTGGGAGGAGGCTCGTGTGGAGCAGAAACACCGGCACGGAGCAGTGGGGCCAAATGGCCTGTTTCTGTGCTGTAAATACTGTGTAATACTTTGCAAGGACAGCTTAACTGATGCTTTATCGCTAGACCTTGCCATGTCCAAATTGGCTACCGCATTTGCCAAAAAACATCTGACTACACTCCATAAAGTACTTCACTGGCTGTAAAGCA
This sequence comes from Squalus acanthias, assembly GCA_030390025.1. Lineage (NCBI taxonomy): Eukaryota > Metazoa > Chordata > Chondrichthyes > Squaliformes > Squalidae > Squalus > Squalus acanthias. The sequence continues at coordinate 50,035,545 of CM059447.1, read as the reverse complement.
CTTTGCGACATCCTGAGGTTGTGAATGAAAGAAAAACTTGCATTTCTCCAGCGCTTTTCACCACCTCAGGACGTCCCAAAGCACTTCACAGCCAATGAAGTACTTTTTTTGAAGCGTGGTCACTGTTGTGATGTGGGAAACGCGGCAGCCAATTTGCGCACAGCAAGCTCCCACAAACAGCAACGTGATAATGACCGGATCATCAAGTCGACAAATCAGATGGGCTGTCTCATGGGCATGCGCTTCTCTCTGCCTGATTTTCCGGTATTCACTGAGCCCAGATAATCTCATATCCCCAAACGGGAAACTCTGCCCCCATTGTCCACCAGATATTTATGTAAGATGTGCTGTTGGTGCAACCTACCCCACTAGCTCGCAATTTGATCAACTTACGTTTATCTGCGGCTGAAACCTTCATCCGTGCCTTTGTTACCTCCGAGCTCCGACTATTCCAATGTTCTCCTGGCCGGCCTCCCACCTCCCAGCCTTCGTAAACTTGGGTTCACCCAAAGTTCTGCTGCCCCGTGTCCTAACTCGCATCAAGTCCCGTTCACCCATCACCCCCTGTGCTCACGCTGGCCTACATTGTGCTCCCGGTCCGGCAATGCCTCGATTTTAAAATTCTCATCCTCCTGTTGAAATCCCTCCATGGCCCTCCTCGCCCCCCTCCCTCCCTATCTCTGTAACCTCCTCCAGCCCACAACCCTCCGAGATCTCTGCGCTCCTCCAATTCTGGCCTCTTGCGCATCCCCCGATTTCCATCGCTCCACCATTGACGGCCGTGCCTTCAGCCGCCTGGGCCCCGAGCTCTGGAATTCCCTCCCTAAACCTCTCCGTCTCTCTCTCCTCCTTTAACACGCTCCATAAAACCGACCTCTTTGACCCAGTTTTTTGGTCACCTGCCCTAATATCTCCTTATGTGGCTCGGGGTCAGATTTTGTCTGATAATCGCTGCTGTGAAGCGCCCTGGGACGTTAAGAGCGCTATATAAACGCAAGGTGTTAGACAGCACCTTTAACGTGTTGAAACGTCCCACGGTGTTTTGCAGGAGTGTAATCAGATGAAAACACCAGTCAGTCAATCACGCTCGACTGTGAATTGAGGTCCGCGGACGCCCTCGAGGCTAAATGTACGCAAGGGTTGACCAACAGGAAAAAAAGATTGACCACTTCATGATAATGTGGTTTTGGTTAGAATCTGATTGCACAATCAAAGCACGGGCAGTGTGATGGCCGCCTAACCCATGGCCCCGAGATACAAAATATTCTGGTAGCTTTCTCGAAAGCCGTCACTGACTAAATAAAAAAATTTAAAAAAAAATTCTTTATCTGCCTTTCGGAAGAGACGTTGAACCGAGGCACCGTCTGCCCTCTCAGGTGGACGTAAAAAATCCCGTGGCACTATTTCGAAGAAGAGCAGAGGAGTTCTCCACGGTTTCTTGGCCAACATTTATCCCTCAACCAACATCAATTTTCCAACATTACAACAATTTGCGCACAGCAAGCTCCCACAAACAGCAATGAGATAATGACCAGATAATCTGTTTTAGTGATGTTGGTTGAGGGATAAATATTGGCCTTAGCACCGGGGAGAACTCCCCCCTGCTCTTCTTCAAAATAGTGCCACGGGCTTGTTTACATCCACCCGAGAGGGCAGACGGGATTCGGTTCAACATCTCATCCGAAAGACGACACCTCCGGCTGTGCAACGCTCCCTCAGCAGGTTGGGACTATACTCATTGGAGTTTAGAAGAATGAGAGGGGATCTTATTGAAACATATAAGATTCTGAAGGGGCTTGACAGGGTGGATGCAGAGAGGATGTTTCCCCTTGTGGGGGAATCTAGAACTAGGGGGCATCATTTCAGAATAAGGGGGCACCCTTTTAAATCGGAAATGAGGAGGAATTTCTTCTCTCAGAGGGTCGTGAATCTTTGGAATTCTCTTCCCCAGAGAGCTGTGGAGGCGGAGTCATTGAATATATTCAAGGTGGAGATAGACAGATTTTTGAAAGGTAAGGGAGTCAAGGGTTATGGGGAGCGGGCAGGAAATTGGGGTTGAGGCCAAGATCAGATCAGCCCTGATCTTACTGAACGGCGCAGCAGGCTCGAGGGGCCGAATCCTGCTCCTACGTCTTATGTTCACTGCACTGGGAGTAGTCAGCCTGGAGGTTTATTCTCAAATTTCTGCAGCGGGACTCCAACCCACGACCTTCTGACTCAAAGGCGAGAGAGAGAGTGCTGCCCACTGAGCCACGGCTGGCATTTTATCACAGCGCCGCTTGTGGGATCTTGCTGTGTGCAAATCTGCGGCCGCGTGTGCCGACAAAGCAAAACCGCTGAAGTGGTTCGTCGTCTCCGAGGTACTTTGGGATCTTTCGAGAGCCTGCAAGGCGGTGCATAAACGAACGACCTTTAATCCCACGGGAGGTCTCCATTATGAGTGTCTCAGATTGAAAACAGTACCTGAGCTGTTGCCCAGCGTGACATCAGAGGCAGCCTGAGGGGAAACGGTGCAATAATTTACCAGAAAGGTACACAATAAACTGTTGACATCAGTGATTTACAGAGAGGAAACAGTCTTTCCATTTACTAATCACAGTGCTTTGACCTTTTAAGACATTGTTATCTAACAAAGTCACGGATACGTCAAAAAAAAAACCTGCCGAACCCTCATTTCTGCAGCGTCTGACCATCCTGTTGGGTAACTGGCCCTGAACCGAGATACGGCACTACTGAGATGCCTGACCCAGCATGTTCCAATCACAGCTACCAGGTCGACCGCAGCGTGTGTTTATTGTCTGACAAAATGTATCCCTTGCGTTTTATCTTGCAAAAGGTTGTCTCTCCTTGGCGACCTTAGCCCCTACCTCAGGCTCACAACCCAACTGTCTATGCAGAACCCGCGCGGGGGTCACGGTGACTGGACTGAATCAGCTGTCGCTCAGTGGGTCGCACTCTCGCCTCTGAGTCAGAAGGTCGTGGGTTTCAGTCCTGCTCCAGCGACTTGAGCGGAAAAATCTAGGCCGCACTGTCGGAGGTGCCGTCTTTTGGATGAGATGTTAAACCGAGGTCCCGTCTGCCCTCTCAGGTGGAAGTAAAAGATCCCACGGCCACTATTTGGAAGAAGAGCAGGGGGGAGTTTTCCCCCCGGTGTCCTGGGCCCAATATTTATCCCTCAACCAACATCACTAAAACACAGATGATCTGGTCATTATCACATTGCTGTTTGTGGGAGCTTGCTGTGCGCAAAATGACTGCCGTGTTTCCTACATTACAACAGTGACCACACTTCAAAAAGTACTTCATTGGCTGTAAAGCGCGTTGGGACGTCCTCAGGTCGTGAAAGGCGCTGTATGAATGCAAGTCTTTTGGACACTAAGGGAAACAATGCCAATACTGACGCACTCCCAGGGACCAAACTGCAAATGCTGACACTCTCAGTCCTAACTTCAGGAAGACCAGTGTCACATGCTCAACGGAAAACAGACCTGTCATTGCAGAAAATGGTTTCTTTTGTTTATTAGCGTTCAGCAACAAAAAATAACGTTAATAAAACCAACAGCAACAAAAAATCAAAAGACAGACAACATTTGATGACTTTATTGCAAAGGGAATGGAGTATAAAAGTAGGGAAGTCCTGTTACAACTGTACAGGGCGCTGGTGAGACCACACCTGGAGTACTGCGTACAGTTTTGGTCTCCTTATTTAAGGAAGGATATATTTGCATTGGAGGCAGTTCAGAGAAGGTTCAAGAGGTTGATTCCGGAGATGAAGGGGTTGTCTTATGAAGAAAGGTTGAGTAGGTTGGGCCTATACTCACTGGAGTTTAGAAGAATGAGAGGGAATCTTATTGAAACATATAAGATTCTGAGGGGGCTCGACAGGGTAGATGCAGAGAGGATGTTTCCCCTCGTGGGGGAATCTAGAGCTAGGGGGCATCATTTCAGAATAAGGGGGCACCCTTTTAAATCGGAAATGAGGAGGAATTTCTTCTCTCAGAGGGTCGTGAATCTTGAAATTCTCTGCCCCAGAGAGCTGTGGAGGCTGGGTCATTGAATACATTTAAGGTGGAGATAGACAGATTTTTGAAAGGTAAGGGAGTCAAGGGTTATGGGGAGCGGGCAGGGAAGTGGAGTTGAGGCCAAGATCAGATCAGCCATGATCTTATTGAATGGCGGAGCAGGCTCGAGGGGCCAAATGACCTACTCCTGCTCCTAAGTCTTATGCTCTTATGTAACATGCTCCCTTGAAAAATGTACATAGGGTTCAGGTATGAACCCGTCCTGGGACACTATTCATTACCTGGTAGGAATAAAGAATCGTACAGCACAGGAGGAGGCCATTCGGCCCATCGTGCCTGTGCCGGCTCTTTGAATAGAGCAATCCCATTAGTCCCACTCCCCCCCGCCCCCTGCTCATTCCCCATGGCCCTACAAATAGTTTCTTTTCAAGTGTTTATCCAATTTTCTTTTGAAAGTCACTACTGAATCTGCTTCCACCGCCCTTTCAGGCAGCGCGCTCCAGATCACCGCAACTCGCTGTGTTAAAAAAAAACATTTCTCCTCATCTCCCGCTCTGGCTCTTTTGTCGATTATTTGAAGTCTATCAAAACCCCTCATAATTTTGAACACATAATTAAGACAGAATTGTGTGGAGAAAGCTCAGTGTTGTGTTTTTTTTTTTGGCCTGGTTTGAAGGTGTGTTCCTCAGCAGTTTTGCAATTGGGCAAGTCTGGAGGTGTGACGGAGTAGACTCTTTGGGAATGGTGAGATCTTAGTTAACCGGAGGGTGGGGGCACCTCTTTACCTTTCATCTCTTAGTCTGGGCGTGTCCACAACAGCATCAGCTTGCATTCAGACAGTGCCTTTATAAGAACGTAAGAAATAGGAGCAGGCGTAGGCCACTCGGCCCCTGGAGCCTGCTCCGCCATTCAATAAGATCATGGCTGATCTTCGACCTCAACTCCACTTTCCCGCCCGATCCCCCTATCCCTTGATTCCCCGAGAGTCCAAAAATCTATCGATCTCAGTCTTGAATATACTCAACGATTCAGCCTCCACAGCCCAAAGATTCACAACCCTCTGAGTGAAGAAATTTCTCCTCATCTCAGTCTTAAATGGCCAATCCCCTTATCCTGAGACTATGATCCCTGGTTCTAGACTCTCCAGCCAGGGGGAAACAGCCTCTCAGCATCCACCCTGTCAATCCCCCTCAGAATCTTATATGTTTCAATGAGATGACCTCTCATTCTTCTAAATTCCAAAGAATATAGGCCCATTATACTCAATCTCTCCACATAGGACAGCCCTCTCATCCCAGGAATCAATCTAGTGAACCTTCGTTGAACTTTAACGTAGTAAAACGTCCCAAGGCACTTCACAGGAGCGATTATCAAACAAAATTTGACACCGAGCCACATAAGGAGCTATTAGGACAGGTGACCAAAAGCTTGGTCAAAGAGGTCGGTTTTAAGGAGCATCTTAAAGGAGGAGAGAGAGGCGGAGAGGTTTAGGGAGGGAATTCCAGAGCTTGGGGCCCAGGCAGGTGAAGGCACGGCCGCCAATGGTGGAGCGATGGAAATCGGGGGGGTGCGCAAGAGGCTAGAATTGGAGGAGCGCAGAGATCTCGGAGGGTTGTAGGGCTGGAGGAGGTTACAGAGATAGGGAGGGGGGGGCGAGGAGGCTGTGGAGGGATTTGAAAACAAGGATGAGAATTTTAAAACTGAGGCGTTGCCAGACCGGGAGCCAATGTAGGTGAGCGTGAGCCACACACCCTCCGAGAGCCCTGCTTTATCCGCCCAGCAAAGACCGGGCAACTCCGTTCAATTTACTGCTCATACTCCCTGCTCTGTTCTGTTTGGAACTTGTGAGGCTGGAGGTTTGCAGAGATGTCATTCTTAGTCCTAAATCAAAGCACCAAGATCTATTAGTATCAGCAGCTCGAGTGGCAACCGTGGCTAGCGTTCTCTCTCTCGCCTCGGAGTCGGAAGGTCGTGGGTTCACAGTCCCACTCCAGAGACTTGAACCCATAATCTAGGCTGATGCTCCCAGTCCAGTACTGACGGACCGCTGCACTGTCATAGAATCATAGAAATTTGCAGCACAGAAGGAGGCCACTTGGCCCATTGTGTCCGTGCCGGCTGAAAAAGAGCTCTCCAGCCTAATCCCACTTTCCAGCTCTTGGTCCGTAGCCCTGTAGGTTCCGGCACTTCAAGTGCATATCCAAGTACTTTTTAAACGTAATGAGGGTTTCTGCCTCTACCACCCTTTCAGGCAGTGAGTTCCAGACCCCCACCACCCTCTGGGTGAAAAAAGTTCTCCTCAACTCCCCTCTAATCCTTCTACCAATTACTTTAAATCTCTGCCCCCTGGTTATTGACCTCTCTGCTAAGGGAAATAGATCTTTGCTAGCCACTCTATCCCGGCCCCTCATAATTTTATACACCTCAATTAAATCTCCCCTCAGCCTCCTCTGTTCCAAAGAAAACAACCCAGTCGGAGGTGCCGTCTTTCGAATGAGACGTTAAACCGAGGCCCCCGTCTGCTCTCTCGGGTGGACGTAAAAGATCCCGTGGCAGTATTTCGAAGAAGAGCAGGGGGGGCGTTCTCCCCAGTGTCGGGGGCCAATATTTATCCGTTAACCAACATCACTAAAAACAGATGATGTGGTCTTTATCACATTGCTGTTTCTTGGATCATGCTGTGTGCAAATCGGCTGCTGCATTTCCCTACATAACAACACTTTTTTAAGAAAGCGCTTCATCGGCTGTGAAGCACTTTGGAAGTCGAGAGGTCGTGAAAGGCGCTGTAGAAATGTAAGTCCTTTATTTTGGGTCGATTGCGCTTATACTCACTGGAGTTTAGAAGAATGAGAGGGGATCTCATCGAAACATATAAAATTCTGACAGGTCTGGACAAACTAGATGCAAGAAGGATGTTCCCGATGGTTGGGGAGTCCAGAACCAGGGGTCACAGTCTAAGGATAAGGGGTAAGCCATTTAGGACAGAAATGAGGAGGAATTTCTTCACCCAGAGAGTGGTGAACCTGTGGAATTCTCTGCCACAGAAGGCAGTAGAGGCCAATTCATTAAATAGATTCAAGAAGGAGTTGGATATGTTTCTTAAGGCTAAAGGGATCAAGGGATATGGGGAGAAAGCAGGGACCGGGTACTGAATTTGGATGATCAGCCATGATCGCATTGAATGGCGGAGCAGGCTCGAGGGGCCGAATGGCCTACTCCTGCTCCTATCTTCTATGATTCTATGATTTTTTTTTCCTCTTAGATCTGGCAACAGGGGCCGTGAAACTTTAAAAAGCGAGCTCGACCCAACCAGACTCGAGCTCCAGACTCCACACAAAGCTGGCAGTCTGTGTCTGTAACTGAGTCAGTTATTCCAGTGTTATCGAACCACCAGCTTTTCTTTTGCAAAGGGAAGCCCCTTCTTCGCCCACATCCCCCCCCCCTCCCCCCTCAACCCCCCAGCCCAGCCACCCCTCTACAGAACCACCACATACTGTGGGAAGAGAGCTAGGAATGAGACGTCACAGCTGCCCCCTTGGGCAGACACTTACCGACAGCAGAAAGTCTGCCGTTTCCCACATGTGGATTAAAAGCCACTTCTATTACCAACACTCACCGCCCGCCTCCCCAACTCTCTCTTACTGTAATATTTTACCCACACTTGTGTGTGTGTTTTTTTTTCACTTGTCAATTTTTTTTATATGTGTGTGTGTATATATATATATAATTACTGGAACAAAGTGCTCGTCTCTGAATATTACTTTCGTCTGAGATTGTTATCTTCTATTTTAATAACATGTCCCCTCTCTGCTTATGATACCGATCTCGTTATTCAGATGGTGATATTAATTTTCTTTTGTATTTCGTACTAACCACCAAACCACAATCTTTCACACATTGAAAAGAGCATCGCGCCCCTCCGTTTGGTGGAGGTTGCTGCACTCTGGCGACGCACGCTTAATCTACACAGAGAATCGTTTGGCACAGGAGGAGGCCACTCGGCTCATCTTGCCTGTGTCGGCTCTTTTGAACTTTCGATTTAATTAGCCCCACCCCCTGCTCTTTCCCCGTAGCCCTGCAAATTTTTCCTTTTCAAGTATTTATCCAATTCCCCTTTGCAGTTTACTGTTGAATCTGCTTCCACCGCCCTTTCGGGCAGCGCGTTCTGGATCCGCGACGACTTGCAACCTCGATTTCGTGCTTCTGCCGGCCTGTCCCAGCATTTTGTTAACTGGCTCACTGGCTTTGGATCCCGCCCCCGACATGGTGTCAGCCGTGGCTCAGACGGTCGCGCTCTCGCCTTGTGAGTCGCAGGGTGGTGGGTTCGAGTCCCACTTCAGAGACTTGAGCGCAAAATGAGACTCCCAGTTGCAGTACCGAGGGAGCGCTGCACTGTCGGAGGTGCCGTCTTTCGGGTGAGACGTTAAACCAAGGCCCCCCGCCTGCCCTTTCGGCTACTTGGAAGAAGAGCGGGGGGAGTTCTTCCTGGTGTCCTGGGCCAATATTTATCCCTCAAACAGATTATCTGGTCGGTATCTCATTGCTGTTTGTGGGAGCTTTCAGGCTGCAATTTAACTGCTGCGTTTCCTAGGCCTCAGCTAGAGTACTGCGTGCAGTTCTGGTCACCACATTACAGGAAAGATGTGATTGCACTAGAGAGGGTACAGAGGAGATTTACAAGGATGTTGCCGGGAGTAGAGAATCTTAGCTATGAGGAAAGACTGCATAGGCTGGGTCTGCTTGGAACAGAGGAGGCTGAGGGGAGACCTTATTGAGATGCATAAAATTATGAGGGGCCTAGATAAAGTGGACAGAAAGGACCTATTTCCCTTAGCAGAGGAGTCAAAAACCAGGGGGCACAGATTTAAAGTAATTGGGGGAAGGTTTAGAGGGGAAATTTCTTCACCCAGAGGGTTGTGGGGGTCTGGAACTCACTGCCTGAAAGGGTGGTAGAGGCAGGAACCCTAACCACATTTAAAAAGTAACATAGAAGCATAGAAGATAGGAGCAGGAGTAGGCCATTCGGCCCCTCAAGCCTGCTCCGCCATTCGATGAGATCATGGTTGATCATCCAAACTCAGTACCCTGTACCTGCCTTCTCCCCATATCCCTTGATACCTTTAGCTTTAAGAAATATATCTAACTCATTCTTGAATATATTTAATTACTTGGCCTCAACTACCTTCTGTGGTAGAGAATTCCACAGGTTCACCACTCTCTGGGTGAAGAAATTCTTCCTCATTTCTGTCCTAAATAACTTACCCCTTATCCTTAGATTATGACCCCTGGTTCTGGACTCTCCGACCATCGGGAACATTCTTCCTGCATCTAGTTTGTCCAGACCTGTCAGAATTTTATATGTTTCGATGAGATCCCCTCTCATTCTTCTATACTCCAGCGAGTATAAGCCCAATCGACCCAATCTCTCCTCATATGTCATTCCTGCCATCCCAGGTATCAGCCTTGTGAATCTTCGCTGAACTCCTTCCATGGCAAGAACATCCTTCCTCAGATAAGGCGACCAAAACTGCACACAGTACTCAAGGTGTGGTCTCACCAAGGCCCTGTACAACTGCAGCAAGACATCCCTGTTCGTATACTCAAACCCTTGGATGTGCACTTGGGATGCTCTAACCTGCAGGGCTACAGACCAAGAGCTGGGAAGTGGGATTAGGCTGGATAGCTCTTTGTTGGCCGGCGCGGACACGATGGGCCGAAATGGCCTCCTTCCGTGCTGTAACTTTCTATGATTACACACTTCAAAAGTTGGAGTTGCATCGGCTGTGGGACGTTCTGAGGTCATGAAAGTTGCTTTCTTTCTCATTGATTCTGTATCACTCCTGCCCTGGCCAGGACCCGCTCACGTGGTGTGAATGATCAATTTAGCCCACTGTCTACGAATGGTTATCCCACGCCTCCTCATTTACCTGTGACCCCACCTCATTGTCTTAGCTGTATTTTGCTATGTCTTTGATATAATGTCTTCCTGACTGACCTGATTGTCTCTCTGCCGAGGTGTGATAAAAGGCAGTCAGAAAGATTAACTGTAGTCGTCTGACATTGTACGCTACACAGGCATTGTTCTCTGTCTATATATGCTGTGCCCATTTGTATTTCTTCACTTCACCTGACGAAGGAGCAGCCGCTCCGAAAGCTTGTGATTTCAAATAAAACTGTTGGACTATAACCTGGTGTTGTGCGACTTCTCACTTTTGTCCACCCCAGACCAACGCCGGCATCTCCGCATCATTTACCTTCGACAGGGTACCTTCTATGCAACCCTGAAAAGATGGAAACTGTTGTTGTTTCGAGAGCGGGGCAAGCGGCGACAGAGTGCGACGTCGGATGCAGCCATCTGAAGATTCCGAGTGGCACTGCTGCACTGAGTCACTCACCCAGTCAATGGCTGGGCTGTGTCCGTCCCCCCCCCCCACCACGCTGTGTGACAAAACTTGCATTTCTACAGCGCCTTTCACAGCCTTAGGATGTCCCAAAGCGCTTCAGAGCCCATGGAGTACTTTTAGAAGTGCAGTCACTGTCGAAAACATGCAGCTGATTTGCGCACAGCAAGCTCCCACAAACAGCAACGTTAGTGATGTTGGTTGAGGGATAAAGCTTGGCCCAGGACCGCCCTGATGTTACAGTCACAGATGTGGGATCTTTTACGTCCACCTGAGAGGGCAGACGGGGCTCCGGTTTAACGTCTCATCCAAAAGACGGCACCTCCGACAGAGCAGCGCGCCCACAGCCCTGCACTGCGAGTGTCAGCCTCGATTATGTACTCAAGTCTCTGGAGTGGGACTCGAACCTACAACCTTCTGACTCAGAGAGCGAGAGTGCTGCTCACTGAGCTACGCTGATACCGTGAAATGAAGCAGCTGAAGATGGTTGGGCCTAGGACGCTGCCCTGAGGAACTCCTGCAGCGATGTCCTGGGGCTGAGATGATTGACCTCCAACAGCCTCAACCATCTTCCTTTGTGCTAGGTATGACTCCAGCCAGTGGAGAGTTTTCTCCCTGATCCCCACTGACTTCAGTTTTACTAGGGGTCCTTGACGCCACACTCCGTCAAATGCTGCCTTGATGTCGAGGGCAGTCACTCTCACTTCACCTCTGGAATTCGGCATCTTTGTCCATGTTTGGACCAAGGCTGTAATGAGGTCTGGAGCCGAGTGGTCCTGGCGGAACCCAAACTGAGCATCGGTGAGCAGGTTATTGGTGAGTAAGTGTCGCTTGATAGCACTGTCGACGACACCTTCCATCACTTTGCTGCTAATTGAGATTAGACTGATGGGGTGGTAATTTGCCGTGAGGAAGTGGCTGTTAAGCACATTGGGGGACACCTTGTATGTGAAAGGCACTATATTAATGCAAATTCTTTCTTAATCTAAACAGACGGAGGTAATCACTCTGCAATTGTTAAATCAGCCTTTTAATCCCCTCCCTGAAAAATTTCTAACACACCCAAATAATATGCCTTGAAGGGAGCAGGTGAACTGCGAGGTAGATGATCCCCAGAATTAAATATCTTAATTAATAAATAAATATATTTTTTTTAAATGATCGATCTCCTGATGCCATGATTTTTAGTCACGCTTTTACATCAGCGTTAAGAATGTCTATGAAAATATTTGGAATGGAGATGTATGTAAACAGTTGGCTGTCACGGTGTAGTTACAGGCTGCAGCCAGCGTGCGGCGTGGCGGAGTGTGTTTCTGAAGTCACTCTTCCAATTCTGCTGCCATCTCATAGGTTTACAGAGGATATACGGCACAGAAACAGGCCATTCGGCCCAATCAGTCCATGCCGGCCTTTATGCTCCACTCGAGCCTCCTCTCATCTTTCCTCAATCTAAATCTATCAACATAACCCTCTATTCCCTTCTCCCTCATATGCTTATCTAGCTTCCCCTTAAATGCATCTATACTATCTGCCTCAACTACTCCCTGTGGTAGCGAGTTCCACATTCTCACCACCCTCTGGGTAAAGAAGTTTCTCCTGAATTCCCTATTGGATTTCTTGGTGACGATCTTATATTGATGGCCTCTAGTTATGATCTTCCCCGCAAGTGGAAACACTCTCTCTGTATCCACTCTATCAAAACCTTTCATAATTTTAAAGACCTCTATTAGGTCACCCCTCAGCCTTCTTTTTTCAAGCGAAAAGAGACCCAGCCTGTTCATCCTTCCCTGATATGTATACCCTCGCATTTCTGGTATCATCCTTGTAAATCTTCTCTGCACCCTCTCCAGTGCCTGTATATCCTTTCTATAATATGCGGACCAGAATTGTACGCAGTACTCCAAGTGTGGTCTTACCAAGGTTCGATACAAGTTTAGCATAACTTCCCTACTTTTCAATTCTATCCCTCTAGAAATAAACCCTAGTGCTTGGTTTGCTTTTTTTATGGCCTTGCTAACTTGTGTCGCTACTTTTAGCGATTTGTGTATTTGTACTCCGAGATCCCTTTGCTCTTCTACCCCACCTAGACTCGCACCCTCCAAGGAATAAGTGACCTCCCTATTCTTCCTACCAAAATGCAATACCTCACATTTATCTGTGTTGAAATTCATTTGCCAATTATATGCCAATTCTGCAAGTTTATTAATGTTCTCCTGTAATTTGTTGCAGTCCTCCTCAGTATTGACTATCCCCCCAATTTGGTGTCATCCGCAAATTTAGAAATTGTGTTTTTGATTCCAAAGTCTAAATCATTAATGCAAATTGAGAACAGCAGTGGTCCCAGCACTGATCCTTGTGGAACACCACTACCCACCTTCTGCCACTGTGAATAGCTGTCCTTTACCCCTACTCTCTGATTTCTGTCTTGAAGCCAGCTAGCTATCCAATCTGCTACTTGTCCCCTGACTCTGCATTCTCTGACCTTATTCATTAGTCTATTATGGGGTACCTTATCGAAAGCCTTTTGAAAGTCTAGGTAAATTACATCTACTGCATTACCCTTGTCTACTCTCTCTGTTACCTCTTCAAAAAATTCAATGAGGTTGGTTCAAGCAAGACTTTCCCTTTTGAAATCCATGCTGACTATTCATTATTATATTTTTGGCTTCTAGATGTTCTTCTATTTTCTCCTTTAGTAGGGATTCCGTTATTTTTCCTACCACCGATATTAAGCTGACTGGTCTATAATTCCCTGGACATGTTCTATCCCCCTTCTTAAATATAGGTATTACATTAGCTACCCGCCAGTCCTCTGGCACTACACCTTTTTTTAATGAATTATTAAATACGTGTAGTAATGCCTCTGCTATCTCTTTCCTAGATTCTTTTAAAATGCGCGAATGTAATCCGTCCGGACCAGGGGTTTTTTGATTAGTTTGTCTAAAATATCTCCTCTTTTTATTTTAAATGCATTTATTTCATTACTAATCTCATGATCCAATGTCATGTCCACATGTTCTATCTCCCTGGTAAATACTAAAGCAAAGTAATTATTTAATATTTCTGCCATCTCTCTATCGTTACCTGTATTATCCTGTCCACCACTTAGTGGCCCTATTCCCACCCCGACCTTCCTTTTTTTATTGATGTACCTGTAAAATATTTTACTATTTTGTTTTATATTCCTTGATCATTTAATTTCATAGTTCCTCTTTGCCTTCCTATTTGTTTTTTTGACTGCTCTCCTAATCTCTTCATATTCTCTCTTATCATGCTCTCCCCTGCTGTCCATGTACTTAATGTATGCCTCTTTCCTTACCCTCAATTTTTCTCCTATGGCTTTATTCATCCATGATGTCCCATTGGTACTTATTTTGGTTTTTTTTAGCGGAATATATTTTTCCAGGACTCTGTTGAACACCATTTTAAATGTTTCCCATTGCTGTTCTATGTCATTGTTTGCCAATATTGTTGTCCATTTTATACTCCCAAGTTCTATTCTCAGACCCTCAAAATCAGCTTTTCTCCAATCTATTACCCTGGTCTTCAACATATTTACGTCCTTCTCAATTATTATCTTAAAGTGTATTATATTATGGTCACTATTGCCTAGATGTTCCCCTACTTTTACTTCTCTAATCTGCTCTGGTTCATTCCACATTACTCGATCTAATAGCGAATCCTCCCTTGTTGGGCTTATTACATATTGGGTTAGAAAGAAGTCCTGTACACATTGTAGGAACTCCATTCCCTTATCCCCTTTACCTACCTCTTCTGTCCAATTAATATCGGGGTAGTTGAAATTCCCCATGATTATTATTCGATGTTTTTTACTCACATATTCGTCAACTTTACCAGTATAATTATATAAACAAATGAATCATTCACCAGGGCGAGTCACTCACCAAGGTCCGAGACTCACTCACCTAAATTGTGCCAAACACCCAGCAGTGCAATTCTGGATGTCCTTCCAAGCTTGGGTTGGTTTTTGGAGAGAGCGTCATGGTGAGTGTTGGTGGGTATAGGTCTGTCACCGGGGGGGGGGGGGGGGGGTGGTGGCAGCAATTTGCATTGTGAGTTGCAGAAGCGATGTTAGCGCACAACACTGAAGTGAATTGGAGTAAGTGTGGTCTTTTCTGTCGTGCAACGCACTAACTAAGCCTGAAGGATGCAGAAATTGCCCTTTCAGAAACAGAAACGACTCACCTAGCAAAATAAAACGTGTCGGCCGTGGCCCAGTGGGCAGCAGCTCTCTCTCTCGCCTTTGAGTCAGAAGGTCGTGGGTTCGAGTCCCACTCCAGAGACTTGAGCACAAAAATCCAGGCCGACCGAGGGATTGGCCGCAGTACTGGCCTCATTTGTGTGTGTGTGTGTGTGTGTGTGTGTGTGTGTGTGCTAAGCCCATGCAGCAGAACCTGGTCTCCAATTGTCCTGGGATTCCTTGCCATTGGGCCAAGACCTTTCTCTGTCAAGTTCGTGTGGTAGCTGGCGTGCAATGGCCATCCCACGTTAAAAGAATTCACGCACAGGCATCTTCCACCCCTTTAAAATGAAGTTTGGGACCTGGAACGTCAGGAACCTCATGGATAACCCCAACAGTGACAGACCTGAAACGTCCGGAACCTCATGGACAACCCCAACAGTGACAGACCTGGAACGCCAGGAACCTCATGGACAACCCCAACAGTGACAGACCTGAAACGTCAGGAACCTCATGGACAACCCCAACAGTGACAGACCTGGAACGCCGCACTGCTATCATAGCGTCTGAGTTCCCGGGCTTCGACATCGCCGCCCTGAGCGAGACACGGCGGGCAGGAGGCGGCCAGCTCAAGGAACAAGGTGGCGGATACACCTTCTTCTGGAAAGGCAAACCAGAAAAGGAAGGCCGTTTCCATGGGGTTCGCCAACAAAAAACGAGCTGGTTTGGCGTCTTCGAGATTCCCCTTGCGGGATAAACGAACACCTCATGACCCTTCGGCTCGCTCTGACCCGGAAGCAGTACACTGCGGTTCTCGGTGTGTACGCCCCAACCCTGGAAGCTACGGACGAGGCCAAAGATGAATTCTACTCCAGCCTTGAACAATCCCTGTCCTGAGTTCCAACGGGTGATTCTCCTTGGCGATTTTAATGCCAGAGCTGGAAAGGACACAAACCTCTGGATAGGTGTGATTGGCAGGGAAGGAGTAGGGAAAACCAACTCCAACGGAATCCTTCTCCTGACGAAATGCTTAGAACATGGTCCTGTCATAACCAACACCTTGTTTTGTCAGAGGGATAAGTACAAGGCCTCATGGCAACACCCTCGCTCCAGGCATTGGCATCTGTTGGGCTACGTCATCATCCGAGCGAGGGACCGCAAGGATGTCCACATCACCCGCGCCGTGACAGGAGCGGACGACTGCTGGACTGACCACCGCCTAATCCGTTCCGTTATCTCCATCAACCTAGCCTCAAAATGGCGGCGGCAACAGAAACGCTGCCGCAGAAAAATCAACGCGGAAGGACTCAAAGACCCCGCAAAGAAAGCCCTATTAGGTCAACGCCTGCCTCACAGCTAACCTGACGACTCCCGATGAACTGGAGCTGCAGAGTGTCCATAGTGCTTGGTCTGCCCTTAAGCCCACCGTAATCAGCACCTGCGAAGAGATTCGTGGTTACTCTACCAGAAAACATCAAGACTGGTTTGATGAGAACGACCAGGAGCTAATAAATCGTAAACGTAAGGCGTTCTTGAATTGGAAACATCATCACAACTCGTGGGAAAGAAGACAGATTTACAGACAACTGAAGGCTGAGGTCCAACAAAAAACTCGGGATCTAAAGAACAGATGGTGGGTGGAAAGAGCGCAGGAGATCCAGCAGCTAGCCGACCAGCATGACGTGCGTGGATTCTTTAGCGCAGTCAAGACCACCTATGGCCCAAGCACCCAAGGACCTATCCCGCTGAGAGCTAAGAACGGTGAGGTGCTCATCAAGGACAGAGAGGCAGTCAGTGCCCGCTGGAAGGATCACTTCGAAGATCTCCGCAACCAAGACTCCATCCCACAGCATGCTATCCGTCACTGTCTCAGCACAATCCCAGCCCGGCATGAGGTTGTAAAGGCCATCCGACAGCTGAAAAACAACAAGGCTGCCGGAGCAGATGAAATCCCCGCCGAAATACTAAAGCATGGCGGAGAAGTACTCGTGGCACGAATCCATGACCTTATCGCCCTTATCTGGAAGGAGGAGAGCATGCCAGAGGGGATTACAGAGACGCCGTAATCGTGACCATCTTCAAGAAAGGAGACAAGTCCGATTGCGGTAATTACAGAGGAGCTTCCCTGTTGCCTGCCACAAAGAAAGTCATTGGAAGAATCCTCCTCAATCGTCTCCTCCCAGTGGCTGAAGAGCTCCTCCCAGAATCACAATGCGGATTCCGCCCACTAAGAGGCACAATGGACATGATTTTCACTGTGCGACAAATCCAAGAAAAATGTATGGAGCAGCATCAACCTCACAAATGCCTTCGACTCTGTCAACCGAGAGGGATTATGCAGTGTCCTTCTCAAATTTGGCTGTCCTCAAAAATTCGTTACCATCCTCCGTCTGCTCCACGATGACATGCAAGCCGTGATCCTTACTAACAGATCCATCACAGACCCAATACAAGTGAAGACCGGGGTCAAGCAAGGCTGTGCCATTGCACCAACGCTCTTCTCAATCTTTCTCGCTGCAATACTTCATCTCATCTCTGACAAGCTTCCCGCTGGAGTGGAGCTAATCTACAGGACGAACGGGAAATTGCTCAATCTCCGTCGCCTTCAGTCCAGAACCAAGATTGTCCCAACCTCTGTTATTGAATTACAGTATGCAGACGACGCTTGTGTTTGTGCACACTCGGAGGCCGAACTCCAAACCATCGTTGACTCCTTCACTGAAGCGTATGAGAGACTGGGCCTTACATTAAACATCCGAAAGTTAAAGGTTCTTTACCAATCTTCCCCCGCCGCACAACATTGCCACCCCCTCCCCCCCCCCCCCGACTATCAAGATCCATAATGACATCGTGGACCACTTTCCATACCTTGGGAGCCTTCTGTCAGCAAGGGCGGACATCGCTGACGAAACCCAACACCGCCTTCAGTGCGCCAGTGCAGCCTTCGGCCGCCTGAGCAGAAGAGTGTTTGAAGACCAGGACCTCAAACCCGGCACCAAGCTCATGGTCTACAGAGTAGCAGTGAAACCCGCCCTCCTGTATGCTTCAGAGACATGGACAACATACAGTTGGCACCTCAAAGCACTGGAGAAGTATCACCAATGCTGCCTCCGCAAAATCCTGCAAATCCATTGGCAGGATAGGCGCACCAATGTTAGTGTTCTCGCTCAGGCCAACATCCCCAGCATCGAAGTTTTGACCACGCTCGATCAGCTCTGATGGACGGACCACATTGTCCGCTTGCCTGATACAAGACTCCCGAAACATCTCCGAGCTCCATCATGGCAAGCGATTTCCAGGAGGGCAGAGAAAACGCTTCGAGGACGTCCTCAAAGCCTCCTTGGAAAAATGTAACATCCGCATTGACTCTTGGGAATCCCTGGCCCAAGACTGCACAAAGTGGAGGAGACGCAGTCGAGAAGGCGCCGAACACGTTTGAGTTTCTTCGTCGGGAGCACGCGGAGGCCAAGTACAAACAGCGGAAGGAGCGTCTGACAAACCAAGCACTCCACCCACTCGTCCCTTCAACCACTACCTGCCCTACCTGTGGCAGAGTCTGTAGATCTCGCATAGGACTCATTAGTCACCTTCGAACCCACAATATTGGAGTGGAAGCAAGTCATCTTCGACTCCAGGGGACTGCCTAAGAAGAAGTACTGAGGGAGTGCTGCACTGTCGGAGGGGCGGTACTGAGGGAGTGCTGCACTGTCGGAGGGGCAGTACTGAGGGAGTGCTGCACTGTCGGAGGGGCAGTACTGAGGGAGCGCCGCACTGTCGGAAGGGCAGTACTGAGGGAGCGCCGCACTGTCGGAGGGGCAGTACTGAGGGAGCGCCGCACTGTCGGAGGGGCGGTACTGAGGGAGCGCCACACTGTCGGAGGGGCGGTACTGAGGGAGCGCCGCACTGTCGGAGGGGCAGTACTGAGGGAGCGCCGCACTGTCGGAGGGGCGGTACTGAGGGAGCGCCACACTGTCGGAGGGGCGGTACTGAGGGAGCGCCGCACTGTCGGAGGGGCAGTACTGAGGGAGTGCTGCACTGTCGGAGGGGCAGTACTGAGGGAGCGCCGCACTGTCGGAGGTGCCGTCTTTCAGATGAGACGTTAAACCCAGGCCCCGTCTGCCCTCTCAGGTAGACATAAAAGATCCCACGGCCACTGTCGGAAGAAGAGCAGGGAGAGTTCTCCCCGGTGTCCTGGGGCCGATATTTATCCCTCAACCAACATCACTAAAAACAGATGATCTGGTGATTATCTCATTGCCGTTTGTGCGCAAATTGGCTGCCGGGTTTCCTACATTACGCCAGTGAGTGTACTGCACTTTAGGAAGTACTTCATTGGCTGTAAAGCACTTTGGGACGTCCTGAGGTCGGGAAAGGTGCTGTAGAAATTCTCTTTTTTAAGCAAGAGGAGTTATCGATTCCAGGAAGACGTCAGCGAGCGGGTGTAGATGTTCTTACTAATTAGCCAGAGCGAAAACCTGTCGAATATCTTATTACATTTACTTTATGTCTACAAGGCCACTCTTTTGGTGGGGTGGGCGATGTAAGCTTCGGTTAGAAGTGGCAAAGCTTGAGGACGCTGTCGACCTCTCTGCTGGGGCTGAAGAACGGGACCACCGGGCACCGGAAGGTGGTCTTGAAGGTGCAGAGGAGGACCATGCAGCAGGCGTCGTAGAAGGAGACCTGCCCCCCGTCGAAGTCCAGGTAGACGCCCACTCGGGACAGCTCGGCCTCCAGCTCCAGGGGCCGCCGGCGGTCGTCGTTCATCCAGTAGTCCAGCAGCCGGCAAATGCTCCAGTAGCCATTGGCGGGCGCCAGCTTGACGTAGCCCTGGCGGGCGCTGTGGACACAGGTCACGCCCAGGTGCCAGGCCAGCGAGTCGCCCACGTCCACCTCCCAGTAGCGGCGACCCGACGCGAAGTGGCCGCTGGCCAGCACGGCCTGGAAGCGGTCGAACCTCTGGGGGCAGTTGGCAGCGGCAGGGGCGCGCGACCTGGAGGATTCCACCGTTGTGTAGTCACTGTTAAAGCGCAGGTTGGGGTGAGCGGTGGCCGGGTTGAAATATAGGTTCTCCGGCCCTGGGGAACAGCAAGGAGCAGAGTTAGAAGGAATGGGGGGGGGGGGGGGGGCGAGGTACAAGAATAACATTCCCCTCTCTCTCTCTCCCCCACCCCCCCCAATCCCAAATCACAATCCATAAATATAAGATAGTCACGAATAAAGGGCAACACGGTGGCATAGTGGTTAGCACTGTTGCCTCACAGCGCCAGGGACCCGGGTTCGAATCCGACCTCGGGTGACTGTCTGTGTGGAGTTTGCACATTCTCCCCGTGTCTGCGTGGGTTTCCTCCGGGTGCTCCGGTTTCCTCCCACAGTCCAAAGATGTGCGGGTTAGGTTGATTTGGCTATGATAAATTGACCCTAAGTGTTAGGGGGGATTAAATACGTGGGGTTACGGGGATAGGGTGGGATATGTGTCGGTGCAGGCTCGATGGGCTGAAATGGCCTCTATCTGCACTGTGGGGATTCTGTGATTCTGTGAAATCCAATAGGGAATTCCGGAGAAATTCCCAAAAGGAAGTTGGACGGGTCCTTGAGGATGAGAAGCTCGCAGGGTTACGGACAAAAGGCGGGGATGTGGGACTGAGCACGACTGCTCTTTCGAAGAGCCAGCACAGGCCCAACGGGCCGAGTGGCCTCCTTTCTGTGCTGCAGGTTTCTGTGATCCTTTCCCCAGAGAGGGGTGAGAATGTGGAACTCGCTACCACAGGGAGTGGTTGAGGCGAATAATAAGGGGAAGCTGGATAAACACACGAGGGAGAAAGGAATGGAAGGATATGCTGATGGGGGTGAGATGGAGAGGGGTGGGAAGAGGCTGGTGTGGAGCAGAAACACCGGCATGGACCAGTTGGGCTGAATGGCCTGTTTCTGGGCTGTAAATTCGATGGAAAGCCCCCTCCCCAGTGCTTACTCTCTTTCCCATGATCTCTTGCCTCCTCTCTCTCAAAGGAGCTGCAGTCCAGCACCGCACAGCCTGGTATCTCACCCAATTCCTCGTGGGCCGGCCCCAGACTGTGAGAGGGAGGCGAGCTGTTCGCTCGGATCAGGGATTTGAGCCTTCTGATGGCTTAGCACTGCCCCTCAGCCCACCGGGGGGAGTAAGTTTACCCATCGGACCAGTGAGGGAACGCACCAATTAAAGTGCTGGACAGAAAGCGGTTCCATTCCCTCCCTCCGACAGACCCCTCACATCTCCCTCCGACAGACCCCTCACATCTCCCTCCGACAGACCCCTCACATCTCCCTCCGACAGACCCCTCACATCTCCCTCCGACAGACTCCTCACATCTCCCTCCTCCGACAGACAGACCCCTCACATCTCCCTCCGACAGACCCCTCACATCTCTCTCCGACAGACCCCTCACATCTCCCTCCGACGCACTCCTCACATCTCCCTCCGACAGACCCCTCACATCTCCCTCCGACAGACAGACCCCTCACATCTCCCTCCGACACACCCCTCACATCTCTCTCCGACAGACCCCTCACATCTCCCTCCGACACACCCCTCACATCTCCCTCCGACACACCCCTCACATCTCCCTCCTCCGACAGACCCCTCACATCTCCCTCCTCCGACAGACCCCTCACATCTCCCTCCGACAGACCCCTCACATCTCCCTCCGACAGACCCCTCACATCTCCCTCCTCCGACAGACCCCTCACATCTCCCTCCGACAGACCCCTCACATCTCCCTCCGACAGACCCCTCACATCTCCCTCCGACAGACCCCTCACATCTCCCTCCGACGGACCCCTCACATCTCCCTCCGACGGACCCCTCACATCTCCCTCCGACGGACCCCTCACATCTCCCTCCGACAGACTCCTCACATCTCCCTCCTCCGACAGACCCCTCACATCTCCCTCCTCCGACAGACCCCTCACATCTCCCTCCTCCGACAGACCCCTCACATCTCCCTCCGACAGACCCCTCACATCTCCCTCCTCCGACAGACCCCTCACATCTCCCTCCGACAGACCCCTCACATCTCCCTCCGACAGAGCCCTCACATCTCCCTCCGACAGACCCCTCACATCTCCCTCCGACAGACCACTCACATCTCCCTCCGAATGACCCCTCACATTGCCCTCCGACAGACCCCTCACATCTCCCTCCTCCGACAGACCCCTCACATCTCCCTCCTCCGACAGACCCCTCACATCTCCCTCCTCCGACAGACCCCTCACATCTCCCTCCTCCGACAGACCCCTCACATCTCCCTCCTCCGACAGACCCCTCACATCTCCCTCCTCCGACAGACCCCTCACATCTCCCTCCTCCGACAGACCCCTCACATCTCCCTCCTCCGACAGACCCCTCACATCTCCCTCCTCCGACAGACCCCTCACATCTCCCTCCTCCGACAGACCCCTCACATCTACCTCCTCCGACAGACCCCTCACATCTCCCTCCTCCGACAGACC
Source organism: Squalus acanthias (assembly GCA_030390025.1). NCBI lineage: Eukaryota > Metazoa > Chordata > Chondrichthyes > Squaliformes > Squalidae > Squalus > Squalus acanthias. The sequence goes on along the minus strand of CM059447.1, from coordinate 50,013,436 downwards.
CCTCACATCTCCCTCCTCCGACAGACCCCTCACATCTCCCTCCGACAGACCCCTCACATCTCCCTCCGACAGACCCCTCACATCTCCCTCCTCCGACAGACCCCTCACATCTCCCTCCGACAGACCCCTCACATCTCCCTCCGACAGACCCCTCACATCTCCCTCCGACAGACCCCCTCACATCTCCCTCCGACGGACCCCTCACATCTCCCTCCGACGGACCCCTCACATCTCCCTCCGACAGACCCTCACATCTCCCTCCGACAGACTCTCACATCTCCCTCCGACAGACCCCTCACATCTCCCTCCGACAGACCCCTCACATCTCCCTCCTCCGACAGACCCCCTCACATCTCCCTCCGACAGACCCCTCACATCTCCTCCTCCGACAGACCCCTCACATCTCCCTCCGACAGACCCCTCACATCTCCCTCCGACAGACCCCTCACATCTCCCTCCGACAGACCCCTCACATCTCCCTCCGACAGACCCTCCATCTCCTCCGACAGACCCCTCACATCTCCCTCCGACAGACCCCTCACATCTCCCTCCTCCGACAGACCCCTCACATCTCCCTCCTCCGACAGACCCTCACATCTCCCTCCTCCGACAGACCCCTCACATCTCCTCCTCCCCGACAGACCCTCACATCTCCCTCCGACAGACCCCTCACATCTCCCTCCGACAGACCCCTCACAATTCCCTCCGACAAGACCCTCACATCTCCCTCCGACAGACCCCTCACATCTCCCCTCCGACAGACCCCTCACATCTCCCTCCGACAAGACCCCTCACATCTCCCTCTCCGACAGACCCTCACATCTCCCTCCGACAGACCCCACACATATCCCTCCTCCGACAGACCCCTCACATCTCCCTCCTCCGACAGACCCATCACATCTCCCTCCGACAGACCCCTCACATCTCCCTCCGACAGACCCCTCACATCTCCCTCCGACAGACCCCTCACATCTCCCTCCTCCGACAGACCCCTCACATCTCCCTCCTCCGACAGACCCCTCACATCTCCCTCCTCCGACAGACCCCTCACATCTCCCTCCGACAGACCCCTCACATCTCCCTCCGACAGACCCCTCACATCTCCCTCCGACAGACCCCTCACATCTCCCTCCGACAGACCCCTCACATCTGCCTCCGACAGACCCCTCACATCTCCCTCCTCCGACAGACCCCTCACATCTCCCTCCTCCGACAGACCCCTCACAATTCCCTCCGACAGACCCCTCACATCTCCCTCCGACAGACCCCTCACATCTCCCTCCTCCGACAGACCCCTCACATCTCCCTCCTCCGACAGACCCCTCACATCTCCCTCCTCCGACTGACCCCTCACATCTCCCTCCGACAGACCCCTCACATCTCCCTCCTCCGACAGACCCCTCACAATTCCCTCCGACAGACCCCTCACATCTCCCTCCGACAGACCCCTCACATCTCCCTCCTCCGACAGACCCCTCACATCTCCCTCCTCCGACAGACCCCTCACATCTCCCTCCTCCGACTGACCCCTCACATCTCCCTCCGACAGACCCCTCACATCTCCCTCCTCCGACAGACCCCTCACATCTCCCTCCTCCGACAGCCCCCTCACATCTCCCTCCTCCGACACCCCCTCACAACTCCCCCCTCCGACAGACCCCTCACATCTCCCTCCGACAGACCCCTCACATCTCCCTCCGACAGACCCCTCACATCTCCCTCCTCCGACAGACCCCTCACATCTCCCTCCGACAGACCCCTCACATCTCCCTCCTCCGACAGACCCCTCACATCTCCCTCCGACAGACCCCTCACATCTCCCTCCGACAGACCCCTCGCATCTCCCTCCGACAGACCCCTCCCATCTCCCTCCGACAGACCCCTCACATCTCCCTCCGACAGACCCCTCACATCTCCCTCCTCCGACAGACCCCTCACATCTCCCTCCGACAGACCCCTCACATCTCCCTCCGACAGACTTCTCACACCTCCCTCCGACAGACCCCTCACATATCCCTCCGACATACCCCTCACATCTCCCTCTCCGACAGACCGCTCACATCTCCCCCTCCGACAGACCCCTCACATCTCCCTCCTCCGACAGACCCTCACATCTCCCTCCGACAGACCCTCACATCTCCTCTCCGACAGACCCTCAATCTCCCTCCGACAGACCCCTCACATCTCCCTCCGACAGACCCCTCACATCTCCCTCCTCCGACAGACCCCTCACATCTCCCTCTCCGACAGACCCCTCACATCTCCCTCCGACAGACCCCTCACATCCCCCTCCGACAGACCCCTCACATCTCCCTCCTCCGACAGACCCCTCACATCTCCCTCCTCCGACAGACCCCTCACATCTCCCTCCGACAGACCCCTCACATCTCCCTCCTCCGACAGACCCTCACATCTCCCTCCGACAGACCCCTCACATCTCCTCCGACAGACCCCTCACATCTCCCTCTCCGACAGACCCCTCACATCTCCCTCCGACAGACCCCTCACATCTCCCTCCGACAGACCCCTCACATCTCCCTCCTCCGACAGACCCCTCACATCTCCCTCCGACAGACCCCTCACATCTCCCTCCTCCGACAGACCCCTCACATCTCCCTCCTCCGACAGACCCCTCACATCTCCCTCCTCCGACAGACCCCTCACATCTCCCTCCGACAGACCCCTCACATCTCCCTCCTCCGACAGACCCCTCACATCTCCCTCTGACAGACCCCTCACATCTCCCTCCTCCGACAGACCCCTCACATCTCCCTCCTCCGACAGACCCCTCACATCTCCCTCCTCCGACAGACCCCTCACATCTCCCTCCTCCGACAGACCCCTCACATCTCCCTCCTCCGACAGACCCCTCACAAATCCCTCCGACAAACCCCTCACATCTCCCTCCGACAGACCCCTCACATATCCCTCCTCCGACAGACCCCTCACATCTCCCTCCGACAGACCCCTCACATATCCCTCCTCCGACAGACCCCTCACATCTCCCTCCGACAGACCCCTCACATCTCCCTCCTCCGACAGACCCTCACATCTCCCTCTCCGACTGACCCCTCACATCTCCCTCCGACAGACCCCTCACATCTCCCTCTCGACAGACCCCTCACATCTCCCTCCTCCGACAGCCCCCTCACATCTCCCTCCTCCGACAGCCCCCTACAACTCCCCCTCCGACAGACCCCTCACATCTCCCTCCGACAGACGCCTCACATCTCCTCCGACAGACCCCTCACATCTCCCTCCTCCGACAGACCCTCACATCTCCCTCCGACAGACCCCTCACATCTCCCTCCTCCGACAGACCCCTCACATCTCCCTCCGACAGACCCCTCGCATCTCCTCCGACAGACCCTCGCATCTCCCTCCGACAGACCCCTCGCATCTCCCTCCGACAGACCCCTCACATCTCCCTCCGACAGACCCCTCACATCTCCCTCCGACAGACCCCTCACATCTCCCTCCGACAGACCCTCACATCTCCTCCTCGACAGACCCCTCACATCTCCCTCCGACAGACCCCTCACATCTCCCTCCGACAGACCCCTCACATCTCCCTCCGACAGACCCCTCACATCTCCCTCCTCCGACAGACCCCTCACATCTCCCTCCTCCGACTGACCCCTCACATCTCCCTCCGACAGACCCCTCACATCTCCCTCCTCCGACAGACCCCTCACATCTCCCTCCTCCGACAGCCCCCTCACATCTCCCTCCTCCGACAGCCCCCTCACAACTCCCCCCTCCGACAGACCCCTCACATCTCCCTCCGACAGACCCTCACATCTCCCTCCGACAGACCCCTCACATCTCCCTCCTCCGACAGACCCCTCACATCTCCCTCCGACAGACCCCTCACATCTCCCTCCTCCGACAGACCCCTCACATCTCCCCTCCGACAGACCCCTCGCATCTCCCTCCGACAGACCCCTCGCATCTCCCTCCGACAGACCCCTCGCATCTCCCTCCGACAGACCCCTCACATCTCCTCCGACAGACCCCTCACATCTCCCTCCGACAGACCCCTCACATCTCCCTCCGACAGACCCCTCACATCTCCCTCCGACAGACCCTCACACTCCCTCCGACAGACCCTCACACTCCCTCCGACAGACCCCTCACATCTCCCTCCGACAGACCCCTCACATCTCCCTCCTCCGACAGACTCCCTCACATTCCTCGACAGACCCTCACATCTCCCTCCGACAGACCCCTCACATCTCCCTCCGACAGACCCCTCACATCTCCCTCCTCCGACAGACCCCTCACATCTCCCTCCTCCGACAGACCCCTCACATCTCCCCTCCGACAGACCCCTCACATCTCCCTCCGACAGACCCCTCACATCTCCCTCCTCCGACAGACCCTCACATCTCCCTCCTCCGACAGACCCCTCACATCTCCCTCCGACAGACCCCTCACATCTCCCTCCTCCGACAGACCCCTCACATCTCCCTCCTCCGACAGACCCCTCACATCTCCCTCCTCCGACAGACCCCTCACATCTCCCTCCGACAGACCCCTCACATCTCCCTCCTCCGACAGACCCTCACATCTCCCTCCTCCGACAGACCCCTCACATCTCCCTCCGACAGACCCTCACATCTCCCTCCTCCGACAGACCCCTCACATCTCCCTCCGACAGACCCCTCACATCTCCCTCCGACAGACCCCTCACATCTCCCTCCTCCGACAGACCCCTCACATCTCCCTCCGACAGACCCCTCACATCTCCCTCCTCCGACAGACCCCTCACATCTCCCTCCGACAGACCCCTCACATCTCCCTCCTCCGACAGACCCCTCACATCTCCCTCCTCCGACAGACCCCTCACATCTCCCTCCTCCGACAGACCCCTCACATCTCCCTCCTCCGACAGACCCCTCACATCTCCCTCCTCCGACAGACCCCTCACATCTCCCTCCGACAGACCCCTCACATCTCCCTCCTCCGACAGACCCCTCACATCTCCCTCCGACAGACCCCTCACATCTCCCTCCGACAGACCCCTCACATCTCCCTCCGACAGACCCCTCACATCTCCCTCCTCCGACAGACCCCTCACATCTCCCTCCTCCGACAGACCCCTCACATCTCCCTCCTCCGACAGACCCCTCACATCTCCCTCCGACAGACCCCTCACATCTCCCTCCTCCGACAGACCCCTCACATCTCCCTCCTCCGACAGACCCCTCACATCTCCCTCCTCCGACAGACCCCTCACAACTCCCCCCTCCGACAGACCCCTCACATCTCCCTCCGACAGACCCCTCACATCTCCCTCCGACAGACCCCTCACATCTCCCTCCTCCGACAGACCCCTCACATCTCCCTCCGACAGACCCCTCACATCTCCCTCCTCCGACAGACCCCTCACATCTCCCTCCGACAGACCCCTCACATCTCCCTCCGACAGACCCCTCGCATCTCCCTCCGACAGACCCCTCGCATCTCCCTCCGACAGACCCCTCACATCTCCCTCCGACAGACCCTCACATCTCCCTCCGACAGACCCCTCACATCTCCCTCCTCCGACAGACCCCTCACATCTCCCTCCGACAGACCCCTCACATCTCCCTCCGACAGACTTCTCACACCTCCCTCCGACAGACCCTTCACATATCCCTCCGACAGACCCCTCACATCTCCCTCCTCCGACAGACCGCTCACATCTCCCTCCTCCGACAGACCCCTCACATCTCCCTCCGACAGACCCTCACATCTCCCTCCGACAGACCCCTCACATCTCCCTCCTCCGACAGACCCTCACATCTCCCTCCTCCGACAGACCCCTCACATCTCCCTCCGACAGACCCCTCACATCTCCCTCCTCCGACAGACCCCTCACATCTCCCTCCTCCGACAGACCCCCTCACATCTCCCTCCCTCCGACAGACCCCTCACATCTCCCTCCGACAGACCCTCACATCTCCCTCCTCCGACAGACCCTCACATCTCCCTCCTCCGACAGACCCCTCACATCTCCCTCCGACAGACCCTCACATCTCCCTCCTCCGACAGACGCCCTCACATCTCCCTCCGACAGACCCCTCACATTCCCTCCGACAGACCCCTCACATCTCCCTCCTCCGACAGACCCCTCACATCTCCCTCCGACAGACCCCTCACATCTCCCTCCGACAGACCCCTCACATCTCCCTCCGACAGACCCCTCACATCTCCCTCCTCCGACAGACCCCTCACATCTCCCTCCTCCGACAGACCCCTCACATCTCCCTCCTCCGACTGACCCCTCACATCTCCCTCCGACAGACCCCTCACATCTCCCTCCTCCGACAGACCCCTCACATCTCCCTCCTCCGACAGCCCCCTCACATCTCCCTCCTCCGACAGCCCCCTCACAACTCCCCCCTCCGACAGACCCCTCACATCTCCCTCCGACAGACCCCTCACATCTCCCTCCGACAGACCCCTCACATCTCCCTCCTCCGACAGACCCCTCACATCTCCCTCCGACAGACCCCTCACATCTCCCTCCTCCGACAGACCCCTCACATCTCCCTCCGACAGACCCCTCGCATCTCCCTCCGACAGACCCCTCGCATCTCCCTCCGACAGACCCCTCGCATCTCCCTCCGACAGACCCCTCACATCTCCCTCCGACAGACCCCTCACATCTCCCTCCGACAGACCCCTCACATCTCCCTCCTCCGACAGACCCCTCACATCTCCCTCCGACAGACCCCTCACATCTCCCTCCGACAGACTTCTCACACCTCCCTCCGACAGACCCCTCACATATCCCTCCGACATACCCCTCACATCTCCCTCCTCCGACAGACCGCTCACATCTCCCTCCTCCGACAGACCCCTCACATCTCCCTCCGACAGACCCTCACATCTCCCTCCGACAGACCCCTCACATCTCCCTCCTCCGACAGACCCTCACATCTCCCTCCTCCGACAGACCCCTCACATCTCCCTCCGACAGACCCCTCACATCTCCCTCCTCCGACAGACCCCTCACATCTCCCTCCTCCGACAGACCCCTCACATCTCCCTCCTCCGACAGACCCCTCACATCTCCCTCCGACAGACCCCTCACATCTCCCTCCTCCGACAGACCCTCACATCTCCCTCCTCCGACAGACCCCTCACATCTCCCTCCGACAGACCCTCACATCTCCCTCCTCCGACAGACGCCTCACATCTCCCTCCGACAGACCCCTCACATCTCCCTCCGACAGACCCCTCACATCTCCCTCCTCCGACAGACCCCTCACATCTCCCTCCGACAGACCCCTCACATCTCCCTCCGACAGACCCCTCACATCTCCCTCCTCCGACAGACCCCTCACATCTCCCTCCTCCGACAGACCCCTCACATCTCCCTCCGACAGACCCCTCACATCTCCCTCCTCCGACAGGCCCCTCACATCTCCCTCCTCCGACAGGCCCCTCACATCTCCCTCCGACAGACCCCTCACATCTCCCTCCTCCGACAGACCCCTCACATCTCCCTCTGACAGACCCCTCACATCTCCCTCCTCCGACAGACCCCTCACATCTCCCTCCTCCGACAGACCCCTCACATCTCCCTCCTCCGACAGACCCCTCACATCTCCCTCCTCCGACAGACCCCTCACATCTCCCTCCTCCGACAGACCCCTCACAAATCCCTCCGACAAACCCCTCACATCTCCCTCCGACAGACCCCTCACATATCCCTCCTCCGACAGACCCCTCACATCTCCCTCCGACAGACCCCTCACATCTCCCTCCGACAGACCCCTCACATCTCCCTCCTCCGACAGACCCCTCACATCTCCCTCCTCCGACAGACCCCTCACATCTCCCTCCTCCGACTGACCCCTCACATCTCCCTCCGACAGACCCCTCACATCTCCCTCCTCCGACAGACCCCTCACATCTCCCTCCTCCGACAGCCCCCTCACATCTCCCTCCTCCGACAGCCCCCTCACAACTCCCCCCTCCGACAGACCCCTCACATCTCCCTCCGACAGACCCCTCACATCTCCCTCCGACAGACCCCTCACATCTCCCTCCTCCGACAGACCCCTCACATCTCCCTCCGACAGACCCCTCACATCTCCCTCCTCCGACAGACCCCTCACATCTCCCTCCGACAGACCCCTCGCATCTCCCTCCGACAGACCCCTCGCATCTCCCTCCGACAGACCCCTCGCATCTCCCTCCGACAGACCCCTCGCATCTCCCTCCGACAGACCCCTCACATCTCCCTCCGACAGACCCCTCACATCTCCCTCCGACAGACCCCTCACATCTCCCTCCTCCGACAGACCCCTCACATCTCCCTCCGACAGACCCCTCACATCTCCCTCCGACAGACTTCTCACACCTCCCTCCGACAGACCCCTCACATATCCCTCCGACATACCCCTCACATCTCCCTCCTCCGACAGACCGCTCACATCTCCCTCCTCCGACAGACCCCTCACATCTCCCTCCGACAGACCCTCACATCTCCCTCCGACAGACCCCTCACATCTCCCTCCTCCGACAGACCCTCACATCTCCCTCCTCCGACAGACCCCTCACATCTCCCTCCGACAGACCCCTCACATCTCCCTCCTGCGACAGACCCCTCACATCTCCCTCCTCCGACAGACCCCTCACATCTCCCTCCTCCGACAGACCCCTCACATCTCCCTCCGACAGACCCCTCACATCTCCCTCCTCCGACAGACCCTCACATCTCCCTCCTCCGACAGACCCCTCACATCTCCCTCCGACAGACCCCTCACATCTCCCTCCTCCGACAGACCCCTCACATCTCCCTCCTCCGACAGACCCCTCACATCTCCCTCCTCCGACAGACCCCTCACATCTCCCTCCCGACAGACCCCTCACATCTCCCTCCGACAGACCCCTCACATCTCCCTCCGACAGACCCCTCACATCTCCCTCCGACAGACCCCTCACATTTCCCTCCTCCGACAGACCCCTCACATCTCCCTCCGACAGACCCCTCACATCTGCCTCCGACAGACCCCTCACATATCCCTCCTCCGACAGACCCCTCACATCTCCCTCCGACAGACCCCTCACATATCCCTCCTCCGACAGACCCCTCACATCTCCCTCCGACAGACCCCTCACATCTCCCTCCTCCGACAGACCCCTCACATCTCCCTCCGACAGACCCCTCACATCTCCCTCCGACAGACCCCTCACATCTCCCTCCGACAGACCCCTCACATCTCCCTCCTCCGACAGACCCCTCACATCTCCCTCCGACAGACCCCTCACATCTCCCTCCGACAGACCCCTCACATCTCCCTCCTTGGACAGACCACTCACATCTCCCTCCTCGGACAGACCACTCACATCTCCCTCCTCCGACAGACCCCTCAGATCTCCCTCCTCCGACAGACCCCTCACATCTCCCTCCTCCGACAGACCCCTCACATCTCCCTCCGACAGACCCCTCACATCTCCCTCCTCCGACAGACCCCTCACATCTCCCTCCGACAGACCCCTCACATCTCCCTCCGACAGACCCCTCACATCTCCCTCCGACAGACCCCTCACATCTCCCTCCTCCGACAGACCCCTCACATCTCCCTCCGACAGACCCCTCACATCTCCCTCCGACAGACCCCTCACATCTCCCTCCGACAGGCCCCTCACATCTCCCTCCGACAGACCCCTCACATCTCCCTCCGACAGACCCCTCACATCTCCCTCCTCCGACAGACCCCTCACATCTCCCTCCTCCGACAGACCCCTCACATCTCCCTCCGACAGACCCCTCACATCTCCCTCCTCCGACAGACCCCTCACATCTCCCTCCGACAGACCCCTAACATCTCCCTCCGACAGACCCCTCACATCTCCGTCCGACAGACAACTCACATCTCCCTCCGACAGACCCCTCACATCTCCCTCCGACAGACCCCTCACATCTCCCTCCGACAGACCCCTCACACCTCCCTCCGACAGACCCCTCACACCTCCCTCCGACAGACCCCTCACATCTCCCTCCGACAGACAGACCCCTCACATCTCCCTCCGACAGACCCCTCACATCTCCCTCCGACAGACCCCTCACATCTCCCTCCTCTGATCGAGAGGCGACAGCCCCACCAAATGTTCCACTGAGGAACTGCGGGCGACATGAATTCTAGAAACGCACACCTCACAAAACACACACACAGCGCACACGCGCACACACACACACGTACATCCACACTCTCTCGTACATGGACATAAACAGTAATTAATATATTTCCACTTCCTTTGAAATAGTCAGTGAAAAGAAAAAGATTGCATTTCTCCAGCGCCTTTCACCACCTCAGGACGTCCCAAAGCGCTTTACAGCCAATGAAATACTTTTTTTGAAGTGTAGTCACTGTTGTAATGTAGGAAACGCGGCAGCCAATTTGCGCACAACAAGCTCCCACAAGCAGCAATGTGATAATGACCAGATCATCTGTTTTAATGATGCTTATTGAGGGATAAATATTGGGCCCAGGACACCGGGGTGAACTCCCCCCTGCTCTTCTTCCAATAGTGGCCGTGGGATCTTTTACGTCCACCTGAGAGAGCAGACGGGGCCTCGGTTTAAGGTCTCATCCTAAAGACGGCACCTCCGACAGTGCGGAGCTCCCTCAGTACCGCCCCTCCGACAGTGCGGCCCCCCCTCAGTACTGCCCCTCCGACAGTGCGGCGCTCCCTCAGTACCGCCCCTCCGACAGTGCGGCGCTCCCTCAGTACTGTCCCTCCGACAGTGCGGAGCTCCCTCAGTACCGCCCCTCCAACAGTGCGGAGCTCCCTCAGTACTGCCCCTCCGACATTGCGGAGCTCCCTCAGTACCGCCCCTCCGACAGTGCGGTGCTCCCTCAGTACCGCCCCTCCGACAGTGCGGTGCTCCCTCAGTACTGGCACTGACCCACGACCTTCTGACTCAGAGGCGAGAGTGCTGCCCACTGAGCCACGGCCGAGACCACAACTGGTGGATGGGTGGGGGATCTCTCCAGACTTTCCCTTCCCCATCAACTTCACTCCGAGACAGTAGAGGGACTTGTGTGTCGATGTCTGCATCGACCACCGAAATATCACTCGTCTCCCTCCCTACCTCAAATGTCCCTGCCACTGAAACTCTTAAATCACACTCTTGTCATTTCCAGACGGGAGATTTCCAACCTCCTGTGCGCCACCCTCCCGAGGTCACCCGATAACTCTGACCACCTGCTCACCAGTGTCCCGAGATTCACCTTCTGCATTGAGCTTCATTGGAACGGTGTAGGAGGCCGTGGACCGAGAGGTCAGAGTGGGTCGGAGAATTAAAGTGGTAAGTGACCGGTCACTCGGGGTCATGAAGGTGTTCAGCAAAGCGGTCACCCAATCTGCGTTTGGTCTCCCCAGTGCAGAGTAGACCACATCGTGAGGAAACGGATACAGTATATATTGATGCTGAATCCATTCCTTACCCACCGACTCCATCCCTCTCCCTGGAAACTGCCTGAGGCTGAACCAGGCCATTCGCAAACATTGGTGTCGTATTTGACCTCGAGATAAGAACATAAGAAATAGGAGCAGGAGTCGGCCAATTGGCCCCTCGAGCCTGCTCCGCCATTCAATAAGATCATGGCTGATCTGATCCTCACCTCAAATCTAAAGAACACAAGAAGTAGGAGCAGGACCCGGCCACTCAGCCCCTGGGCCCGCTCTGCCACCCACAGGGCCTCGACCGATCCGAACTCAGCCTCATGTCCAATTTCCTGCCCACTCCCCGTAACCCCTAATTCCCTTTACTTCTAGGAAACTGTCTATTTCTGTTTTAAATTTATTTAATGATATAGCTTCCACAGCTTCCTGGGGCAGCAAATGCCACAGACCTACTACCCTTTGAGTGAAGAAGTTTCTCCTCATCTCAGTTTTGAAAGAGCAGTCCCTTATTCTAAGATTATGCCCCCTAGTTCTAGTTTCACCCATCCTTGGGAACATCCTTACCGCATCCACCCGATCAAGCCCTTTCACAATCTTATATGTTTCAATAAGATGAGCTTCCATCACCAAGACCGTCTCTTTCCACCTCCGTAACATCGCCCGTCTCTGTCCCTGTCTCAGCTTATCCGCTGCTGAAACCCTCATCCATGCCTTTGTTACCTCTAGACTGGACTATTCCAACCCACTCCTGGCTGGCCTCCGACATTCCACCCTACGTAAACTTGAGGTGATCCAAAACTCTGCTGCCCGTGTCCTAACTCGCACCGAGTCCCGTTCGCCCATCAACCCCTGTGCTTGCTGACCTACATTGGTTCCCGGTCCGGCAACGCCTCCATTTAAAAATTCTCAACCTTGCTTTCAAGTTCCCTCCCTATCTCTGTAACCTCCTCCAGCCCCCACAACCCTCCGAGATCTCTGCGCTCCTCTAATTCTGGCCTCTTGCACATCCCCCGATTTCCATCGCTCCACCATTGGCGGCCGTGCCTTCAGCTGCCTGGGCCCCTGAGCTCTGGAATTCCCTCCCTAAACCTCTCCGCCTCTCTCTCCTCCTTTAAGACGCTCCTTAAAACGGACCTCTCTGACCAAGCTTTTGGTCGCCTGTCCTAATACCTCCTTATGTGGCTCGGGGTCAAATTTTGTTTGATTAACGCTCCTGTGAAGCGCCCTGGGACGTTTTACTGCGTTAAAGGCGCTGTATAAATGCAGGTTATTGTTGTTGAACGCACTGCTCTGGTTTCTCATTCGAACAGCAGGCGGCTGAGGGTTTGCTTTAATCTATTCCAGCTATTCCATCCTTAAGCGAAGGAACGCAGCGTATTTGGTACCTGGGTTGACGACATCCAGCAGCCTTCTCCAGGCAATGAACTGAATGGGTCCGGTAAACAGCTCCCAGCGTGGATTCAGCTTGGCGATGGTGGGTTTCTCCAGCTCTGGGATTGGCCTGCAAAGGGGTGGGAGGAAAGAGCAGAAAGATTTTAGCTACAAATGGCATCACTGCAGAGCTGCATGCGTCAAAGCAATGGGACTGGAGATAAGTGGACCCTGCATGCAATCTCGTCTCCGAATCAGAGAATTACGGGTGTCAGCCGGGGCTCAGTGGGTAGCTCTCTCTCGCCTCTGAGTCAGAAGGTTGTGGGTTCGAGTCCCACTCCATAGACTTGAGCACAAAAATCTCCCAGTGCAGTACTGAGGGAGCGCCGCACTGTCGGAGGGGCGGTACTGAGGGAGCGCCGCACTGTCGGAGGGGCGGTACTGAGGGAGCGCCGCACTGTCGGAGGGGCGGTACTGAGGAAGTGCCGCACTGTCGGAGGGGCAGTACTGAGGGAGCTCCACACTGTCGGAGGGGCGGTACTGAGGGAGCGCCGCACTGTCGGAGGGGCGGTACTGAGGGACCGCCGCACTGTCGGAGGGGCGGTACTGAGGGAGCGCCGCACTGTCGGAGGGGTGGTACTGAGGGAGCGCCGCACTGTCGGAGGGGCGGTACTGAGGGAGCGCCGCACTGTCGGAGGGGCGGTACTGAGGGACCGCCGCACTGTCGGAGGGGCGGTACTGAGGGAGCGCCGCACTGTCGGAGGGGCGGTACTGAGGGAGCGCCGCACTGTCGGAGGGGCAGTACTGAGGGAGCGCCACACTGTCAGAGGGGCGGTACTGAGGGAGCGCTGCACTGTCGGAGGTGCCGTCTTCCGGATGAGATGTTAAACCGAGGCCCCGTCTGTTCTCTCAGGTGGACGTAAAAGATCCCACGGCCACTATTGGAAGAAGAGCAAGCGGGAGTTCTCCCTGGTGTCCTGGGCCCAATATTTATCCCTCAACCAACATCACTAAAACAGATGATCTGGTCATTGCTGTTTGTGGGAGCTTGCTGTGCGCAAATTGTGATCAGCTCTCATTCTTCTAAACTCCAGAGAGTATAGGCTCAATCTCTCCTCATATCTCACCCCAGGCTGTCTGGGTTATGGTTTTCTGACAGACTTTAATTATTGGAAAAGGGTTGTGTGTCTAATATAATTCAGATTGCCATTGCATACAGTTTACAATTTAATTCTTGCACACAATTATAAATCCATTACTGATGATTATGTCTCATTACAGATAGAAAACAAGTATTCTAAAAACCAACTAATCCATGATAATCTTACAATGGGCGCTTGCAAACAGCCAAATATAGGCGTCTTAAGCCACACACTGCTTCCCTACAGAGGCAACCAATCTGGGCCATTGCCACTCAGAGTTGGGTGAGGGACTCAGCTCCCAATCCCGCTTCCCTCAACCTCAAGGGAGCAGACGAACGCCCCCCAGCTCTCCGCACAGTCGGCCAGATCGGGACTCGATGGAATTTCTATATGAAGAGCAGTAAGCAGGAACGCAAGCTTACCGGGAAATGGAGTCCAGCATCTCCTGTGGAACAGAGAGAGGGGGAAAATATCACTTTCATGCCGAGTGATCACAATCTCTTGCAAACCTTAACAGCGTGAGACAAGCTACAACAGCCGGAGCCACGTCCTGAATCAAAGGGCCCCCGCTCAACGGCAATCCTCGAGTGGACTCCAGCTGCTTAAATCTGTTCGAACTTAGGAACTGCAAGAGGAAGGAAGATCAAGGTCCATCTATAGCTCGCCTTCGGCCATCCTGGTGGTACGACAATAATGGTGTTGTTCACTAATGGTTGAAATCAGTCGCTGTCAATTAGTCAGCAACAGACCCAGAGACGAGGAACGCCCCTAGTGCTGGAGGGCTTCTGCCTCGATCTTCTGGAAGTGGGACATGTTCAGGGCTTGACGGGACGGCCCAGCCTCCACCGAGACCCAGCTCGCACCGCCTGGCCAATTTTTGGACCATTCGTCTCACTTTGGTGGGAAGCCTGGCCTCGTCTGGGGGGGTCTGCCTGGGGTGGGAGACAGAGAGCGACTGGGGCAGAGAGGAGCCCCATCCCGTCCAGAAATGGGTGGGAGAAAGGTGGAGGATCCCACCGTCCTCTCCTCTCTCTCTCCCGAGGGATTACAGTCTGATGCTCCTGGGCAAAACAACCGCACAGACCACCTATCATCGAATGACCCTGTATAGTATACTTGGATCTGCTATACTTTCGCCCCCACAGAGTAAAGCTCCCTCTACACTGCCCCATCAAACACTCCCAGGGCAGGTACAGCACGGGTTAGATACAGAGTAAAGCTACCTCTACACTGTCCCATCAAACACTCCCAGGGCAGGTACAGCACGGGTTAGATACAGAGTAAAGCTCCCTCTACCCTGACCCATCAAACACTCCCAGGGCAGGTACAGCACGGGGTTAGATACAGAGTAAAGCTCCCTCTACACTGTCCCCATCAAACACTCCCAGGGCAGGTACAGCACAGGTTAGATACAGAGTAAAGCTCCCTCTACACTGTCCCATCAAACACTCCAAGGACAGGTACAGCACGGGTCAGATACAGAGTAAAGCTCCCTCTACACTGTCCCGTCAAACACTCCCAGGACAGGTACAGCACGGGTCAGATACAGAGTAAAGCTCCCTCTACACTGTCCCATCAAACACTCCCAGGGCAGGTACTGCACGGGTTAGATACAGAGTAAAGCTCCCTCTACACTGTCCCATCAACCACTCCCAGGGCAGGTACAGCACGGGTTAGATACAGAGTAAAGCTCCCTCTACACTGTCCCATCAAACACTCCCAGGGCAGGTACAGCATGGGTTAGATACAGAGTAAAGCTCCCTCTACACTGTCCCCATCAAACACTCCCAGGACAGGTACAGCACGGGTCAGATACAGAGTAAAGCTCCCTCTACACTGCCCGTCAAACACTCCCAGGGCAGGTACAGCACGGGTTAGATACAGAGTAAAGCTCCCTCTACACTGTCCCATCAACCACTCCCAGGGCAGGTACAGCACGGGTTAGATACGGAGTAAAGCTCCCTCTACACTGTCCCCATCAAACACTCC
Organism: Squalus acanthias; assembly: GCA_030390025.1. Classification (NCBI taxonomy): domain Eukaryota; kingdom Metazoa; phylum Chordata; class Chondrichthyes; order Squaliformes; family Squalidae; genus Squalus; species Squalus acanthias. The sequence goes on along the minus strand of CM059447.1, from coordinate 49,997,525 downwards.
CAGGGCAGGTACAGCATGGGTTAGATACAGAGTAAAGCTCCCTCTACACTGTCCCATCAAACACTCCCAGGACAGGTACAGCACGGGTCAGATACAGAGTAAAGCTCCCTCTACACTGCCCGTCAAACACTCCCAGGGCAGGTACAGCACGGGTTAGATACAGAGTAAAGCTCCCTCTACACTGTCCCATCAAACACACCCAGGGCAGGTACAGCACGGGTTAGATACAGAGTAAAGCTCCCTCTACACTATCCCGTCAAACACTCCCAGGACAGGTACAGCACGGGTTAGATACAGAGTAAAGCTCCCTCTACACTGTCCCCATCAAACACTCCCAGGGCAGGTACAGCACGGGTTAGATACAGAGTAAAGCTCCCTCTACACTGTCCCATCAAACACTCCCAGGGCAGGTACAGCATGGGTTAGATACAGAGTAAAGCTCCCTCTACACTGTCCCATCAAACAATCCCAGGGCAGGTACAGCACGGGTTAGATACAGAGTAAAGCTCCCTCTACACTGTCCCGTCAAACACTCCCAGGACAGGTACAGCACGGGTTAGATACAGAGTAAAGCTCCCTCTACACTGTCCCATCAAACACTCCCAGGGCAGGTACAGCACGGGTTAGATACAGAGTAAAGCTCCCTCTACACTGTCCCATCAAACACTCCCAGGGCAGGTACTGCACGGGTTAGATACAGACTAAAGCTCCCTCTGCACTGTCCCATCAAACACTCCCAAGGCAGGTGCAGCACGGGTTAGATACAGAGTAAAGCTCCCTCTACACTGTCCCATCAAACACTCCCAGGGCAGGTACAGCACGGGTTAGATACAGAGTAAAGCATCACCGCCCAATGATACACCTCAGTCACAACCCCAGAAAAGTGTCCCCTGCTGTGCCACATTCTTCCATTAACCCCACCGTCCCTCACAGTGTGTGACTGCTGATTTAGCACCAACTCAAAAGGCTGCTCTGTGCTTATCAGGGACTGTGCAGTCATGGAGCTGATATAGCCAGTGGGCAGAGAGAGAGAGAGAGAGAGAGAGAGAGGCCGGGCATCTCACCAGTCCAGCTGGATTTAAACCCAAAGACCCAGAAGTGAAAAGCCAGCATCTGACCCACTTCACCATCTGTTGGGCATCCTGGAGAGATGTGTGTTGGACATCTTGGGGAGTTAAGGGTGAACAGTCGAACTTCTTTGTATCTTGCAGCAACAGGCTTTCCAAGATATAAACAGGAGGACTGTGAAGCGTCGTAAAAGGAATGCATTGCTTGTTTTCTGAGATGTAAAGTGTTTGTGTAAGGGAATAAGTGTTAGTAATGACACCACGCATGAGTGGTTTAGTTTTAGGGTAATAAACATGGGGAGCAGGGATCCATTAGCTGCAGATCGCAGTTGGTGAAGCTTTTACTTCAAAGATGCTCGAAAATGTTGCGTCAGGAAGTCTCATGTAAGGGAAGTGGTTCTGAGGTAAACAATTTCACATGAATATTCTGTTTTCAAAGGATTTGGGAACAGATACGTCATACAGGCATTTTCCTTTGATGTAGTCAGAATATGGTGTATAAAGGAGCACGGTTTTCAACAGTCTCTCAAGAGATACAGAAACCGAATATCCACTCTCTGTATACAGTTAAAGGCCGAGCACCTTTACTGTGTATCAATAAAGCCTGTTCCGTGTACTCCACCATCGAGCGTCTCGTGCTTGCTCTCGAGACGTGTTGTTGTGAACCAGAGGAGAAAGGAGACTGACTGCTAACACCACCCAGTATCCCTTCTCCAGCAGCAGTTTTGGTCTCCTTACCTAAGAAAGGATATACTTGCCATAGAGGGAGTGCAGCGAAGGTTCACTCAGACTGATTCCTGGGATGGCAGGACTGTCGTATGAGGAGAGATTGGGTCGACTAGGCCTGTATTCACTAGAGTTTTAGAAGAATGAGAGGGGGATCTCATTGAAACGTATAAAATTCTGACAGGGCTAGACAGACTGGATACAGGGAGAATGTTTCCCCCTGGCTGGGTGGGTCTAGAACGAGGGGTCACAGTCTCAGGATACGGGGTAGGACATTTAGGACTGAGATGAGGAGAAATTTCTTCACTCGGAGGGTGGTGAACCTGTGGAATTCTCTACCACAGAAGGCTGTGGAGGCCAAGTCACTGAATATATTTAAGAAGCCATGATGTGGAGATGCCGGTGTTGGACTGGGGTGGACAAATGTGAGAAGTCGCACAACACCAGGTTATAGTCCAACAGCTTTATTTGAAATCACAAGCTTTCGGAGCGCTGCTCCTTCGTCAGGTGAAGTGAAGAGATGCATATAGGCACAGCATATATAGTCAGAGAACACTGCCAGATGATTACAGTTAATCTTTCCAACTGCCCTTTATCACACCTCGGCAGAGAGATAATCACGGCAATCAAAGGTGTGGATGGTGTCCAAACAGGTCAGTCAGGAAAATATTACATCAAAGACAATGAGGTGGGGTCAAAGGGGTCAAATGTGGCAGATGCTGGGGTCTGTATGGAAAACAAAAAACTTTTTTTGCTGGAAATCACAGCAGGTCCGGCCGCATCTGTGTAGAGAGAACAAGCCAACGACGACTCGAGTCTGGATGACTCTACGTCAGGTGGGATTACATGTAGCGTGACATGAACCCAAGATCCCGGTCGAGGCCGTCCTCATGGGTGCGGACTGACCTGTTTGGACACCATCCACACCTTTGATTGCCGTGATCATCTCTCTGCCGAGGTGTGATAAAGGGCAGTTAGAAAGATTAACTGTAATCATCTGGCAGTGTTCTCTGACTATATATGCTGTGCCTATATGCATCTCTTCACTTCACCTGATGAAGGAGCAGCGCTCCGAAAGCTTGTGATTTCAAATAAAGCTGTTGGACTATAACCTGGTGTTGTGCGACTTCTCACATTTAAGAAGGAGATAGATAGATTTCTAGACACAAAAGGCATCAAGGGGTATGGGGAGAGAGCGGGGAATATGGTATTGAGATAGAGGATCAGCCATGATCACATTGAATGGCGGAGCAGGCTCGAATGGCCTACTCCTGCTCCTATTTTTCTATGTTTCTAACCAACGCCCACCACCCCCTGAACCCAAATGAGAGTCCTTTACCTCCAGCGGGACGGAGTGCTTTAACTTGCTCTGAATGTCGGCAATGGACTGCTCCAACTCTACAATGGTCGCTCCCAGGTCCATCCGGCCCGCCTCCACCTCCTCGATGGCCGCCTGCTCCACCTCGTCCAAATGCAGCAAAAAAATCTCCCTCTCTTCGATTAGAAACTCGATAAGTTTGGCAAACTCTTTTCCAATTTTTGCCTTTAGCTCTTGCTTCCGCTTCTGTCGTTCCCGTTTCCGTGGCGGGCGGGCGGGAGAAAGTTTTGAAAGAAAGCGACATCACAAAGTTAATACCAAAAGGCAAAATGCTGCAATGCAGCTGCTGAGAAATCTGAAACATTTACAGAAAATGTCAGCATATCCTCTCTCCCTCATGTACTTATTTAGCATCTGTCATAAATCGCAACTTCGACAAGAAGTAACTCAGGAAGTACTACTGGGCGGCCACCTGGGGCGCTGTCCAGGGAGTATAAATACTCGGGCGTGGGCCCACCTTGGGCAGAGACAATCTGGAAACAGGAAGATAGTGACTGCTAACTAGACCTCCATGTTTTGTTACAAGTCGATTAAAGCCTTGCTTTTTGTTCAACCAAGTGCGTAGTGAGTCTTTATTACGTCAGCATCCCCTTAAATGCATCTCTGCTATTCGCCTCAACCACTCCCTGATATACTTGCCATAGAGGGAGTGCAACAAAGGTTCACCAGACTGATTCCTGGGATGTGGGCATTGTCCTAAGAGGAGAGATTGAGTAGACTAGGCCTATAATCTCTTAGAGTTTAGAAGAATTGGAGGCGATCTCATTGAGACATCACATTTTTAAGGGGCTTGACAGGGTAGATGCAGGGAGGATGTTTCTCCTGGCTGGGGAGTCTAGAACCAGGGGTCACAGTCTCAGAATAAGGGGTCGGCCTGAGATGGGGAGAAATGTCTTCACTCTTTGGAATTCTCTACCCCAGAGAGCTGTGGATGCTCAGTCGTGTTGCATATTTAAGACTGGGGTCGATAGATTTTTGGATATTAAGGGAATCAAGGGATATGGGGATACTGTGGGAAGGTGGAGTTGAGGTCGAAGATCAGCCATGATCTTATTGAATGGCGGAGCAGGCTCGAGGGGCCGAATGGCCTCCTCCTGCTCCTATTTCTTATATTCTTATGTGTTAGCAAGTCACAAGGTTGTGGGATCAAGTCCCACTCCAGAGGCTTGAGCACAAAAATCTAGGCCGACACTCCCAGTGCAGTACCGAGGGAGCGCTGCACTGTCAGAGGGGCGGTACTGAGGGAGCGCCGCACTGTCGGAGGGGCGGTACTGAGGGAGCGCCGCACTGTCAGAGGGGCGGTACTGAAGGAGCGCCGCACTGTCGGAGGGGCAGGACTGAGGGAGTGCCGCACTGTCAGAGGGGTGGTACTGAGGGAGCGCCGCACTGTCGGAGGGGTGGTACTGAGGGAGCGCCGCACTGTCGGAGGGGCGGTACTGAGGGAGCGTCACACTGTCGGAGGGGCGGTACTGAGGGAGCACCGCACTGTCGGAGGGGCAGTACTGAGGGAGCGCCGCACTGTCGGAGGGGCGGTACTGAGGGAGCACCACACTGTCGGAGGGGCAGTACTGAGGGAGCGCCGCACTGTCGGAGGGGCGGTACTGAGGGAGCACCACACTGTCGGAGGGGCAGTACTGAGGGAGCGCCGCACTGTCGGAGGGGCGGTACCGAGGGAGCGCCGCACTGTCGGAGGGGCGGTACTGAGGGAGCGCCGCACTGTCGGAGGGGCAGTACTGAGGGAGCGCCGCAATGTCGGAGGGGCAGTACTGAGGGAGCGCCGCACTGTCGGAGGGGCCGTCTTTCGGATGAGACGTTAAACCGAGGCCCCGTCTGCTCTCTCGGGTGGACGTAAAAGATCCCACGGCCTCTATTGGAAGAAGAGCAGGGGGAGTTCTCCCCAGTGTCCTGGGGCCACTATTTATCCCTCAACTAACATCACTAAAACAGACGATCTGGTCATTTATCACATTGCTGTTTGTGGGAGCTTGCTGTGCACAGATTGGCTGCCGCGTTTCCTACCTCACAACAGCGACTACACTTCAAAACTAAGGGAATCAAGGGATATGGGGATCGGGTGGGGAAGTGGAGTTGAGGTCGATGATCAGCCACGATCTTATTGAGTGGCGGAGCAGGCTCGAGGGGCCGAGTGGCCTCCTCGTGCTCCTATTTCTGATGTAGTATTTCATTGGCTGTAAGGCGCTTTGGGACGTCCTGAGGTCGTGAGAGGCGCTGTAGAAATGCAGGTCCTTCCTTTTACCCTGTCCAGGAATGCCAAGTGAGACAGTCAGGCTAGGCTGAGGTGTGAACACCTGTCTCCGAGTCAATGGCCCACAACCACAGCAAGGCAGCTGGAAAAGGTGCAATGTTGCTTCTAAACTCAAAGGGCTTGGAATTACAGCCACAGAGGATTGAAGCAAGGATCGACTGGGCATAAGAACATAAGAAATAGGAGCAGGAGTCGGCCATTCGGCCCCTCGAGCCTGCTCCGCCATTCAATGAGATCGTGGCTGATCTGATCTTGGCCTCAACTCCACTTCCTTGCCCGCTCCCCATAACCCTCGACTCTCTTATCTTGCAAAAATCTGTCTATCTCCACCATTCAATGGCCCAGCCTCCACGACTCTCTGGGGCAGAAAATTCCACAGATTTACGACCCTCTGAGAGAAGAAATTCCTCCTCATCTCAGTTTTAAATGGGCGACCCTTTATTCTGAAACTGTGTCCCCGAGTTCTAGATTTCCCCACGAGGGGAAACATCCTCTCTGCATCTACCTTGTCGAGCCCTCTCAGTATCTTATATGTTTCAATAAGATCACCTCTCATTCTTCTAAACTCCAGTGAGTATAGGCCCAACCTGCTCAACCTTTCCTCATAAGTCAACTCCCTCATCTCAGGAATCAACCTAGTGAACCTTCTCTGAACTGCCTCCAATGCAAGTATATCCCTCCTTAAATATGGAGACCAAATCTGTATGCAGTACTCCAGGTGTGGTCTCACCAATACCCTGTACAGTTGTAGCAGGACTTCCCTGCTTTTATACTCCAGCCCCCTTGCAATAAAGGCCAACATTCCATTTGCCTTTTTGATTCCTTGCTGTACCTGCATGCGAACTTTTGTGTTTCATGCACAAGGACCCCCAGGTCCCTCTGAACTGTAGCATTTTGTAATCTCTCTCCATTTAAATAATAATTTGCTTTTTTATTTTTCTTACCAAAGTGGATAACCTCGCACTTTCCCACATTATACTCCATCTGCCAAATGTTTGCCCACTCACCTAGCCTGTCTATATCCCTTTGCAGATTCTTTGAGTCCCCTGCACAACTTGCTTTCCCACCTATCTTTGTATCAAGCCTCCCACGTTATCAACCCACCTTGGCAGATGGGACCGTGCCCTCTTCACTTCTCTTAACCCACTGGAGCAGGTTTCGCCTTTCCTGAAACCATTCCAACATCTGCTACATATGGGCCAGGAGATAGAGGAGGTAAGGAGACAAGAAACAAGATAAGGGCTTCTCACCTTTGATGCAGCGATCATTATTTGAATTAATATACCTCCCCCCGCCCCCAGGGCAAAATAGGCAACCAGGAAAATCACAAGGACTCCTGTACAGAAACAGTCCGTTCGGCCCAACTGGTCCGTGCCGGTGTTTCTGCTCCACACCAGCCTCCTCCCGCCCCTCTTCATCTCACCCCATCAGCCTAACCTTCTATTCCTTCCTCCCTCATGTGTTTATCTGGCTTCCTCTTAAATGCACCTATGCTATTCTTTTATTCATTCACGGGATGTGGGTGCGCAGCAAGGCCGGCATTTATTGCCCCATCCCTGATTGCCCCTTGAGAAGGTGGTGGTGAGCCGCCTTCTTGAACCGCTGCAGTCCCGTGTGGTGAAGGTGCTCCCACAGCGCTGTTAGGGAGGGAGTTCCAGGATTTTGACCCAGCGACGATGAAGGATCGGCCGATATATTTCCAAGTCAGAATGTTGTGTGACTTGGAGGGGAACTTGGAGGTGGTGGTGTTCCCATGCGCCTGCTGCCCTTGTCCTTCTAGGTGGAAGAGGTCGTGGGTTTGGGAGGTGCTGCCGAAGAAGCCTTGGCGAGTCGCTGCAGTGCATCTTGTAGATGTTACACACTGCAGCCACGGTACGCCGGTGGTGGAGGGAGTGAATGTTTAAGGTGGTGGATGGGGTGCCGATCAAGCGGGCTGCTTTGTCCTGGATGGTGTCGAGCTTCTTGAGTGTTGTTGGAGCTGCACTCATCCAGGCAAGTGGAGAGTATTCCATCACTTTCTGAACAGGAACCAAGGACCCTACCCTTACTGCAAATACAAGGTGGCCTCCAGACTGCCAGAGGCCACGAGGGGGCATCACCTTAAAATTAGAGCCAGGCCGTTCAGGGCTGATGTCGGGAAGCACTTCTTCACACAAAGGGTGGTAGAAATCTGGAACTCTCTCCCCCAAAAAGCTGTTGAGGCTGGGGGTCAATTGAAAATTACAAAACTGAGATGGATAGATTTTTGTTGGGCGAGGGGTATTAAGGGTTACGGAACCAAGGCGGGTAGATGGAGTTAAGATACAGATTAGCCATGATCTCATTGAATGGCAGAACAGGCTTGAGGGGCTGAATGGCCCCCTCCTCTTGCTATGTTCCACAACCCTACAGCCTTCTTCGACCTTCCTCTCCCTCACACCTGACTGTCATCTGCTACTCTCTTCAACCTGACACTTAGGTTTGGCAACGAGGTGTGGTATGTTTAGCATTCAGTACCGTAGAGCACCAATAAGATGGTGAGACACGGGCTTCTGTCTGCAACCCCAGACTCATTGATACACACACCCACCCACATACACTGACACACACACATACACACACTGATATACATCTACCCACACACACACACTGATACACACACCTACACTCCCACCCACACACACACTGACACACAACCACCCACATGCCTACACACACAGAGACACAGGCACAGACATACACACACATACACTCTCACCCACACACACACTGACACACACACACAACTACTCACATGCCTACACACACACACACACCTACACTCTCACCCACACACACACTGACACACACACACAACTACTCACATGCCTACACACACACACACACCTACACTCTCACCCACACACACACTGACACACACATGTACACACAAATACAAACCTACCACACACACAACCACCCACATGCCTACACACACAGACAGACACACAGAGACACAGACATAGACATACACACACACACAGACACACACACCTACACTCTCACCCACACACACACTGACACACACACACAACTACTCACATGCCTACACACACACACACACCTACACACTCACCCACACACACATGTACACACAAATACAAACTTACCACACACACACACTGACACGCACACACAACCACCCACACGCCTACACACACACACACACACACACACACACACACTCTAAGTTCTCAAGCCTATTCTTGTTGATATTGCAGGATTCTGGCTGACTAGAGACCAGGGGTTCCCTCCCCATTAGAATCATTCCTAGTTGGTTTCTGCAAAAACCTCGGCAAATGTTGATGGACAGAAACAGCTATTGAACAAGAAAGCCCAGAGAAAGAAGACTTGCATTTCTCCCGCGCCTTTCACCACCTCAGGACGTCCCAAAGCGCTTTACAGCCACTGAAGTAGTTTTTTGAAGTGTGGTCACTGTTGTAATGTAGGAAATGCGGCAGCTCAATTCGCGCACAGCAAGCTCCCCCAAACAGCAATGTGATAATGACTGGATCATCTGTTTTTAGTGATGTTGATTGAGGGATAAATATTGGCCCCAGGACACCGGGGAGAACTCCCCCCTGCTCTTCTTCCAATAGTGGCCGTGGGATCTTTTACATCCACCTGAGGGGGCAGACGGGGCCTCGGTTTAATGTCTCATCCGAAAGACAGCACCTCCGACAGTGCGGCGCTCCCTCAGTACCGCCCCTTCGACAGTGCGACGCTCCCTCAGTACCGCCCCTCCGACAGTGCGGCGCTCTCTCAGTACTGCCCCTCCGACAGTGCGGCGCTCCCTCAGTACTGCCCCTCCGACAGTGCGGCGCTCCCTCAGTACTGCCCCTCCGACAGTGTGGCGCTCCCTCAGTACCGCCCCTCCGACAGTGCGGTGCTCCCTCAGTACTGCACTGGGAGTGTCGGCCTGGATTACGGGCGCAAGTCTCTGGAGTGGTCTCAACTGAGCCACAGCTGACAATGCACAAGTATTGTTCAGTGGCAAGTTACTTTTTCCATCATTTGATGAGACGTAAAGTTGAATAAAGTTGTGAAGCACTAGTTGGTCTCCCATGGTGTTGCTCATGATTGAGAGGTCGCACAACACCAGGTTATAGTCCAACAGTTTTATTTGAAATCACAAGCTTTCGGAGCTTACTACTCCTTCGTCGGGTGAAGTAAAAAGATACAGAATCGCCAAAGCATATATAGATAGAGAACAATGCATGTGTACCTTACAATTACAGTTGCTCATGATGCCAGAGGAGACAGTGGGGTTACAGCGCCACCTTATGGCCACACTCGGAAACTACAGAACCATTGGGACCCGTTCACAACAACACCTTGTATTTATACCGCGCCTCTCATGTAGTAAAACGGCCCAAGGCGATTCACAGCAGTGTAATCCGACACAATTTGATACCGAGCCACATATTAGGACAGGCGACCAAAAGCTTGGTCAAAGAGGTCGGTTTTAAGGAGCCTCTTAAAGGAGGAGAGAGAGGCGGAGAGGTTTAGGGAGGGAATTCCAGAGCTCAGGGCCCAGGCGGCTGAAGGCACGGCCGCCAATGGTGGAGCGATGGAAATCGGGGGATGCGCAAGAGGCCAGAAATGCAGTGGGGATTCCCACTGTGACTGATTACCTGGATATTTTCAATGTTATTGTTTGCACAAAACGTGTGACCAAAAATTGTGACAACAGGACGTGATGTTTGTGGACAGGAAATGAACGCCCGTACAAGATATTTAATATAATATACAGATTACTGATGGTATATGGTCTATGGCTAGGCCTGGGAAAGTGCAAAGCAGTCTGGAACCCCTTCCTCAAGACCCCCCACCCCAGAAGTTTACATTATGTCTGTTGCATGAGACCAGTAAGACGCTTTCTCCAATGATACCATTGTTTTTCTTCTGGCACTGTCAAAGCCAACACTGGCCTTTGGAAGATAGAACGGGGGTGTCAGTATTTACAGGGGGTCCCCAGGAGTGTGTCAGTATTTATAGAGGGTCTCCGGGAGTGTGTCAGTATTTACAGGGGGACTCCGGGAGTGTGTCAGTATTTACAGGGGTCCCCGGGAGTGTGTCAGTGTTTACAGGGTGTCCCGGGGAGTGTGTGAGTATTTCCAGGGGGTCCCCGGGAGTGAGTCAGTATTTACAGGGTGTCCCCAGGAGTGTGTCAGTATTTACAGGGGGTCCCCGGGAGTGCGTCAGCATTTACAGGGTGTCCCGGGGAGTGTGTCACTATTTACAGGGGGTCCCCGGGAGTGTGTCAGTATTTACAGGGTGTCCCGGGGAGTGTGTCAGTATTTACAGGGGGTCTCTGGGATGTGTCAGTATTTACAGGGGGTCCCGGGGAGTGTGTCACTATTTACAGGGGGTCCCCGGGAGTGTGTCTGTATTTACAGGGAGTCCCTGGGAGTGTGTTAGTATTTACAGGGGGGTCCCCGGGAGTGTGTCAGTATTTACAGGGGGTCTCCAGTAGTGTGTCACTATTTACAGGGGGTCCCCAGGAATGTGTCAGTATTTACAGGGGGTCTCCGGGAGTGTGTCAGTATTTACAGGGGGTCTCCAGGAGTGCGTCACTATTTACAGGGGGTCCCCAGGAATGTGTCAGTATTTACAGGGGGTCCCCGTGAGTGTGTCAGTATTTACAGGGGGTCCCCGGGAGTGTGTCAGTATTTACAGGGGGTCCCCGGGAGTGTGTCAGTATTTACAGGGTGTCCCAGGGAGTGTGTCAGTATTTACAAGGGGTCCCCGGGAGTGTGTCAGTATTTACAGGGGGTCTCTGGGATGTGTCAGTATTTACAGGGTGTCCCGGGGAGTGTGTCAGTATTTACAGGGGTCCCCGGGAGTGTGTCAGTATTTACAGGGGGTCCCCGGGAGTGTGTCAGTATTTACAGGGGGTCCCCGGGAGTGTGTCAGTATTTACAGGGGATCCCCAGGAGTGTGTCAGTATTTACAGGGGGTCCCCAGAAGTGTGTCAGTATTTACAGGGGATCCCCGGGAGTGTGTCAATATTTACAGGGGGTCCCTGGGAGTGTGTCAGTATTTACAGGGTGTCCCGGGGAGTGTGTCAGTATTTACAGGGGGTCCCCGGGAGTGTGTCAGTATTTACAGGGGGTCCCCGGGAGTGTGTCTGTATTTACAGAGAGTCCCTGGGAGTGTGTTAGTATTTACAGGGGGGTCCCCGGGAGTGTGTCTGTATTTACAGAGAGTCCCTGGGAGTGTGTTAGTATTTACAGGGGGGTCCCCGGGAGTGTGTCAGTATTTACAGGGGGTCTCCAGGAGTGTGTCACTATATACAGGGGGTCGCCAGGAATGTGTCAGTATTTACAGGGAGTCCCCGGGAGTGTGTCAGTATTTACAGGGGGTCCCCGGGAGTGTGTCAGTATTTACAGGGGGTCCCCGGGAGTGTGTCAGTATTTACAGGGGGTCCCCGGGAGTGTGTCTGTATTTACAGGGGGTCCCCGGGAGTGTGTCTGTATTTACAGGGGGTCCCCGGGAGTGTGTCAGTATTTACAGGGCGTCCCCAGGAATGTGTCAGTATTTACAGGGGGTCCCCGGGAGTGTGTCTGTATTTACAGGGCGTCCCCAGGAATGTGTCAGTATTTACAGGGGGTCCCCGGGAGTGTGTCAGTATTTACAGGGGGTCCCCGGGAGTGTGTCAGTATTTACAGGGGGTCCCCGGGAGTGTGTCTGTATTTACAGGGGGTCCCCGGGAGTGTGTTAGTATTTACAGGGGGGTCCCCGGGAGTGTGTCAGTATTTACAGGGGGGTCCCCGGGAGTGTGTCAGTATCTACAGGGGGTCTCCGGGAGTGTGTCAGTATTTACAGGGAGTCCCCGGGAGTGTGTCAGTATTTACAGGGAGTCCCCGGGAGTGTGTCAGTATTTACAGGGGGGTCCCCGAGAGTGTGTCAGTATTTACAGGGTTTCTCTGGGAGTGTGTCAGTATTTACAGGGGATCCCCAGGAGTGTCAGTATTTACAGGGGGTCCCCGGGAGTGTGTCAGTATTTACAGGGGGTCTCTGGGATGTGTCAGTATTTACAGGGTGTCCCGGGGAGTGTGTCAGTATTTACAGGGGTCCCCGGGAGTGTGTCAGTATTTACAGGGGGTCCCCGGGAGTGTGTCAGTATTTACAGGGGGTCCCCGGGAGTGTGTTAGTATTTACAGGGGGGTCCCCGGGAGTGTGTCAGTATTTACAGGGGGTCTCCAGGAGTGTGTCACTATATACAGGGGGTCGCCAGGAATGTGTCAGTATTTACAGGGAGTCCCCGGGAGTGTGTCAGTATTTACAGGGGGTCCCCGGGAGTGTGTCAGTATTTACAGGGGGTCCCCGGGAGTGTGTCAGTATTTACAGGGGGTCCCCGGGAGTGTGTCTGTATTTACAGGGGGTCCCCGGGAGTGTGTATTTACAGGGCGTCCCCAGGAGTGTGTCTGTATTTACAGGGCGTCCCCAGGAATGTGTCAGTATTTACAGGGGGTCCCCGGGAGTGTGTCAGTATTTACAGGGGGTCCCCGGGAGTCGTCAGTATTTACAGGGGGTCCCCGGGAGTGTGTCTGTATTTACAGGGCGTCCCCAGGAATGTGTCAGTATTTACAGGGGGTCCCCGGGAGTGTGTCAGTATTTACAGGGGGTCCCCGGGAGTGTGTCAGTATTTACAGGGGGTCTCTGGGATGTGTCAGTATTTACAGGGGGTCCCCGGGAGTGTGTCAGTATTTACAGGGGGTCCCCGGGAGTGTGTCTGTATTTACAGGGGGTCCCCGGGAGTGTGTTAGTATTTACAGGGGGGTCCCCGGGAGTGTGTCAGTATTTACAGGGGGGTCCCCGGGAGTGTGTCAGTATCTACAGGGGGTCTCCGGGAGTGTGTCAGTATTTACAGGGAGTCCCCGGGAGTGTGTCAGTATTTACAGGGAGTCCCCGGGAGTGTGTCAGTATTTACAGGGGGGTCCCCGAGAGTGTGTCAGTATTTACAGGGTTTCTCTGGGAGTGTGTCAGTATTTACAGGGGATCCCCAGGAGTGTCAGTATTTACAGGGGGTCCCCGGGAGTGTGTCAGTATTTACAGGGGGTCTCTGGGATGTGTCAGTATTTACAGGGGGTCCCCGGGAGTGTGTCAGTTTTTACAGGGGGTCCCCGGGAGTGTGTCTGTATTTACAGGGAGTCCCTGGGAGTGTGTCAGTATTTACAGGGGGTCCCCGGGAGTGTGTCAGTATTTACAGGGGGTCCCCGGGAGTGTGTCTGTATTTACAGGGAGTCCCTGGGAGTGTGTTAGTATTTACAGGGGGGTCCCCGGGAGTGTGTCACTATTTACAGGGGGTCCCCAGGAATGTGTCAGTATTTACATGGGGTCCCCGGGAGTGTGTCAGTATTTACAGGGGGTCCCCGGGAGTGTGTCTGTATTTACAGGGTGTCCCCAGGAATGTGTCAGTATTTACAGGGGGTCCCCGGGAGTGTGTCAGTATTTACAGGGGGTCCCCAGGAGTGTGTCAGTATTTACAGGGGGTCCCTGGGAGTCTGTCAGTATTTACAGGGGGTCCCCGGGATGTGTCAGTATTTACAGGGGGTCCCCGGGAGTGTGTCAGTATTTACAGGGGGTCCCCGGGAGTGTGTCTGTATTTACAGGGGGTCCCCGGGAGTGTGTCTGTATTTACAGGGGGGTCCCCGGGAGTGTGTCAGTATTTACAGGGGGGTCCCCGGGAGTGTGTCAGTATCTACAGGGGGTCTCCGGGAGTGTGTCAGTATTTACAGGGAGTCCCCGGGAGTGTGTCAGTATTTACAGGGAGTCCCCGGGAGTCTGTCAGTATTTACAGGGGGGTCCCCGAGAGTGTGTCAGTATTTACAGGGTTTCTCTGGGAGTGTGTCAGTATTTACAGGGGATCCCCAGGAGTGTCAGTATTTACAGGGGGTCTCTGGGATGTGTCAGTATTTACAGGGGGTCCCCGGGAGTGTGTCAGTATTTACAGGGGGTCTCTGGGATGTGTCAGTATTTACAGGGGGTCCCCGGGAGTGTGTCAGTATTTACAGGGGGTCCCCGGGAGTGTGTCTGTATTTACAGGGAGTCCCTGGGAGTGTGTCAGTATTTACAGGGGGTCCCCGGGAGTGTGTCAGTATTTACAGGGGGTCCCCGGGAGTGTGTCTGTATTTACAGGGAGTCCCTGGGAGTGTGTTAGTATTTACAGGGGGGTCCCCGGGAGTGTGTCACTATTTACAGGGGGTCCCCAGGAATGTGTCAGTATTTACATGGGGTCCCCGGGAGTGTGTCAGTATTTACAGGGGGTCCCCGGGAGTGTGTCTGTATTTACAGGGTGTCCCCAGGAATGTGTCAGTATTTACAGGGGGTCCCGGGAGTGTGTCAGTATTTACAGGGGGTCCCCAGGAGTGTGTCAGTATTTACAGGGTGTCCCCGGGAGTGTGTCAGTATTTACAGGGGGTCCCCAGGAGTGTGTCAGTATTTACAGGGGGTCCCTGGGAGTGTGTCAGTATTTACAGGGGGTCCCCGGGATGTGTCAGTATTTACAGGGGGTCCCCGGGAGTGTGTCAGTATTTACAGGGGGTCCCCGGGAGTGTGTCTGTATTTACAGGGGGTCCCCGGGAGTGTGTCTGTATTTACAGGGGGGTCCCCGGGAGTGTGTCAGTATTTACAGGGGGGTCCCCGGGAGTGTGTCAGTATCTACAGGGGGTCTCCGGGAGTGTGTCAGTATTTACAGGGAGTCCCCGGGAGTGTGTCAGTATTTACAGGGAGTCCCCGGGAGTGTGTCAGTATTTACAGGGGGGTCCCCGAGAGTGTGTCAGTATTTACAGGGTTTCTCTGGGAGTGTGTCAGTATTTACAGGGGATCCCAGGAGTGTCAGTATTTACAGGGGGTCTCTGGGATGTGTCAGTATTTACAGGGGGTCCCCGGGAGTGTGTCAGTATTTACAGGGGGTCTCTGGGATGTGTCAGTATTTACAGGGGGTCCCCGGGAGTGTGTCAGTATTTACAGGGGGTCCCCGGGAGTGTGTCTGTATTTACAGGGAGTCCCTGGGAGTGTGTCAGTATTTACAGGGGGTCCCCGGGAGTGTGTCAGTATTTACAGGGGGTCCCCGGGAGTGTGTCTGTATTTACAGGGAGTCCCTGGGAGTGTGTTAGTATTTACAGGGGGGTCCCCGGGAGTGTGTCACTATTTACAGGGGGTCCCCAGGAATGTGTCAGTATTTACATGGGGTCCCCGGGAGTGTGTCAGTATTTACAGGGGGTCCCCGGGAGTGTGTCTGTATTTACAGGGTGTCCCCAGGAATGTGTCAGTATTTACAGGGGGTCCCCGGGAGTGTGTCAGTATTTACAGGGGGTCCCCAGGAGTGTGTCAGTATTTACAGGGGGTCCCTGGGAGTGTGTCAGTATTTACAGGGTGTCCCGGGGAGTGTGTCAGTATTTACAAGGGGTCCCCGGGAGTGTGTCAGTATTTACAGGGGATCCCCAGGAGTGTGTCAATATTTACAGGGGGTCCCCAGGAGTGTGTCAGTATTTACAGGGGGTCCCTGGGAGTGTGTCAGTATTTACAGGGGGTCCCCAGGAGTGTGTCAGTATTTACAGGGGGTCCCTGGGAGTGTGTCAGTATTTACAGGGGGTCCCCGGGAGTGTGTCAGTATTTACAGGGGGTCCCCGGGAGTGTGTCAGTATTTACAGGAGGGTCCCCGGGAGTGTGTCAGTATCTACAGGGGGTCTCCGGGAGTGTGTCAGTATTTACAGGGAGTCCCCGGGAGTGTGTCAGTATTTACAGGGAGTCCCCGGGAGTGTGTCAGTATTTACAGGGGGTCCCCGGGAGTGTGTCAGTATTTACAGGGGGTCCCGGGAGTGTGTCAGTATTTACAGGGGGTCCCTGGGAGTGTGTCAGTATTTACAGGGGGGTCCCCGGGAGTGTGTCAGTATTTACAGGGGGTCCCTGGGAGTGTGTCAGTATTTACAGGGGGGTCCCCGGGAGTGTGTCAGTATTTACAGGGGGTCCCTGGGAGTGTGTCAGTATTTACAGGGGGGTCCCCGGGAGTGTGTCAGTATTTACAGGGGGTCCCCGGGAGTGTGTCAGTATTTACAGGGGATCCCGGGAGTGTGTCAGTATTTACAGGGTGTCTCTGGGAGTGTGTCAGTATTTGCTGGGGTTCCCCGGGACTCGGGAGTGTGTCAGTATTTACAGGGTGTCTCTGGGAGTGTGTCAGTATTTACAGGGGATCCCCGGGAGTGTGTCAGTATTTACAGGGTGTCTCTGGAAGTGTGTCAGTATTTGCTGAGGTTCCCCGGGACTCGGGAGTGTGTCAGTATTTACAGGTTGTCTCTGGGAGTGTGTCAGTATTTACAGGGGATCCCCGGGAGTGTGTTAGTATTTACAGGGGGTCCCCGGGCGTGTGTCAGTATTTACAGGGGATCCCCGGGAGTGTCAGTATTTACAGGGGGTCCCCGGGAGTGTGTCAGTATTTGCTGGGGTTCCCCAGGACTCGGGAGTGTGTCAGTATTTACAGGGGATCCCCGGGAGTGTGTCAGTATTTACAGGGTGTCTCTGGGAGGGTGTCAATATTTTTAGGGGGTCTACGGGAGGGTGTCAATATTTGCAGGGAGTCCTCGGGAAGGTGTCAATATTTGCCAGGTAGGGGAACCAGGGATGAAGAGTAGATAAATAATACGTGTACTTATATAACATTTATGGGCCTATACTCTCTGGTGTTTGGAAGAATGAGAGGTGATCTCATTGAAACATATAAAATTCTTAGTGGGCTTGACAGGGTAGATGCTGAGAGGATGTTTCCCCCTGGCTGGAGAGTCTAGAACCAGGGGTCACAGTCTCAGAATAAGGAGTCGGCCATTTAGGACTGAGATGAGGAGAAATTTCTTCACTCAGAGGGTGGTGAATCTTTGGAATTCTCTACCCCAGAGGGCTGTGGAGGCTCAGTCGTTGAGTATATTCAAGACAGAGATCGATAGATTTTTGGATATTAAGGGAATTTAGGGATATGGAAATCAGATGGGAAAGTGGAGTTGAGGTAGATGATCAGCCATGATCTTATTGCATGGCGGAGCAGGCTCGAGGGGTCGTATGGCCTACTCCTGCTCCTAATTCTTATGTAGATGCTTGGAGACCCATCCATCTAGTTCCCCACCCAAACCCATCCACCTAGACCCCGTCCAAACCCATCCACCTAGACCTCGTCCAAACCCATCCACCTAGACCCCGTCCAAACCCATCCATCTAGACCTTGTCCAAACCCATCAGTCTAGACCCCGTCCAAACCCATCAGTCTGGACCCCGTCCAAACCCATCAGTCTAGACCCCGTCCAAACCCATCAGTCTAGACCTTGTCCAAACCCATCAGTCTAGACCCCGTCCAAACCCATCAGTCTAGACCTTGTCCAAACCCATCAGTCTAGACCCCGTCCAAACCCATCAGTCTAGACCTTGTCCAAACCCATCAGTCTGGACCCCGTCCAAACCCATCAGTCTAGACCTTGTCCAAACCCATCAGTCTAGACCTTGTCCAAACCCATCAGTCTAGACCCCGTCCAAACCCATCCACCTAGACCCTGTCTAAATCCATCCACCTAGACCCCGTCCAAACCCATCAGTGTAGACCTTGTCCAAACCCATCAGTCTGGACCTTGTCCAAACCCATCAGTCGAGACCCCGTCCAAACCCATCAGTCTAGACCTTGTCCAAACCCATCAGTCTAGACCCCGTCCAAACCCATCAGTCTAGACCTTGTCCAAACCCATCAGTCTAGACCCCGTCCAAACCCATCAGTCTAGACCTTGTCCAAACCCATCAGTCTAGACCCCGTCCAAACCCATCAGTCTAGACCCCGTCCAAACCCATCAGTCTAGACCCCGTCCAAACCCATCCGTCTAGCCCCCCGTCAAAAATCCTTATTACTTTGTGTGAGCTTCTCAATGTGTTTCGCAGTGTGAATTACTTTTTTTGAAGGGCAGGGACTCTTGTTATTTAGGCAAACACATGAGGCCATTTGTCCACCAGCAACACCCCATAAACAGCAAGGAGATGGACGCCCCGTCAATCTGTTTTTGGTGGGAGTTGGTCAAGGGAGGAAGGTTGAGGCCAGGACACAGGAAGAGCTCCCTGCAATTGGGAGACGTGGGAACAGTAGCATAGTGGTTATGTTACTGGACTAGGAATCCAGAGGCCTGGACTAATGATCCAGAGACGTGAGTTCAAATCCCACCACGGCAGCTGGGGAATTTAAATTCAGTTAATTAAATAAATCTGAAAAGAATGAAAGACTTGCATTTCTACAGCGCCTTTCACGACCAACGGACGTCCCAAAGCGCTTTACAGCCAATGAAGTACTTTTTGAAGTGTGGTCACTGTTGTAATGTAGGAAACGCAGCAGCCAATTTGCGCACAGCAAGCTCCCACAAACAGCAATGTGATAACGACCAGATCATCTGTTTTTAGTGATGTTGGTTGAGGGATAAATATTGGCCCCAGGACACCGGGGAGAACTCCCCCTGCTCTTCTTCGAAATAGTGGCCATGGGATCTTTTACGTCCACCTGAGAGAGCAGACGGTTTAAAGTCTCATCTGAAAGACGGCACCTCCGACAGTGCAGCGCTCCCTCAGCACTGCACTGGAGTGTCAGCCTAGCTTTATGTGCTCAAGTCCCTGGAGGGGGACTCGAACCCACAACCTTCTGACTCAGAGGCGAGGGTGTTACAAACTGAGCCACGGCTGACACTAATAAAAAGCAAGCATGTAACGACTGTCCTTTAGGGAAGGAAATCTACCGTCCTTACCCGGTCTGGCTGATATGTGACTCCAGACCCACAGCAATGTGCTTGACTCTTAACTGCCCTTAAATGGCCCAGCAAGCCACTCAGTTGGACCAAACCGCTACAACACACCACACGGGACTGCCGCGGTTCAAGAAGGCGGCTCACCACCGCCTTCTCGAGGGCAGTTCGGGATGGGCAATAAATGCCGGCCTTGCCAGCGACGCCCACATCCCATGAATGAATTTTTCAAAGAAAATTCTTCCAAAAGGTCGGGGATTTCAACATCCATCGGAAACTCTGGACTGGGTGGCTGGAAATTTGGATTAGCGTCTCCTCTGAAGAGCTGATGGCAGGCAAGTGGTGTCATTTATAATTGCTGGGAGCAACCAGAACGTCTTACTTTTTCAAACAAAAGATTAAAAATTAGCCACGGCTGCTTACCGGGAATTCTTCAATTAATTCATGAACTAGAAGAACGTCACAAGTCCTAGACACCAGGACAAACAAAAAGACGTCAAACATTCGCTCAACTCTAGATCAATCCACCCGGGCATTATTTCATTTCAAAGCATTTGTTCATGGGGCGTGGGTGACGCTGGCAAGGCTGCATTCACTACCCGGGTCTGTATAAGGGCCAGATCAGTGGGCATTAGGAAAGAAAGACTCGCATTTCTCCAGCGCCTCTCACCACCTCAGGACGTCCCAAGGCGCTTTACAGCCAATGAAGTATTTTTTTGAAGTGTAGTCACTGTTGTAATGTAGGAAACACGGCAGCTCAATTTGCGCACAGCAAGCTCCCACAAGCAGCAATGTGATAATGACCAGATCATCTGTTTTTAGTGATGTTGGTTGAGGGATAAATATTGGCCCCAGGACACCGGGGAGAACTCCCCCCCTGCTCTTCTTCCAATAGTGGCCGTGGGATCTTTTACGTCCACCTGAGGGGGCAGACGGGGCCTCGGTTTAACATCTCATCCGAAAGACAGCACCTCCGACAGTGCGGCGCTCCCTCAGTACTGCCCCTCCGACAGTGCAGCGCTCCCTCAGTACTGCCTCTCCGACAGTGCGGCGCTCCCTCAGTACCGCCCCTCCGACAGTGCGGCGCTCCCTCAGCACCGCCCCTCCGACAGTGCGGCGCTCCCTCAGCACCGCCCCTCCGACAGTGCGACGCTCCCTCAGTATTGCCCCTCCGACAGTGCAGCGCTCCCTCAGTACTGCCCCTCCGACAGTGCGGCGCTCCCTCAGTACTGCCCCTCCGACAGTGCGGCGCTCCCTAGTGTCAGCCGTGGCTCAGTTGGTAGCTCTGAGTCAGAAGGCTGTGGGTTCTAAGTCCCAGTCCAGAGACTTGAGCACAAAAATCTAGGCTGACACTCCCAGTGCAGTACTGAGGGAGTCGGAGATGCCGTCTTTCGATGAGATGTTAAACCAAGGCCCCGTCTGCTCTCTCAGGTGGATGTAAAAGATCCCGCGGCCACTATTGGAAGAAGAGCAGGGAGGAGTTCTCCCCGGTGTCCTGGGGCCGATATTTATCCCTCAACCAACATCACTGAAAGAGATGATCTGGTCATTATCGCATTGCTGTTTATGGGAGCTTGCTGTGCGCAAATTGGCTGCTGCGCTTCCTGAATTACAACAGTGACGACACTCCAAAAAAAGTACTTCATTGGCTGTAAAGCGCTTTGTGACAGGAGCATTGGAAATTAAGTCTTCCTTTCCCTCGGTGCTACACTGGGAGTGTCGGCCTAGATTTTGTGCTCGAGTCTCTGGAGTGGGACTTGAGCCCACGACCTTCTGACTCAGAGGTGAGAGAGAGAGAGAGAGAGAGAGAGAGTGCCGCCCACTGAGCCACCTTAGGAAGTTGGAGAGGATTTTCCCCAAGTATTGCCCGAATTGGCCGCAGGTTATTCCCGGAGGAGACGTGTTGGAGAAGCTTGGTGTGGACAACCATGTCCCCGTATGGACTATCAGAATATTTATACTTTCATTGGAGGCAGTTCAGAGACGATTCACTAGGTTAATTCCAGAGATGAGGGGGTTGACTTATGAGGAAAGGTTGGCCTATACTCATTGGAGTTTAGAAGAATGAGAGGTGATCTTATAAGATGCTGAGGGGGCTCGACAAGGTAGATGCAGAGAGGATGTTTCCCCTCGTGGGGAAATCTAGAACTCGGGGGCATAGTTTCAGAATAAAGGGTCGCCCTTTTAGAACTGAGATGAGGAGGAATTTCTTCTCTCTGAGGGTCGTAAATCTGTGGAATTCTCTGCCCCAGAGAGCTGTGGAGGCTGGGTCATTGAATACATTTAAGGTGGAGATTTTTGCAAGATAAGGGAGTGAAGGGTTATGGGGAGCGGGCAGGGAAGTGGCTTTGAGCCCAAGATCAGCCATGATCTTATTGAATGGTGGAGCAGGCTCGAGGGGCCGAGTGGCCTATTCCTGCTCCTATTTCTTAAGTTCTTATGTTAAAGGCTGCGGTGAGTTTAAGGAGCAACTTGCATTTATATAGCGCCTTTGACGTAGTAAAACGTCCCAAGGTGTTTCACAGGATCCAATTGCTTGTGTAATGCTGCAGCACATAAGGCAAACTTGTGGAAGAGACCAAAGCTAGGGGCCATCAATATAAAAACAGAAAATGCTGGAAATACTCAGCAGGTCAGGCAGCAGTCTCTGTGGAGAGAGAGAGAGAAACAGAGTTAACGTTTCAGGTCCATGACCCTTCGTCAGAACTGGAAAAAGTTGGAGATGGTGAGACCACACCTGGAGTACTGTGTGCAGTTTTGGTCTCCTTACCTAAGAAAGGATATACTTGCCATAGAGGGTGTGCAGCGAAGGTTCACCAGACTGATTCCTGGGATGGTAGGACTGTCGTATGAGGAGAGATTGGGTCGACTAGGCCTGTGTTCACTAGAGTTTAGAAGAATGAGAGGGAATCTCATTGAAACGTATAAAATTCTGACAGGGCTAGACAGACTGGATGCAGGGAGGATGTTTCCCCTGGCTGGGGGGGTCTAGAACGAGGGGTCACAGTCTCAGGATACGGGGTAGGACATTTAGGACTGAGATGAGGAGAAATGTCTTCACTCAGAGGCTGGTGAACCTGTGGAATTCTCTACCACAGAAGGCTGTGGAGGCCAAGTCACTGAATATATTTAAGAAGGAGATAGATAGATTTCTAGACACAAAAGGCGTCAAGGGGTATGGGGAGAGAGCGGGAATATGGTATTGAGATAGAGGATCAGCCATGATCATATTGAATGGCGGAGCAGGCTCGAAGGGCCCAATGGCCTACTCCTGCTCCTATTTTTCTATGTTTCTATGGAACAGGTTTTTAAGCAAGTGTAGGGGCAGGGAAAGGGGGGAGGGGAGGAAAGAACAAAAGGGAAGGTCTGTGATAGGATGGAAGGCAGGAGAGATTAAGAGACAAAAGGGATGATGGTGCAAGGCAAGAGGAGATGGTAATGGAACAAGTTAAGAAACAAAAGATGGCTCTTGATGAAGTGTAAATGGCGATGGCAGAATGACCGACAGCTGCCATGTCAGAGAGAGAAAAAAAAATAGAAAAAAAGATAGGGGCAGAGGTTATGATCTGAAATTGTTGAACTCTATGTTGAGTCCAGAAGGCTGTAAAGTGCCTAATCGAAAGATGAGGTGCTGTTCCTCGAGCTTACGTTGAGCTTCGTTGGAACAGTGTAAGAGGCCGAGGACGGTGAGGGCAGAGTGGGAGTGGAGCAGAGAATTAAAGTGACAGGCGACCGAAGCTCGGGGTCCCCCTTACGGACTGAACGGAGGCGTTCCGCAAAGCTTAATAACCTGTTCCATCGCCAACTTTTTCCAGTTCTGACGAAGGGTCACCGACCTGAAACGTTAACTCTGTTTCTCTCTCCACAGATGCTGCCTGACCTGCTGAGTATTTCCAGCATTTTCTGTTTTTATTTCAGATTTCCAGCATCCGCAGTATTTTGCTTTTGGCCATGAATATAAGACAGTCGCTAATAAATCCAATGGGGAATTCAGGAGAAACTTCTTTACCCAGAGAGTGGTGAGAATGTGGAACTCGCTGCCACAGGGAGTGGTTGAGGCGAATAGTATAGATACATTTAAGGGGAAGATAAGCATATGAGGGAGAAGGGAATAGAAGGATATGCTGATAGGGTGAGATGAAGTAGAGTGGGAGGAGGCTGGTGTGGAGCAGAAACACCGGCACGGAGCAGTTGGGCCGAATGGCTGTAAATTCTATGTAATATGAAGTGATGATTTACTGGGTAAAGGCACACTGCCCCATAGAGATCAGACCTCTCTAGAAATGTAGATTAGCTGGTACGACAGGGATTGTACGACTGGGATTCAGGAATAACAATGGGTTGAGATGTGCTGCCCACTGAGCCACCTTAGGAAGCTGGGGAGGATTTTCCCCAAGTATTGCCCGAATTGGCCGCAGGTTATTATTCCCGGAGGAGATGTGTTGGAGAAGCTTGGTGTGGACAACCGTGTCAAAGGCCGCAGAGAGTTCCAAGGAGCAGCGGAAGACTCGTTGGAGAGATTCAAACAGGGGCTTGCAGGAGAGACGGGCACGGATTTGGGAGGAGACAACATGTTCGAGGAGTGACTCAATGACCACCACCTTCCTCTGGGTCTTTTTACTACAACGGCTTGTGTATAAATAGCGCCTTTAACATCCCAAGGCGCTTCACAGGAGCGATTATCAAACAAAATTCGACACCGAGCCACATAAGGAGATATTAGGGACAGGTGACCAAAAGCTTGGTCAAAGAGGTAGGTTTTAAGGAGCGTCTTAAAGGAGGAGAGAGAGGTGGAGAGGTTTCGGGAGGGAATTCCAGAGCTGAGGGCCTACGCTCAGGGTGCTAATTCCGCGGCTAATCTGTTGCCTTTACCTGTGAGCTCTTGACAATCTACATAATTCGCAGAGGATCTTCTGGTCTGTCACGCAGTACATGGTCATGGGCTTCTGGTGTTTCTCACACATCTTCGGAGCCGGGTGGCCATGAGAGCTGGAGACGGACTTCATTTCCTGCAGCTTCTCGACTAAGTTTGCGGCCAAGAAATTCTTGGTGAGGTTTTTAGTGGGGAAAGTCTGCAGGCAAAGATGACAGACAAATTAGCAAAAACAAATTGTAAGCACGTACTCGAGCCTCGATAAGGCCGGTCTGTATTTGATTGTATTTATACAATCTCAGAGACACCTGGGCCATTGACGCACACCTATGCGGACACTGCACAGTGTTGTTACTGGGATTTCAGTAGAGTTCAATTCAGTAAAACTCTCTGC
This sequence comes from Squalus acanthias, assembly GCA_030390025.1. Lineage (NCBI taxonomy): Eukaryota > Metazoa > Chordata > Chondrichthyes > Squaliformes > Squalidae > Squalus > Squalus acanthias. Next base: position 49,973,037 of record CM059447.1, on the reverse strand, counting down.
TACTCATCTCTTTTACTTTATATTTATCTTGCTTGTTTTTCATTCCCTCAATTCGCCCATCACTCCAACACTATCTTTGCAGCGTTCGTTTTCAAGCTGGGGGCACTGGACCAGAAGGGTACCGGAATCCTAACTGGGTCCCGCAGTTCCCCAAGATCTGGCAATCTGGCACTGGAGACCCAGGCAACTCGGTCCCATTTGCCAGGATCCGCCATGGCGTCACTCACAGTGTGACAGCTGAAATGTGATGGCTGAACGGGTAAAGGGAAAGGAGTGGATAGTGACGGGAATTACAGAGTGACGGGAAGAAAGCGTGATGGGAAGAGAGAGTGATACAAGTAAGGATGACGGGGTGAACATGTGGCAGGCAGAAAGCCTGACAGGATGAAACTGTGACAGGATGACAGTTTGACTGGAAGCAAGCATGTCAGGATCAACATGATGAAAGTGTGACAGGGAGTATGACAGGAATAAGCGTGACGGGATGGTGGAGGACAGGAAATGTGTGTGACAGGAAGTTAGCATGACAGGAAGCGACTGTGACAGGACAGTGTGACAGGTGATGGTGCATGACAGAGGGGCAGTGTGCAACAGGAAGTGTGACAGGTGGTGGTGCATGACAGAGGGGCAGTGTGCAACAGGAAGCGTGCGTGACGGGGCGGTGTGTGACAGGAAGTGAGTACGACAGGGGGGCAGTGTGTGACAGGAAGTGAGCGTGACAGAGGGGCGGTGTGTGACAGGAAATGAGCGCGACAGAGGGGCGGTGTGTGACAGGAAGTGAGCGCGACAGAGGGGCGGTGTGTGACAGGAAGTGAGCGCGACAGAGGGGCGGTGCATGACAGGAAGTAAGCGCGACAGAGGGGCAGGTGTGTGACAAGAAAGTGAGCGCGACAGAGGGGCATTCTGACAGGAATTTGTCAAATTCTGTCAATTTTTTTGTCTTAAAATACTCCTGTGCAGCGCCTTGGGAACGTTTTACTACGTTAAAGGCGCTATATAAATACAAGTTGTTGTTGTTGGAAGTGAGCGCCACAGAGGGGAATTCTGACAGGAAGTGAACACGACAGAGGGGCATTCTGACAGGAAGTGAGCGCGACAGAGGGGCATTCTGACAGGGAATGAGTCAGCTGACACCTACCTGCCGGCACTCGGGGCATGCGTAGCCGCTCGCGGGCCCGGCCGTTGCCCCGGCGACGCCCCGCCCCCGGACGCCGGCCCCGCCCCCCGAGCCGGCGGCGGCCGCCGCTGTCGCCAAACGCCGCTGGCGCTCGCGGCTCTCCCAGACGTGGGCGATGCAGCGGCGGCAGAAGTTGTGGCCACAGCCCAGCACGACGGGCTGGCGGAAGAGCTCCAGGCAGACCGGGCAGGTCAGCTCCCGCCGGACGGCGCGCTCGACCCAGGCGGCGCGCTGCTCGGCGGCCGCCATCTCGCTGAGGGAAGGAGGCCAGCGGCCGGCCCCCGCCGCCATCTTGCTGCAGGAATGGAGGGGCGAGAGCAGCCCGGCGCACTGCGCATGTCCCGGAGCCCGCCGGCGCGTGGGGTGCTGGGAGGAGGAGGAGGAGGGGGGGCAAGCGGCCTGGTCGGGCGGCGCATGCGCTGTGAGGGAGCGGCGCCCCGCCCCCCTTCACGCGGCAAGTAACAGAGGGCGGGCGCTGACGTCACCCGCTGACGTGGGTGGGCGGGGCCGGTGGCCATTTTGGATCTCCGTCCAAATTACAACAACAACAGCAACACCTACAGCAACAACTACAACAACAATACCAACAACAACACTACACTGGAATAGGGCTAACTTCAATGGGATGCGAAAGGATCTAGCCAGGGTAAAATGGAACCAGAGACTGACAGGAAAAACTGTAACGGAACAATGGGTGATCTTTGAGGAGGAGATGTTTCAAGTGCAGGCTAGGTACATTCCAACAAGAGGGAAGGGTAAGGGAACCAAAGCAAGGGCTCCTTGGATGACGAGGGAGATAGAGATGATGAAACAAAAAAAGAGGGTGTATGATGCACGTCAGGTGAATTCTTCAAGGGAGAACCAGACCAAAATACAATAAGTTGAGAGGGGATGTGAAGATGAAAATACGATTGGCAAAGAGAGAATATGAGAGTAGAATGAAAGGGAATCCAAGAATCTTCTACCGGCATGTAAACAGTAAGCGGGTAGTAAGAGGCGGGATGGGGCCTATTAGAGACAAAGAAGGTGATATATGCTTAGAGGTGCACGGCAAGGCTAGAATACTCAACGAGTACTTTGTATCGGTGTTTACGAAGGAGGTAGATGCTGACAACATATCAGTAGAAGTGAAAAAGGTAGAAGCAATGGAAGGGGTGAAAATTGATAGACAGGATGTACTAGAAAGGCTGGGTATACTTAGAGTGGACAAGTCGCCTTGTCCAGATGGCTTGCATCCCAGGTTGCTAAGGGAATTGGGGGAGGAGATAGCGGAAGGGCTTGCCATAATTTTCCAATCTTCCCTAGATGCGGGGGAGGTGCCTGAGGATTGGAAAGTGGCAAATGTGACACCATTGTTCAAGAAAGGGTGTAAGGACAATCCTAGTAACTACAGGCCGGTCAGTTTAACATCAGTGACGGGTAAAGTTTTAGAAACAATAATCAAGGAAAAAATTAACGGGCACTTGGAGAGGTTTAAGCTAATTAAGGAGAGCCAACACGGATTTGTAAAAGGCAGATCGTGTTTGACTAATCTAATTGAATTTTTTGATGAAGTAACAGAGAGGATCGATGAAGGGAATGTAATGGATGTTGTCTACATGGATTTTCGGAAGGTGTTTGACAAAGTCCCACATAGAAGGCCCATTAACAAAACTGGGGATCTTAGCTACAAGGACAGGTTGGAGAAGCTGGATTTGTTTTCATTAGAGCAAAGGAGGTTGAGGGGCGATTTGATAGAGGTGTACAAGATTATGACGGGTTTGGATAGGCTAGACGGGGAAAGGCTGTCCCCACTAGTTGATGGTACAAGGACTAGGGGACACAGATTCAAGGTTTTGGGCAAGAGACACAGGGGGGGATGTGAGGAAAAACTTTTTTACGCAGCGAGTGGTGAGGACCTGGAACTCGCTGCCGACGGAAGTGGTGGAAGCGGAGACACTCAATGTTTTCAAGGGGAGACTGGATAGGCACTTGAGGGAAATAAACTCGCAGGGCTACGGGGACAGAGCGGGAGGGAATGGGACTGACTGGATCGCTCCACAGAGAGCCGGCACGGACTCGATGGGCCAAATGGCCTCCTTCTGTGCCGTTATGACTCTATAACACTGACAACAACAACTGCAGCAACAACAATAACAACTTGCATTTATACAGCGCCTTTAACGTAGTAAAATGTCCCAGGGTGCTTCACAGGAGCGATTATCAATCACAATTTGACACCGAGCCACATCAGGAGATATTAGGACAGATGACCAAAAGATGGGTCAAAGAGGTCGGTTTTATGGAGCGTCTTAAAGGAGGAGAGAGAGGTGAAGAGGTTTATGGAGGGAATTCCAGAGCTTAGGGCCCCAGGCAACTGAAGGCACGGCCGCCAATGGTGGAGCGATGGAAATCGGGGGATGCGCGAGAGGCCAGAATTGGAGGAATGCAGAGATCTCGGAGGGTTGTAGGAGGTTACAGAGTTAATGGGGGGGCGATGCCACGGAGGGATTTGAAAACAAGGATGAGAATTTTAAAATCGAGGCGTTGCCGGACCGGCAGCCAATGTAGGTCAGCGAGCATAGGGGGTGATGGGCGAACGGGACTCAGTGCGAGTTAGGACACGGGCAGCCGAGTTTTGGATGACCTTAAGTTTATGTAGGGTGGAATGTGGGAGGCCAGCCAGGAGTGCGTTGGAATAGTCAGTCTAGAGGTAACAAAGGCAGGGATGAGGGTTTCAGCAGTGAATGAGCTGAGGCAGGGGCGGAGACGGGCGATGTTACGGAGGTAGAAATAACAACAGCAACAACTACAACAACTTGTATTTACACAGCGCCTTTAACACAGTAAAACGTCCCAAGGCGCTTCACAGGAGCGATTATCAGACACAAATTCAACCCTATTAACTCCCTAACCAAATTTGGCAAATTTCCAGAAGTTCTCAGACTTATTTATTTTCTTCAATAAAATTATAAAAAATGTTTGAACCTTGCTTAGGTGATTAAACATTTTCAAATCTATGGGGAGGAAGAGAGTAAACGAAAGAAAGATTTGCATTTATATAGCGTCTTTCGTGACCTCTCAATGTCCCAAAGTGCTTTACAGCCAATGAAGTACTTTTTTTGAAGTGTAGTCGCTGTTGGAATGTGGGAAACGCGGCAGCCAATTTGCGCACAGCAAGCTCCCGCAAACAGCAATGTGCTAATGACCAGATCATCTGTTTCAGTGATGTTGGTTGAGGGATAAATATTGGGCCCAGGACACCGGGGAGAACTCCCCCTGCTCCTCTTCCAATAGGGGCCGTGGGATCTTTTACATCCACCCGAGAGGGCAGACAAGAAAATTCTAAAAATTCAAAACACAACATTCTGGGAATGACATCACACAGCAGATTAAATCAGCATCTGAACGGTTGGGATTCTTCACCAGTGACCAGTTCTGACGAAAGGTCATCGACCTGAAACTTTAACTCTGTTTCCCCTCTCCGCAGATGCTGCCCGGCCTGGTGGTCGTGAAAGGCGCTGTAGAAATGCAAGTCTTTCTTTTCTTTCTTTCATCGCCAAAACCCTGAGTGCCTCACCTCCTGACTCCCCAAAGTCTTTCCACCGTCTACAAGGCACAAGTCAGGAGTGTGATGGAATACTCTCCACTTGCCTGGATGAGTTGCAGCTCCAACAACACTCAAGAAGCTCAACACCATCCAAGACAAAGCAGCCCGCTTGATTGGCATCCCATCCACCACCTTAAACATTCGCTCCCTCCACCACCGGCGCACCGTGGCTGCAGTGTGTACCATCTACAAGATGCACTGCAGCAACTCGCCAAGGCTTCTTCGGCAGCACCTCCCAAACCCGCGACCTCTACCACCTAGAAGGACAAGGGCAGCAGGCGCATGGGAACACCACCACCTCCAAGTTCCCCTCCAAGTCACACACCATCCTGACTTGGAAATATATCAACCATTACTTCATCGTCGCTGGGTCAACTCTCCGAGTGAAAAAAAGTTTCTCCTCATCTCCCCTCGAGATCTATTTCCAATGATTTTGAATCTGTGACCTCTAGTTATTGACCCACTCGCCAGAGGGAATATTTGTTTCCCTATTTACTCTTTCAAAACCTCCCATCATCTTGAAAACCTCTATTAGATCACCTCTTAACCTTCTCTGTTCCAACGAGTTTTACATCTCTTTATTTCCATTGAAGTCAATGGACTATTTTCTTCGGCAGCACCTCCCAAATCCGTGACTTCTTCCACCTAGAAGGACAAGGGTAGCAGGCGCAATGCGAACACCACCACCTCCAAGTTCCCCTCCAAGTCACACGACATTCTGATTTGGACAGATATCGGCCGTTCCTTCATCGTCGCTGGGTCAAAATCCTGGAACTCCCTCCTTAACAGCGCTGTGGGAGCACCTTCACCACACGGACTGCAGCGGTTCAAGAAGGCGGCTCACCACCACCTTCTCAAGGGCAACTCAGGGATGGGCAATAAATGCTGGCCTTGCCAGCGACGCCCTGATCCCAGGAAGGAATTTAAAAAAAATTATACACTAACAAAATTTAATAGTAAACTGAAATCTAGCAAAGCTTAATACTGAAAGTAATAAAAGAGATTATATTCTAACAGGGAGGGCTTTTGTAGATAGTAGAGTGGTGGTGTCAGAATTCCCTTTTCTGTATTTATTTCTACTACATTTACACCATGACTCAGATTTACAATGCGTTGGTGTTGCTTCTAGTTTCATTGCAATGAAGTTTCTAATCCACCTTAATTTGTCTTCAACAAGGATGTCGAGGCCTTGGAGAGGGTGCGGAGGAGATTTACCAGAATGGTTCCAGGGATGAGGGATTTCAGTTACGTGGAGAGACTGGAGAAGCTGGGGCTTGTTCTCCTTAGAGCAGAGAAGGCTAAGGGGAGATTCAATAGAGGCGTTCAAAATCATGAAGGGGTTTTGATCGAGTAAATAAGGAGAAACACGGGACTGCAGCTGTTTCCAGTGGCAGGAGGGTCGGTAACCAGGGGACACTGATTTAAGACAACTGGCAATAGGACCAGAGGGAGAGATGAGGAGAATGTTTTTTATGCAGCGAGTTGTTGTGATCTGGAACACGCTGCCTGAAAGGGCGGTGGAAGCAGATTCAATAGTGACTTTCAAAAGGGGAATTGGATAAATACTTGAGAAGGAAAAAAAATTGCAGGGCTGTGGGGAAAGAGCAGGGGGGAGTGGGACTAATTGGAGAGCTCTTTCAAAGAGCCGGCACAGTCACGATGGGCCGAATGGCCTCCTCCTGTGCTGTACGATTCTGTGAGCGATGAATCTTCTTCACCTGCTCCTCGCTGCTGCTGCGCTCCCAGCTGCCCTCAAGTGGACAACGACGGCACAGCAGTTTGATGCGCAGAAATTGGGGGTTCGGCTAAATTCACCAGCTGCGTGAATTTGTCCTCATTTTCTGGGGTCACGGAACTTGCATCGAGCGCAGTGTAGGACGAGTTGAAGTCCTGCTTGAAAAATAATGCATGGCGACTTTAAAAAAACGTTCCTTTGACACAGAAGAGGTGACTTTAAGGGACATGAATCAAACTGAATATTAAGCGACTCCAATCGTTGAATGATTTTTTTTAATTCGCTTATGGATGTGGGCGTCGCTGGCAAGGCCGGCATTTATTGCCCATCCCTAATCGTCCTTGAGAAGGTGGTGGTGAGCCGCCTTCTTGAACTGCTGCAGTCCTGTGTGGTGAAGGTGCTCCCACAGCGCTGTTAGGGAGGGAGTTCCAGGATTTTGACCCAGTGACGATGAAGGATCGGCGATACACTTCTAAGTTAGGATGGTGTGTGACTTGGAGGGGAACTTGGAGGGGGTGGTGTTCCCATGCGCCTGCTGCCCTTGTCCTAGGTGGAAGAGGTCGTGGGTTTGGGAGGTGCTGCCGAAGAAGCCTTGGCGAGTTGCTGCAGTGCATCTTGTAGATGGTGCACACTGCAGCCACGGTACGCCGGTGGTGGAGGGAGTGAATGTTTAAGGTGGTGGATGGGGTGCCAATCAAGCGGGCTGCTTTGTCCTGGATGGTGTCGAGCTTCTTGAGTGTTGTTGCAGCTACACTCATCCAGGCAAGTGGAGAGTATTCCATCACACTCCTTACTTGTGCCTTGTAGATGGTGGAAAGGCTTTGGGGAGTCAGGAGGTGAGACACTCGCCGCAGAATACCCAGCCTCTGACCTGCTCTTGTTGCCACAGCGCTGTGGGGGCACCTTCACCACACGGGACTGCAGCGGTTCAAGAAGGCGGCTCACCACCACCTTCTCAAGGGCAACTAGGGATGGGCAATAAATGCCGGCCTTGCCAGCGACGCCCACATCCCATGAATGAATAAAAATATATAGTTAAAAATCGGGAGAGATGTAAATCAGGCTGCCCACTCACTCAAGATCTATCCCCCCACCCCCCCAGTTAGTCTCACTCCTTCCCTATATCCCTGCAATTTACTCTCCTTCTCAAGTATTTGTCCAATTCCCTTTTGAAGGCTACTATTGAATCTGTATCCACCGCCCAATCAGGCAGCGCATTCCAAATCCTAACCACTTGCTGCGTTAAAAAGTTTTTCCTCATGTCGCCTCTGGTTCTTTTGCCAATCTCCTTAAATCTGTGTCCTCTGGTTATCGACCTTCAGCCATTGGAAACAGTTTCTCCTCATTGACTCCATCAAAACCCTTCACGATTTTTGAACACCTAATCTCCCTAATTGTCCTTCTAAGTGGTGGAGGTCGCGGGGGCTGCCAAAGGAGCCTTTGGCGAGTTGAGATATCACGTTACTACCGGAGCCCAGATGCACAATGCTAAAACCACCCTATTCTCCAGCAAAATAGGGCTTTGGTCCTGAACACTATCCAGGAATTAAATCAAAAACCTTTTTAGATCTTATTTCCCAATAATTCCACGATCTCAGTGGGACATAAGAAATAGGAGCAGGAATAGGCCACTTGGCCCCTCGAGCCTGCTCCGCCATTCAATAAGATCATGGCTGATCTTGGGCTCAAAGCCACTTCCCCGCCCGCTCCCCATAACCCTTCACTCCCTTATCTTGCAAAAATCTGTCTATCTCCACCTTAAATTCAATGACCCAGCCTCCACAGCTCTCTGGGGCAGAGAATTCCACAGATTTACGACCCTCTGAGAGAAGAAATTCCTCCTCATCTCAGTTCTAAAAGGGCGACCCTTTATTCTGAAACTATGCTCCCGAGTTCTAGATTTCCCTACGAGGGGAAACATCCTCTCTGCATCTACCTTGTTGAGCCCCCTCAGCATCTTATATGTTTCAATAAGATCTCCTCTCATTCTTCTAAATTCCAATGAGTATAGGCCCAACCTGCTCGACCTTTCTTCATAAGTCAACCCCCTCATCTTAGGAATCAACCGTGTGAATCGTCTCTGAACTGCCTCCAATGCAAGTATATCCTTCCTTAAATAAGGAGACCAAAATTGTACGCAGTACTCAAGGTGTGGTCTCACCAATACCCTGTACAGTTGTAGCAGGACTTCCCTGCTTTAATACTCCAACCCCCTTGCAATAAAGGCCAACATTCCATTTGCCTTTTTGATTCCTTGCTGTACCTGCATGCTAACTTTTTGTGTTTCATGCACAAGGACCCCCAGGTCCCTGAATGGCAGCATTTTGTAATCTCTCTCCATTTAAATAATAATTTGCTTTTTTATTTTTCAGGCCAAAGTGGATAACCTCGCACTTTCCCACATTAAACTCCATCTGCCAAATGCTCGCTCCTCCCATTAATTTTTGCATCTCGGGGTAATAAATAGGGAGCAATGGCTCCGTTCAAAACGGCCACTGCACCCCACCAGGTCCGGTAGTTACACCGTCTAGTTGCTTCCGACCATTGGTGCATCGGGTTTATCGGAGAAATGGCTCCGTCGGCGCATCTCCTGCGGGCTCTGTTGATCCAGTTAACGGGTGAGAGTTTCCTCGCTGTCGCTGATGTACAACCTGCCTCGTGAGATTCGGCGATAGACCAAGTGATGTTCTGTTGAATTGGGGTAGAGTGTCCTGACTCCAGCACATTCGGCTGTAACCAGCGCAAAAGATCGGGAGGGGGTGGAATTTGAAGCATAAGTGCGCTGCCTTCCCCAGAAACGACTTACGCTGGTGTTTCCGAGATCTTTTACGCTGCGTCAAGATTCAATTCGATTCATAACAGGCTTAAATATGTCTTTATTGCCCCCCGACCGCTTAACCTGGTTCGCTTGCTACTGAAGGTGTGGCGGCCGATCCAAACCCCTTCCACGAGGTCACGCCGCGCAGTTTAAAGCGCCTCGCGGAGAACGGTACCGCGGGCGGCGCCGACGCGCGGTGGTACCGACAGGCGCGCCGGGCGAAGCTCCGGCGTTCGTGACACACGGCACGCGGCATCAGCAACGGCAGCAGGCGAGGGAGCGGCGTCCAGAGGCGCTTCCGAGGACAGCTAACCGTGAGGGGCGTGGCGCCCGACGACTCCGCCCTCTGTTACTGTGCGATCTGGGGCTTGAAGATTAATCGGAGCGGGGACGGCTCTGAGTGCACAGAGTAAGTGAGCATTGAGTTAAGAGATTCGCCGCGTTATCCATATAAATGCGGTTTTAGTCCGTAAACTTAATTTTAGCTCTATTTTAGTGTTGATAATATATATTACAGCTCAGAAACTGGCCATTCTATCCCTGTTGGTGTTTATGAATTCCTTCCCTAAACCTCTCCACCTCTCTCTCCTCCTTTAAGGCGCTCCTTCAAACCGATCTCTTTCCCCAAGCACCTGTCCTAATATCTCCTTGTGGCTCGGTGTCAAATTTTGTCTGATTTACACTCCTGTGAAGCACCTTGGGACATTTTACTACGTTAAAGGCGCTGTATAAATGCAGGTTGTTGTTGTTCTCCACACCCACAGTCCGACAACATCCCCAGCATCGAAGCTTTGACCTCGCTCGATCAGCTCCGATGGACAGGCCACATCGTCCGCATGCCCGATACAAGACTCCCAAAACAAGCGCTCTACTCGGAGCTCCGGCACGGCAAGAGAGCCCCAGGTGGGCAGAGGAAACGCTTCAAGGACACCCTCAAAGCCTCCTTGAAAAAGTGCAACAACCCCACTGACACCTGGGAATCCCTGGCCCAAGACCGCACAAAGTGGAGGAGAAGCATCCGGGAAGGCGCCGAACACCTCGAGTCTCTTCGCTGGGAGCAAGCGCAAGGAGCGCACGTCAACCCAAGCACCCCACACCCACCCCCTTCAACCACCGTCTGCCCCACCTGTGACAGAGACTGTAGGCCCCGCATTGGACTCATCAGTCACCTGAGAACTCATTTTTAATGTGGAAGCAAGTCATCCTCGGTTCTGAGGGACTGCCTAAGAGAAGAGAGAGTCCTACTCCCACCCTATTCCCATATCCTTTCCTTCTACCGTCCATCTAACCTATTCTTAAATGTTGTTTCTGCTTCACTCACAACCTCTGGTACTTTCCACTATCTCCGTCCCCATGTTCTTGAACCCCCTCAACGACAGGGAACAATCTGTTTCTATTTGCTCTGTCCCATCCTTTCATAATTTTAAAACACCTCCGTCAATCATCCCGAAATCTCCTCCGCCCTGAGACTGTTTAAATGTCCTTATCCTAGTGAATCCGCCCTGCACCCTCTCTACTGTGACAACATTCTTAAGGCTAAAGGGATCAAGGGATATGGGGAGAAAGCAGGGACAGGGTACTGAATTTGGATGATCAGCCATGATCTCATTGAATGGCGGAGCAGGCTCGAGGGGCCGAATAGCCTACTCCTGCTCCTATCTTCTATGTTTCTATGTAACATCCTTCCTATCGTGTGGAGCCCAGAATTGCTCACACAACTCCAGCTGTGGTCTAACTAAGGTTGTATGTCGATTTACCATTATGCCTCGACTATTACATTCTATACCTCTTGATATGAAAACCTACATCCCATAATATTTTTATCCACTTGAGGTGTCGCTTTTAATGTTTCATCAACCTGAACTCTGAAATCCATTGACCCTTCCATGTCCCTCAATGGGGTAGATCTTGACTTTGGACGACAAGCGTTAAACCGTCGATAGCAAGTCGGCAGCCCGTTTTATATCTCTCCCCATTTTTATTTCCACTGAAGTCAGTAAGAACGTAAGAAATAGGAGCAGGAGTAGAGCCATTCGGCCCCTCGAGCCTGCTCCGCCATTCAATAAGATCACGGCTGATCTGATCTTGGCCTCAACTCCACTTTCCCGCTCTCTCCCCATAACCCTCGATTCCCCCGTTTTTCAAAAATCTTGTCTATCTCCGCCTTGAATATATTCAGCGACTCCGCCTCCACAGCTCTCTGGGGTAGAGAATTCCAAAGATTCACCACCCTCAGAGTGGAGAAATTCCTCCTCATCTCCGTCTTAAATGGGCGGGTGACCCCTTATTCTGAAACTATGCCCCCTCGTTCAATCGGGAGACGGGCTGGGCTGCCTGTTTGCAAGCACCCGTTTTATACAGAATCAAAATCTACCCTAATTACTATTTTTTTTTAAACCAAACTGTACCAGCTTACATTTACTGGCACTGAACTGCATACGCCGCTTTTTTGCCCATTCCACCATCGTATCAATACTCCCCCGACGGCTTTCTCTGGTCCCCTGATTGATCGTTTCCACCTCCTAAGCTGGATAACCCTGCAATTTCTGGAACACGGAATCAAATAGTGTTTTATGTGTTTGACACATCGCAATTCCTTCATAGAACAAAGAAATTGAATGACTTATTCTATTTCTTTTCCCCTTGTGGTTTTCCCCTTTCCCACCTTCTGTTCCTTTTCAAATTGTGTTCCTGTGCAACATCTTCCAGTTCTGAGGGGGGGAAGGGTCTGTAGCACAAACCAAACACTGTCTGACCGGCTGAGTGTTTGCAGCCTTTTCTCTTTTCGATTCCGATTGCCAGCGTCTGCAGAATTTTTCTTTCTTTTTCGGAGCACAAAACTGTGCTTAAAATAAAAATGTCGTACCCAGCGAGGGGATATTTAGTGAGTTTAAAACCGTTCTCCGTTTCCATTTGCAACAGTTCCACCTTCAAGTTCGTGTTTGTTCTTTGATACAGTTTGCCAGGAGCCTACAGGCTGACCCCGAGTTGGTTTGGGATCCACTGCAGATCAGGGATGAGCGACTGCAGTTATCTGGAGAAACTGAGAAGCTGGGATTGCTCTCCTTAGAGTAGAGAAGGTTAAGAGGAGATTTAATCGAGGCGTTCAAAACTGTGAAGGGTTTTGATAGAGTAAATAAGGAGAAACTGTTTCCAGTGGCAGGAGGGTGAGTAACCAGAGGACACAGATTTAAGATAATTGGCAAAAGAACCAGAGGGGGAAATGAGGAGAATTTATTTTACGCAGCGAGTTGTTGTGATCTGGAACGCGCTGCCTGAAAGGGCGGTGGAAGCAGATTCAATAGTGACTTTCAAAAGGGAATTGGATAAATACTTGAAGGGGAAATATATGCAGGGCTATGGGGGAAGAGGGACTAATTGGAGAGCTCTTTCAAAGAGCCGGCACAGGCACGATGGGCCAAATGGCCTCCTTCTGTGCTGTAAGGTTATAATGCACCACTTTCCACTATAACGCATATTTCAATCAGCATTTTGAAAGAAAGACTTGCATTTCTACAGCGCCTTTCACAACCACCGGACGTCCCAAAGTGCTTTACAGCCAATTAAGTACTTTTTTTGAAGTGTAGTCACTGTTGTAATGTAGGAAACGTGGCAGCCAATTTGCGCACAGCAAGCTCCCACACACAGCAATGTGATAATGACCAGATCATCTGTTTTTTAGTGATGGTGATTGAGGGATAAATATTGGCCCCAGGACACCGGGATAACTCCCCTGCTCTTCTTCGAAATAGTGGCCGTGGGATCTTTTATGACCGCCTGAGAGGGCAGACGGGGCCTCGCTTTAACGTCTCCTCCGAAATACGGCACCTCCGACAGTGCGGCGCTCCCTCAGTACCGCCCCTCCGACAGTGCGGCGCTCCCTCAGTACCGCCTCTCCGACAGTGCGGCGCTCCCTCAGTACCGCCCCTCCGACAGTGCGGCGCTCCCTCAGTACCGCCCCTCCGACAGTGCGGCGCTCCCTCAGTACCGCCCCTCCGACAGTGCGGCGCTCCCACAGTACCGCCCCTCCGACAGTGCGGCGCTCCCACAGTACCGCCCCTCCGACAGTGCGGCGCTCCCTCAGTACCGCCCCTCCGACAGTGCGGCGCTCCCACAGTACCGCCCCTCCGACAGTGCGGCGCTCCCTCAGTACCGCCCCTCCGACAGTGCGGCGCTCCCTCAGTACCGCCCCTCCGACAGTGCGGCGCTCCCTCAGTACCGCCCCTCCGACAGTGCGGCGCTCCCTCAGTACCGCCCCTCCGACACTCCCTCAGTACCGCCCCTCCGACACTCCCTCAGTACTGCCCCTCCGACACTCCCTCAGTACTGCCCCTCCGACACTCACTCAGTACTGCCCCTCCGACACTCCCTCAGTACCGCCCCTCCGACAGTGTGGCGCTCCCTCAGTACCACCCCTCCGACAGTGCGGCGCTCCCTCAGTACTGCCCCTCCGACATTGCGGCGCTCCCTCAGTACTGCCCCTCCGACAGTGCGGCGCTCCCTCAGTACTGCCCCTCCGACAGTGCGGCGCTCCCTCAGTACTGCCCCTCCGACACTCCCTCAGTACTGCCCCTCCGACACTCCCTCAGTACTGCCCCTCCGACACTCCCTCAGTACCGCCCCTCCGACAGTGTGGCGCTCCCTCAGTACCACCCCTCCGACAGTGCGGCGCTCCCTCAGTACTGCCCCTCCGACATTGCGGCGCTCCCTCAGTACTGCCCCTCCGACACTCCCTCAGTACCGCCCCTCCGACAGTGCGGCGCTCCCTCAGTACTGCCCCTCCGACACTCCCTCAGTACCGCCCCTCCGACAGTGCGGCGTTCCCTCAGTACTGCCCCTCCGACAGTGCGGCGCTCCCTCAGTACCGCCCCTCCGACAGTGCAGCGCGCCCTCAGTACCGCCCCTCCGACAGTGCAGCACTCCCTCAGTACCGCCCCTCCGACAGTGCGGCGCTCCCTCAGTACTGCCCCTCCGACAGTGCGGCGCTCCCTCAGTACTGCCCCTCCGACAGTGCGGCGCTCCCTCAGTACTGCCCCGGGAGTGTCAGCCTAGCTTCATGTGCTCAAGGCCCTGGAGTGGGATTCAAACCCACAACCTTCTGACCCAGAGGCGAGTGTGCTACCCACTGAGCCACAGCTGCCAAGTACAGGGAGTAGATTGATTGAATAGGGTGCTGCAGTGCAGTGGTTGCGTTACCAGGCTGGCAACTCAGAGAATGCGAGTTCAAATCCCACCATGGCCGTTTGGAAACAGATATAATGTTCCTCCTAAAATCCCAACGGGTTCACTAATGTCCCTTTAGGGAAGGAAACCTGCCGTCCTTACCCAGTCTGGGTCTACACATGACTCCAGTCCCACACCAACGTGGTTGGGCTCTTAACTACCCCTCTGAAGTGTCCGAGCGAGCTGGGGACGGGCGCTAAATCCCATTCTGGCCAGCGCTGTGCACATCCCGGGAATGAATATTCAAAAGAGGCGGATGGGGGGGGGGAAGAGAGTACAGAAGGGGGTTCAACATCTCGCTGTCTGGAACTGTACAGCTCGCGTGTGTCTCAGTGTCAGCTCCTGTACACGTGCAGCACGGGTAAAACAGGCCAGTGCACGTGGACAGGATCCGACTGGGCGGTGACTTCCCCCCATGGCCGAACAGCCCTTTGACGAACACTCTCTCAGATCACCCAGGTAGAAGCAGCCACTGCGGGGGGGGCGGGGTCTTCATGGAGCCGTAACCCAGGACGACTCGCGGGAGGAGATTTTTTTGTTGTATTCAAGGCTCCACACGTCACTCGATACGACTCCTTTATTGATTGGCCACAGATAACTCTGGTCCGGTACAGTTCACATCACACCCGAAGCACGCACGTTAACGGTGGGTACGCGGGCCACCGGGGGGGGAGGGGGCCTCAACCGACACCCACACACCTTCCCGACCCGCACGAGTCCCAAAGCGGCTGCTGACCCCGGTCCCAGCGACGAGCCTCGACTCCCGAGAGTCCGGTCCCGTGGTCAGCTCTCCTCCTCCGGTGTCTCTCCCGCCCGCTCCTCCTCCTCCTTCTTCTGCTGCTGCTGCTGACTGAGCAGCCAGTACTTGTAGCGCCGGGTCTTCGGGAGCTCGAAGTTCACCACCGACATGGGCATTCGGACCATCTCGATGCCGTTCACCTGTGGGGGCCAGGAGTCAGATCGGAGTTGAAACAAAACCGCCAGCCCCTTCCTGTGGCATGTTGGCCTTTATTGCAAGGGGGTTGGAGTACAAGAGTAAGGAAGTCTTGCTACAATTGTACAGGCCTTGGTGAGACCACACCTGGAGTACTGTGCACAGTTTCGGTCTCCTTATCTAAGGAAGGATATACTTGCCTTGGAGGCGGTGCAACGAAGGTTCACTAGATTGATTCCTATGATGAGAGATTGAGTAGATTGGGCCTATACTCTCTGGAGTTTAGAAGAATGGGAGGTGATCTCATTGAAACATGTAAAATTCCGAGGGGGATTGACAGGGTAGATGCTGAGAGGTTGCTTCCCCTGGCTGGAGAGTCCAGAACCAGGGGTCACAGTCTCAGGATAAGGGGTCGGCCATTTAGGACTGAGATGAGGAGGAATTTCTTCACTCAGAGGGTGGTGAATCTTTGGAATTCTCTGCCCCAGAGGGCTGTGGAGGCTCAGTCGTTGAGTATATTCAAGGCTGAGATCAATAGATTTTTGGACTCGAGGGGAATGAAGGGATATGGAGATCAGGCAGGAAAGTGGAGTTGAGGTGGAAGATCAGCCATGATCTTATTGAATGGTGGAGCAGGCTCGAGGGGCCTTATGGCCGACTCCTGCTCCTAATTCTTATGTTCTTAAAGCAAAAGTGGATGATTGGCCTTTTATTTTGTTTTATTTTAAATGCCACACTTCAATTTGCATGTGTAATAAAGTACCTGAATATAGACGTGTATGTTGCAAACATCATCACCTTTCGCAGTGTTTTAATCTATTTTCTTTACCCCTCATCAAGGCGATGATGTCCCCACTGTCATAATTCAACGCAGTTAAGAGGGAGCTTTACTCTGTATCTAACCCGTGCTGTACCTGCCCTGGGAGTGTTTGATGGGACAGTGTAGAGGGAGCTTTACTCTGTATCCAACCCGTGCTGTACCTGCCCTGGGAGTGTTTGATGGGACAGTGTAGAGGGAGCTTTACTCTGAACGAAGATGCTGGCAATTACTCACCGTGACCTCGCACCAGTGCTCGCCCCAGGTGGTGATCGGATCATCGGGAATCTTCAACGCCTCTAGCGGCACAAACACTCGGAGCTGGGAAAGAAATATGCAGCTTTCATTTAGTTATTTTGTTAACCTTCCCCGGTATCCCTCAGCCCTTTCACACTGCAGTCCAAGCTACTAAATCACTGCAGGTGGTGAATCAAAATAACAATCTCCTGGGAGATTAGAACTCCCCACTCCCTCAGTACCGCCCCTCCCACAGTGCGGCGCTCCCTCAGTACCGCCCCTCCGACAGTGCGGCACTCCCTCAGTACCGCCCCTCCGACAGTGCGGCATCCCTCAGTACCGCCCCTCCGACAGTGCGGCGCTCCCTCAGTACTGCCCCTCCGACAGTGCGGCGTTCCCTCAGTACCGCCCCTCCGACAGTGCGGCGCTCCCTCAGTACCGCCCCTCCGACAGTGCGGCATCCCTCAGTACCGCCCCTCCGACACTCCCTCAGTACCGCCCCTCCGACAGTGCGGCGCTCCCTCAGTACCGCCCCTCCGACAGTGCGGCGCTCCCTCAGTACTGCCCCTCCGACAGTGCGGTGCTCCCTCAGTACCGCCCCTCCGACAGTGCGGCGCTCCCTCAGTACCGCCCCTCCGACAGTGCAGCGCTCCCTCAGTACTTCACTGGGAGTGTCGGCCTGGATTATAGGCCTAAGTCTCTGGAGTGGGGCTCGAACCCACGATCTTCTGACTCAGAGGCGAGAGAGAGCGCTACCCACTGAACCACAGCTGAAAGTGCTTGCGAACAGCTACACTATCTGCCACCCCTTGGTAACGAGACACGTTTCAAGTATGAGCACCGACGGGACGTTTAATCTTGGCTGAGTCCAACCCTCTCCCCGCTCGGCACGTACAGGAACTCTAGCTGATTTTCCCCTTCTTTTACCTTGGGGCAGGGAGGGACCTAGAGGCACAATAACATGTCATTTAAAAAGAAAGACTTGCATTTCTACAGCGCCTTTCACGACCTCAGGACATCCCAAAGCCGATGAAGTACTGATTAAAGTGTGGTCACTGTTGTAATGTAGAAAACGCGGCAGCCAATTTGCGCACAGCAAGCTCCCGCAAACAGCAATGTGATAATGACCAGATCGTCTGTTGGTTGATGGATAAATATTGGCCCAGGACATCGGGGAGAACCCCCCCTGCTCTTCTTCGATAATAGTGCCCGTGGGATCTTTTACATCCACCTGAGAGGGCAGACGGGGGGCCTCGGTTTAACGTCCGGGGAGGGGGGTTACCTGGGATCCTTCCATCGCCGTCTCACTCACCTCCTTCAGGAACTGGCGACAGACGATCTCCTTCGTCAGCTCCCACTTTACATTGTTCTTCATCCTCACCATCAGCTTGGTATTCTTCAGGAACTCGACGGTCTGATTGGCAGAAGCAGAAGGACTCTCAGAATCGGTACAGCACAGGAGGAGGCCATTCGGCCCATCGTACCGGCTCTTTGGTCGAGCTCTCCAATTAGTCCCACTCCCCCCTGCTCTTTCCCCGCACAGCCCTGCAAACTTTTTCCTTTCCAAGTATTTATCCAACTCCCCTTTTGAAAGTTACTATTGAATCTGCTTCCACCACCCTTTCAGGCTGCGCGTTCCCGATCACAACAACTCGTTGCGTAAATAAATTTCTCTTCATCTCCCCTCTGGTTCTTTTACCATTTATCTTAAATCTGTGCCCTCCGGTTACCTCATCTTTTCAAATGGACTCTTTTAAACCATGGCGATATCCCGCACTGTGGGCCTCAACCCGTCACCTGGGCTCCTCAATGAAACTAAACATAAAAAACCTGCACTGTACAACAATAACTTGCATTTATACAGCACCTTTACCGTAAAACGTCCCAGGGCACTTCACAGGAGCGATTATCAGACAAAATCTGACCCCGAGCCACATAAGGGGCTATCAGGACAGGTGACCAAAACCTCAGTCAAAGAGGGAGATTTTAAGGAGCATCTTAAAGGAGAGAGAGGTGGAGGGGTTCAGGGAGGGAATTCCAGAGTTTAGGGCCCAGGCAGCTGAAGGCACGGCCGCCAATGGTGGAGCGATGGAAATCGGGGGATGCGCAAGAGGCCAGAATTGGAGGAGCGCAGAGATAGGGAGGGATGTAGGGCTGGAGGGGGTAACAGAGATGAGGAGGGGTGTAGGGGCTGGAGGGGGTTACAGAGATAGGGAGGGATGTAGGGCTGGAGGGGGTTACAGAGATGAGGAGGGGTGTAGGGGCTGGAGGGGGTTACAGAGATAGGGAGGGGTGTAGGGCTGTAGGAGGTTACAGAGATGGGGAGGGTTGTAGGGGGTTACAGAGATAGGGAGGGGTGTAGGGGCGGGAGGAGGTTACAGAGATAGGGAGGGGTGTAGGGGCTGGAGGGGGTTACAGAGATAGGGAGGGGTGTAGGGGCTGGAGGAGGTTACAGAGATAGGGAGGGGTGTAGAGCTGCAGGAGGTTACAGAGATGGGGAGGGGTGTAGGGCTGCAGGAGGTTACAGAGATGGGGAGGGGTGTAGGGCTGGAGGAGGTTACAGAGATGGGGAGGGGTGTAGGGCTGGAGGGGGTTAAGAGATAGGGAGGAGTGTAGGGCTGGAGGAGGTTAGAGATAGGGAGGAGTGTAGGGCTGGAGGAGGTTAGAGATAGGGAGGAGTGTAGGGCTGGAGGGGGTTACAGAGATGGGGATGGGTGTAGGGGCTGGAGGAGGTTACAGATAGGGAGGGGTGTAGGGCTGGAGGAGGTTACAGAGATAGGGAGGGGTGTAGGGCTGGAGGGGGTTACAGAGATAGGGAGGAGTGTAGGGCTGGAGGAGGTTACAGAGATAGGGAGGGGTGTAGGGGCTGGAGGGGGTTACAGAGATAGGGAGGGGTGTAGGGGCTGGAGGAGGTTACAGAGATAGGGAGGGGTGTAGAGCTGCAGGAGGTTACAGAGATGGGGAGGGGTGTAGGGCTGGAGGAGGTTACAGAGATGGGGAGGGGTGTAGGGCTGGAGGAGGTTAGAGATAGGGAGGAGTGTAGGGCTGGAGGGGGTTACAGAGATGGGGATGGGTGTAGGGGCTGGAGGAGGTTACAGATAGGGAGGGGTGTAGGGCTTGAGGAGGTTACAGAGATAGGGAGGGGTGTAGGGGGTTACAGACATAGGGAGGGGTGTAGGGCTGGAGGAGGTTACAGAGATAGGGAGGGGTGTAGGGCTGGAGGAGGTTACAGAGATAGGGAGGAGTGTAGGGCTGGAGGGGGTTACAGAGATGGGGAGGGGTGTAGGGCTGGAGGGGATTACAGAGATAGGGAGGGGTGTAGGGCTGGAGGAGGTTACAGAGATAGGGAGGAGTGTAGGGCTGGAGGGGGTTACAGAGATGGGGAGGGGTGTAGGGGCTGGAGGAGGTTACAGAGATGGGGAGGGGTGTAGAGCTGGAGGGAGTTACAGAGATGGGGAGGGGTGTAGAGCTGGAGGGAGTTACAGAGATGGGGAGGGGTGTAGGGGCTGGAGGGGGTTACAGAGATGGGGAGGGGTGAAGGGCTGGAGGGGGTTACAGAGATGGGGAGAGGTGTAGGGCTGGAGGGGGTTACAGAGATGGGGAGGTTACAAGAGCAGCGAGTCACACTCACCATTTCTCCGGTCCGTGTCTGCGTTCTCTCCTCTGGTCTCCCCTCTCGGAGCAGCTGTCGCAACACAAGAAACCTCGTTTAGAAGGATTATTCTATTTCAATTCCTCCCCCCCACCCACCCCTCCCCTGCCAATTCCTCCCCCCACCCCTCCCCTTCCCATTCCTCCCCCCACCCCTCCCCTGCCAATTCCTCCCCCCACCCCTCCCCTGCCAATTCCTCCTCCCCGCCGCCACCTACTCGCACTGGGAACGGGAGCCTGCGCTCTGCGGGAGAGGAGACTGTGGAATCGAGGCGCGGAAGAAGTAAAAAGCGCCGCGCAGCAACGCGGCACTGACCCGTCGCTCCTGCTCGAACACGGCCTTGTTCTCCGGGGATGCGTAAACGGCGAGAGCCTGCGGAAGGAGCTGGTTGCGACCGATCGACTTTTTCACAAACACCGTGTCCCCTCGGCCTCCGAGTTCTGGGGGGAGGGGTGAGGGGTTAGACAAGAAAAAGCACGTCAAAAAGATTTACCAGAACGTTACCAGTTACGTGGCTTTATTACTACTGAAAGGGTTAATTTGAACTCATGTTAAATTAAATTAAATTAAACCTCTCTTAGCTGTAAAGGGAATGGAAGTTATGTACGAAATAGAATAAGAAGCAACCAGGTGGATTGATAAGGATTGGATGCCTAGCAGCATTCAAGGACAGAATACAATGGGCATCTGTAGAGAAATACAATGGACAAATGTGAGAATGAGATTAGACCCAGCACGCAGGCAAAACATAGAATGTGATTCCCAACAAACATTGCTTGCAGCATATATACGTAATTGGATGATTGTTTTTAGTTTGTAGCTGACAAAGATAAGAAATATAACGAATTAACCGGTTTAGTTTGAATTGACATAATTATAATCATGTGATATTTTGTAACAATGTGATTGGATAATTCTTAAATAAAAGGTTGTAATTGACAACGGGAGGTCGAGAAGCCGTGGTCACTAGGCCGGGTGAGGTCTATGACGCTTCTCCCAGAGATCTCTGAATATTAAATAAACTGTTTGCTTTTACCTATCAACACAGACTGGAGTGAATTAATTTCTCCCTAACACTACAATTAGAAGAGGGAAGCGACTGTAAATACGTACTGGGAACCGTTTGCGTCAGAATCAGTTCCAGCTTTTCCTGGGGCGTTCGCTTTGTGTCTTCCGCCAGTTTATACACCCGGTGTCTCCTGGGGTGCAGTCTGGCCGGCTTGCCTTCCTTAGGGAGCGGAACCTGCCACCAGCGCTCCACGATTACCGTCCGCTGTGAGAACAAAGCACCGTTAAGAAACCGCTATCGGGCTTTCTGTACAGAACCGGAGGACCCTTGCTAGGATCGCACGTTTGAGGTGGCCCAAGCACTCCAGCTTTTTCCCCCCCCCAACCCTGCAAATTACTCCTCTTCAAGTGCATGTCCAGTTGCCTTCTGAAAGTTCCGACAGAATCTGATTCCACCGCCCTTTCGGGTAGAGCGTTCCAGATGTTAACAACCCTCTGTGTGAAGAAATTTCTCCTCTGGTTCTTTTGCCAATTATTTTAAATCTGTGACCTTTGGTTACCGACCCACTTGCCAGAAGAAACTGTTTCTCCCTGAAATGACCTTTAGAGGAGACTGGGATGTTGGGCTCGCAGGCGAGGCGGGCATTTATTGCCTGTTTATTAGTTCGCCGGGGCCACTTCAGAGGGGCAGTTTAGATTCAACCACGTTAGTGTGGGACTGGAGTCATATACAGGCCCAGACCGGGTAAGGACGGCAGGTTTCCTTCCCTAAAAAGAGACGTTAGTGAACCCGTTGGGCCTTTACGACAATCCGACAGCTTCACGGTCACTTTTACTGAGTTTTACAGAGTTTCTAAACTGAATTCACATTCTCGAAATGCCGCGGTGTGACATGAACTCCCGTTCTCTGGATTATTAGTCCAGTAACGTGACCGCCACACCAGCGTACCCCTGTGCGATATGGGGTGCTTACCGGCGGTAATGGGCGCTAGTGCGCGATATGGGGTGCTAACTACAGCCACATAAATACTGTGGCAACAAGAGCAGGTCAGAGGCTGGGTATTCTGCAGCGAGTGTCTCCCCTCCTGACTCCCAAAGCCTTTCCACCATCTACAAGACACGAGTAAGGAGTGCGATAGAATACTCTCCACTTGCCTGGATGAGTGCAGCTGCAACAACACTCAAGAAGCTCGACACCATCCAGGACAAAGCAGCCCGCTTGATTGGCACCCCATCCACCACCTTAAACATTCACTCCCTCCACCACCGGCGCACCGTGGCTGCAGTGTGCACCATCTACAAGATGCACTGCAGCAACTCGCCAAGGCTTCTTCGGCAGCACCTCCCAAACCCGCGACCTCTACCACCTAGAAGGACAAGGGCAGCAGGCGCATGGAAACACCACCACCTCCAAGTTCCCCTCCAAGTCACACACACCATCCCGACTTGGAAATATATCGGGCCGTTCCTTCATCGTCGCTGGGTCAAAATCCTGGAACTCCCTCCCTAACAGCACTGTGGGAGCACCTTCACCACACGGACTGCAGCGGTTCAAGAAGGCGGCTCACCACCATCTTCTCAAGGGCTATTGGGGTGGGCAATAAATGCTGGCCTTGCTAGCGAGGCCCAGATCCCATAAGTGAATCAAAAAAACTGGCGACAATGGGCGCTAATCCACTATATGGGCTGCTAACCGGCGATAATGGGCACTACTGCGCGCTATAGGACGCTAACTGGTGATAATGGGCGCTACTCCGCGCTATAGGACGCTAACTGGCGATAATGGGCGCTAATCCACGCTATAGGGCGCTAACTGGCGATAATGGGCGCTACCACTATACGGGCTGCTAACCAGCAATAATGGGCGCTAATCCGCGCTAACTACCGATAATGGGCGCTAATCCACGATATGGGGCACTAACTGGCGATAGTGGGCACTAATCCGCGCTATAGGGCGCTAACTGGCGATAATGGGCACTAATCCACGATATGGGGCACTAACTGGCGATAGTGGGCACTAATCCGCGCTATAGGGCGCTAACTGGCGATAATGGGCACTAATCCACGATATGGGGCGATAATAGGCGCTAATCCGCGATAACGGCCGATAATCAACGATAATGGGCATTAATCGCGTGGGGGGGGGGGGGGATCCGCGATAATAACGAGAACGGCGCTCATCCGCCGCCATCTCCTCACCGGGGCGGCGCTGAGCCTCAGCCCGCGCTCCCCGCTCCGCAGCAGCCCCCGCCAGCCGGCCAGCCACCACATCCCGCGCCAGGAGGGAGAGGCTTCGGCCGCCCGCCTCGCCGACTAGGCCGCGTTTCCCCGGCGACCGCAGGCCCCCGCGACCGGCCGTCCGCCGCGCCGCCTGACTGAAAACTCCTCACAAAACACCAGCTTTTCAAACTTTACCTGTTTTAAAATCAGTGGCTTTTCAATCTTTACATTTTTTTTATCATCAGTGGCTTTTCAATTTTTGCATTTTTTATAATCAGTGGCTTTTCAATATTTACATTTTTTATAATCAGTGGCTTTTCAATATTTACATTTTTTATAATCAGTGGCTTTTCAATCTTTACCTGTTTTATAATCAGTGGCTTTTCAAACTTTACATTTTTTATAATCAGTGGCTTTTCAAACTTTACATTTTTTATAATCAGAGCCCTTTTGAAATTTAAAAATTTTAAATTTTAAATCTTGTTTCAGGAGAATTCATTTTTTTCTCTATTTACAATGTTTTGGAGCTAATTTAATGATTGATTATCCACACAAACACTTTCGCGGCCTCAGCCCAACTCCCCTCTCTCTCCCCCTCCGATCTCTCTCTCTCCCCCTCCGATCTCCTCTCTCCCCCTCCGATCCCTCTCTCTCCCCCTCTGATCCCTCTCTCCCTTCCGATCTCCTCTCTCCCCTTCCAATCCCTCTCTCTCTCCCCCTCCGATTCCTCTCTCCCCCTCCGATCCCTCTCTCTCTCCCTCTCCGATCCCTCTCTCTCACCCCCCTCCTCCTCCCATCGGATCTCCTCTCTCTCCCTCCTCCAATCCTCTCTCTCTCCCCCCTCCAATCCCGCTCTTTCTCTCCCCTCCGATCCTCTCTCTCCCCTCCGATCCTCTCTCTCCCCCTCCGATCCCTCTCTCTCCCCTCTGATTCCCTCTCTCTCTCCCCCCTCCAATCCCGCTCTTTCTCTCCCCTCCGATCCTCTCTCTCCCCCTCCGATCCCTCTCTCCCCTCTGATTCCCTCTCTCTCTCCCCCCTCCAATCCCGCTCTTTCTCTCCCCTCTGATCCTTTCTCTCCCCCTCCAATCCATCTCTCTCTCCCCTCTGATTCCCTCTCTCTCCCCCTCTCCGATAACGTCACTCTCCCCCCTCCTATCCTCTCTCCCCCCACTCCGATCCCCTCTCTCTTTCCCCCTTTGATCTCCTCTCTCTCCCCCCTCCGATCTCCTCTCTCTCCCCACTCCAATCGCGCCTCTAGCCAAGCTGTTCCAGTACAGCTACAACATTGGCATCTATCCGACAATGTGGAAAACTGCCCAGGTATGTCCTGTCCACTAAAAGCAGAACAAATCCAACCCGGCCAATTACTGCCCCATCAGTCTACTCTCAATCATCAGCAAAGTGATGGAAAGTGTCATCGACAGTGCTATCAAGCGGCACTTACTCACCAATAACCTGCTCACGGATACCCAGTTCGGATTCCGCCAAGACCACTCGGCTCCCGACCTCATTACAGCCTTGGTCCAAACATAGACAAAGGAGCTGAATTCCAGAGGTGAGGTGAGAGTGACTGCCCTTGACATCAAGGCAGCATTTGACCAAGTGTGACATCAAGGAGCCCTAGTAAAACTGAAGTCAATGGGAATCAGGGGGAAAACGCTCCACTGGCTGGAGTCATACCTGGCACAAAGGAAGATGGTTGTGGTGGTTGAAGGTCAATCATCACAGCCCCAGGACATCGTTGCAGGAGTTCCTCAGGGCAGTGTCCTAGGCCCAACCATCTTCAGCTGCTTCATCAATGACCTTCCCTCAAACATAAGGTCAGAAATGGGGATGTTCACTGATGACTGTACAGTGTTCAGCGCCATTCACAACTCCTCAGATAATGAAGCAGTCCATGCCCGCATGGAACAAAACCTGGACAACGTTCAGGCTTGGGCTGATAAGTGGCAGGTAACATTCGCGCCACAGAAGTGCCAGGTAATGACTATCTCCAACAAGCGAGAGTCTAACCACCTCCCCTTGACATTCAACGGTATTACCATCGCTGAATCCCCCACCATCAACATCCTGGGGGTCACCATTAACCACAAACTTAACTGGACCAGCCACATAAATACTGTGGCAACAAGAGCAGGTCAGAGGCTAGGTATTCTGTGACGACTGTCTCACCTCCTGACTCCCCAAAGCCTTTCCACCATCTACAACGCACAAGTCAGGAGTGTGATGGAATACACTCCACTTGCCTGGATGAGTGCAGCTCCAACAACACTCAAGAAGCTCGACACCATCCAGGACAAAGCAGCCCGCTTGATTGGCACCCCATCCACCACCTTAAACATTCACTCCCTCCACCACCGGCGCACCGTGGCTGCAGTGTGTACCATCTACAGGATGCACTGCAGCAACTCGCCAAGGCTTCTTTGGCAGCACCTCCCAAACCCGCGACCTCTTCCACCTAGAAGGACAAGGGCAGCAGGTGCATGGAAACACCACCACCTCCAAGTTCCCCTCCAAGTCACACACCATCCTGACTTAGAAGTATATCGGCCGATCTTTCATCGTCACTGGGTCAAAATCCTGGAACTCCCTCCCTAACAGCACTGTGGGAGCACCTTCACCACACGGACTGCAGCGGTTCAAGAAGGCGGCTCACCACCACCTGCTCGAGGGCAACTAGGGATGGGCAATAAATGCTGGCCTTGACAGCGACGCCCACATCCCATAAACGAATTTAAAGAAATTTAAAAATCCCCCTCTCTCCCTTCCGATCCTCTCTCTCCCCCCTCCGATCTCCTCTCTCTCCCCCCTCCGATCTCTCTCTCTCCCCCTCCGATCTCCTCTCTCTCCCTCCTCCGATCTCCTCTCTCTCCCCCCTCCGATCTCCTCTCTCTCCCCCCTCCGATCTCCTCTCTCTCCCTCCGATCTCCTCTCTCTCTCCCTCTCCAATCTCCTCTCTCTCTCCCCTCCGATCTCCTCTCTCTCCCCCCTCCGATCTCCTCTCTCTCCCCCCTCCGATCTCCTCTCTCTCCCTCCGATCTCCTCTCTCTCTCCCTCTCCAATCTCCTCTCTCTCCCCTCCGATCTCCTCTCTCTCCCCCCTCCGATCTCCTCTCTCTCCCTCCGATCTCCTCTCTCTCTCCCTCTCCGATCTCCTCTCTCTCTCCCTCTCCAATCTCCTCTCTCTCCCCCCTCCGATCTCCTCTCTCCCTCCCCCCTCCGCTCCTCTCTCCCCCTCCAATCCTCTCTCTCCCCCTTCCGATCTCCTCTCTCTTCACTCTGACCCCCCTCTGATCTCCTTTCTCTCCTCCCTCCGATCCTCTCTCCCCCCTCCAATCTCCTCTCTCTCTCCCCTCTCCGATCCTCTCTCCCCCCCCGATCTCCTCTCTCTCTTCACTCCGATCCTCTCTCTCTTCACTCCGATCCTCTCTCTCCCCCCTCCGACCCCCTCTCTCTCTCTCTTCACTCCGATCCTCTCTCTCCCTCCGAAACCTTTGCAGAAAATGCTGCAAACACACAACAGGTTAGTCTACATCACGTAAGTACCAGATTGCCGTTAAAACCCATTTGGTTCACTAATGTCCTTTAGGGAAGGAAATCTGCCGTCCTTACCCAGTCTGGCCTGTATGTGACACCAGTCCCACACCAATGTGGTTGACTCCTAACTGCCCTCTGAAATGGCCTAGCAAGACACTCAGTTGTCAAGAAGGCGGCGGCTCACCACCACCTTCTCCAGGGCAATTAGGGTGGGCAATAAATGCTGGCCTTGCCAGTGACTCCCACATCCCGCGAATAAATGCAAGGTCCTGCAAACAACAAATGAGATTCAGCCGTGGCTCAGTGGGCGGCACTCTCGCGTCTCAGTCAGAATGTTGTGGGTTCAAACTCCCATTCCAGAGGCTTGAGCACAAAAATCTAGGTGTCGGAGGTGCCGTCTTTCAGATGAGACGTTAAACCGAGGCCCCGTCCGCTCCTCTTGGGTGGACGTAAAAGATCCCACGGCCACTATTTGGAAGAAGAGCAGGGGGGAGCTCTCCCCGGTGTCCTGGGGCCAATATTTATCCCCTCAACCAACATTGCTAAAAAAACAGATGATCTGGTAATTATCACATTGCTGTTTGTGGGAGCTTGCTGTGCGCAAATTGGCTGCCGCGTTTCCCACATTACAACAGTGACTGCACTTCAAAAGTACTTCATTGGCTGTAAAGCGCTTTGAGACGTCCGGTGGTTGTGAAAGGCGCTGGAGAAATGCATGTGTTTCTTTCATTATCACATTGCTGTTTGTGGGAGCTTGCTGTGCGCAAATTGGCTGCCGCGTTTCCTACATTACAACAGTGACTACACTTCAAAAAAGTACTTCATTGGCTGTAAAGCGCTTTGGGACGTCCTGAGGCTGTGAAAGGTGCTGGAGAAATGCGAGCCTTTCTTTATCATTGTAAATTGTAAAAGAAATACGGAGTTCAAGAACACGAGGCTGCTCATTCAATTTGACACAATTGGAAGATCACAAAGATTTGCTATTTCTCAGCGAGCGGGTATCAGCCGTGGATCAGCTGCTAGCACTCCGTCACTTTGCGTCAGAAAGTTCAAAGTCACCACTCCAGAGACTTGAGCTCAAAAATCTAGGTTGACACTTACTTGCGTGCAAGGGACATGGAGTTCTCCCCTGGTGTCCTGGGGGGGGGGGGCAATATTGATCCCTCAACCAACATCACCGGTGACCTGGGTCATTATCACACATTGCTGTGTGTGGGATCTTGCCGTGCGCAAATTGGCTGCCGTGTTTCCTACAGTACACACTTCAAAAAAAGTACTTCATTGGCTGTAAAGCCCTTTGTGGAGGTTCTGAGGTGGTGAAAGGTGTGATTGGAATGCAGGTCCTTCCAGTTCAGTTGGGGCCCTTTAAGGATTCTGCGGGTGCCTCTGTCCCTTTAAGACGTCTTTGCGACGTCGTTACCCTGGCAACGGGGCGCCGCTTCCGTCAACAAAGACGAAGCCGCATTTTCAGAACCTTTCAAAACCTCAGCCTGCCGGCTGTTTTGACTTGTTAAATCTCGATTTCTTCCCCCCGCCCCGCTGACATGTGCGAGCTCACGAAGAACCAAAAGATCAAGCTGAGCAACGTAGGCGACAACTTAAAGGTGCAGGACCCAGCCGGCTATTCAACCATGGGGGGCGCACGGAACCTACAAACCCCCCCTTTCCAATCTCCCCTGCAGCATTTCAAACTGCCCACCTCCCTCCCAACCCCACTCCTCTGAAGTTGCTGCAATCTGTCAGCATCCAGTATCAATTCTTACATTTTTTTTCCAAATTTATTTTTATATATTTTTTTAAAACCCAGGACGCGGATGGCGGAGGGGCTTGAATCTTTGCGCTCGAGGGGACCCTGACAGGCGGAGCTTGAAATTAGAGCCAGGCCATTCAGGAGGGTGATGTCGGGAAGCAATTCTTCACACAAAGGGTGGTGGAAATCTGGAACTCGCTCCCCTCAGAAAAGCTGTCGAGGCTGGGGGGTCAATTGAAAATGTCAAGACTGAGATTGATAGATTTTTGTTAGGCAAGGGTATTGAGGGTTACGGAACCAAGGCAGTTAGGTGGAGCTAGATTGAATTGCGCTACAGGCTGGAGGGGCTGAATGGCCTCCTCCTGTTCCTGTGTAACAGGCTCAAGGGGCTTAACGGCCTCCTCCTGTTCCTGTGTAACAAGCTCGAGGGGCTGAACGGCCTCCTCCTGTTCCTTTGTAACAAGCTCGAGGGGGCTGAATGGCCTCCTCCTGTTCCAGTGCAACAGGCTCGAGGGGCTGAATGGCCTCCTCCTGTTCCTGTGTAACAGGCTTGAGGGGCTGAACGGCCTCCTCCTGTTCCTGTGTAACAGGCTCGAGGGGGCTGAATGGCCTCCTCCTGTTCCTGTGTAACAAGCTGGAGGGGCTGAACGGCCTCCTCCTGTTCCTGTGTAACAGGCTCGAGGGGCTGAATGGCCTCCTCCTGTTCCTGTGTAACAAGCCTGAGGGGCTGAATGGCCTCCTCCTGTTCCTGTGTAACAGGCTTGAGGGGCTGAATGGCCTCCTCCTGTTCCTGTGTAACAGGCTCGAGGGGCTGAATGGGCCTCCTCCTGTTCCTGTGTAACAGGCTAGAGGGGCTGAATGGTCTCCTCCTGTTCCTGTGTAACAGGCTTGAGGGGCTGAATGGGCCTCCTCCTGTTCCTATGTAACAGACTCGAGGGGCTGAATGGCCTCCTCCTGTTCCTGTGTAACAGGCTCGAGGGGCTGAATGGGCCTCCTCCTGTTCCTGTGTAACAGGCTCGAGGGGCTGAATGGCCTCCTCCTGTTCCTGTGTAACAGGCTCGAGGGGCTGAATGGGCCTCCTCCTGTTCCTGTGTAACAGGCTCGGGGGGCTGAATGGGCCTCCTCCTGTTCCTGTGTAACAGGCTCGAGGGGCTGAATGGCCTCCTCCTGTTCCTGTGTAACAGGCTCGAGGGGCTGAATGGGCCTCCTCCTGTTCCTGTGTAACAGGCTCGGGGGCTGAATGGTCTCCTCCTGTTCTTATGTAACAGGCTCGAGGGGCTGAATGGGCCTCCTCCTGTTCCTGTGTAACAGGCTCGAGGGGCTGAATGGCCTCCTCCTGGTCCTATGTAACAGGCTCGAGGGGCGGAATGGCCTCCTCCTGTTCCTGTGTAACAGGCTCGGGGGGCTGAATGGCCTCCTCGTGTTCCTGTGTAACAAGCTCGAGGGGCTGAATGACCTCCTCCTGTTCCTGTGTAACAGACTCGAGGGGCTGAATGGCCTCCTCGTGTTCCTGTGTAACAAGCTCGAGGGGCTGAATGGCCTCCTCCTGTTCCTGTGTAACAGGCTCGAGGGGCTGAATGGGCCTCCTCCTGTTCCTGTGTAACAGGCTCGAGGGGCTGAATGGCCTCCTCCTGTTCCTGTGTAACAGGCTCGAGGGGCTGAATGGGCCTCCTCCTGTTCCTGTGTAACAGGCTCGGGGGCTGAATGGTCTCCTCCTGTTCTTATGTAACAGGCTCGAGGGGCTGAATGGGCCTCCTCCTGTTCCTGTGTAACAGGCTCGAGGGGCTGAATGGCCTCCTCCTGGTCCTGTGTAACAGGCTCGAGGGGCTGAATGGGCCTCCTCCTGTTCCTGTGTAACAGGCTCGAGGGGCTGAATGGCCTCCTCCTGGTGCTATGTAACAGGCTCGAGGGGCGGAATGGCCTCCTCCTGTTCCTGTGTAACAGGCTCGGGGGGCTGAATGGCCTCCTCGTGTTCCTGTGTAACAAGCTCGAGGGGCTGAATGACCTCCTCCTGTTCCTGTGTAACAGGCTCGAGGGGCTGAATGGCCTCCTCGTGTTCCTGTGTAACAAGCTCGAGGGGCTGAATGACCTCCTCCTGTTCCTGTGTAACAGGCTCGAGGGGCTGAATGGGCCTCCTCCTGTTCCTGTGTAACAGGCTCGAGGGGGCTGAATGGGCCGCCTCCTGTTCCTATGTAACAGGCTCGAGGGGCTGAATGACCTCCTCCTGTTCCTGTGTAACAGGCTCGAGGGGCTGAATGGGCCTCCTCCTGTTCCTGTGTAACAGGCTCGAGGGGCTGAATGGCCTCCTCCTGTTCCTGTGTAACAGGCTTGAGGGGCTGAATGGGCCTCCTTCTGTTCCTGTGTAACAGGCTTGAGGGGCTGAATGGGCCTCCTCCTGTTCCTGTGTAACAGGTTCGAGGGGCTGAAGGGCCTCCTCCTGTTCCTGTGTAACAGGCTCGAGGGGGCTGAATGGCCTCCTCCTGTTCCTGTGTAACAGGCTCGAGGGGCTGAAGGGCCTCCTCCTGTTCCTGTGTAACAGGCTCGAGGGGGCTGAATGGCCTCCTCCTGTTCCTGTGTAACAGGTTCGAGGGGCTGAACGGCCTCCTCCTGTTCCTGTGTAACAGGCTGGAGGGGCTGAATGGTCTCCTCCTGTTCCTAATGTAACAGGCTGGAGGGGCTGAATGGCCTCCTCCTGTTCCTGTGTAACAGGCTGGAGGGGCTGAACCGCCTCCTCCTGTTCCTGTGTAACAGGCTGGAGGGGCTGAACCGCCTCCTCCTGTTCCTGTGTAACAGGCTGGAGGGGCTGAACGGCCTCCTCCTGTTCCTGTGTAACAGGCTGGAGGGGCTGAATGGCCTCCTCCTGTTCCTGTGTAACAGGCTGGAGGGGCTGAACCGCCTCCTCCTGTTCCTGTGTAACAGGCTGGAGGGGCTGAATGGTCTCCTCCTGTTCCTGTGAAACAGGCTCAAGGGGGCTGAATGGCCTCCCATCTTCTGCTCACCGTAAACCTCAGTTCATCCAAAGCTCTGCTGCCCCGTATCCTAACTCACACCAAGTGCTGCTTGGAGAAGTTTTCTTTTTACCCAGCGAGTTGTTGTGATCTGGAATGCGCTGCCTGAAAGGGCGGTGGAAGCAGATTCAATAGTAACTTTCAAAAGGGGAATTGGATAAATACTCAAAAAGGCAAAATTTGCAGGGCTGTGGGGAAAGAGCAGGGGGGGGAAGAGCGAGACTAATTGGAGAGCTCTTTCACAGGCACGATGGGCCGAATGGCCTCCTTCTGTGCTGCATGATTCTATGATCATTCCAGCCACAGTCCTCATCGCTCTCCCGCAATTCCCCAACCCCCGCAATTCCGGAATTTGCATGAGGCTAGGAGTCAAGGATGAGAACGTGACC
Organism: Squalus acanthias; assembly: GCA_030390025.1. Taxonomy (NCBI): domain Eukaryota; kingdom Metazoa; phylum Chordata; class Chondrichthyes; order Squaliformes; family Squalidae; genus Squalus; species Squalus acanthias. The sequence continues at coordinate 49,940,944 of CM059447.1, read as the reverse complement.
AAGCTTGGCTGTGAGGAACCCTGCAGTCGAATAGCCTGTCAAAACTCACAGATGTAAGAGGGTAAGTACACGGCCTGGATTTCACTCAAACAGTTATATGTTACTGTTTTGTATTTTCCATTTCAGAAAGAAGCCATTATTCAAGACATTGAGCAGAATCTAGCAAGGTAAGGATATCGAGGTACTGGAGAAGGTGCAAAAAAGATTTACAAGGATGATACCAGAACTGAGAGGTTATAACCATCAGGAAAGACTGAACAGCCTGGGGCTCTTTTCTCTAGAAAAGAGAACGCTGAGGGGTGACCTGATAGAGGTCTTTAAAATTATGAAGGGGTTCGATAGGGTAGACGTAGAGAAGATGTTTCCACTTGTGGGGGAGACCAGAACTAGAGGCCTTAAATGTAAGATAGTCACTAATAAATCCAATGGGGAATTCAGGAGAAACTTCTTTACCCAGAGAGTGGTGAGAATGTGGAACTCGCTCCCACAGGGAGCGGTTGAGGCGAACAGCATCGATGCATTTAAGGGGAAGCTGGGTAAACACATGAGGGAGAAGGAATAGAAGGATATGTTGATAGGGTGAGATGAAGAGAACATGAGAATTAGGAGCAGGAGTCGGCCATTCGGCCCCTCGAGCCTGCTCTGCCATTCAATAAGATCATGGCTGATCTTCGACCTCAACTCCACTTTCCCGCCCGATCCCCATATCCCTCGATTCCCCGCAAGTCCAAAAATCTATCGATCTCAGCCTTGAATATACTCAACGATTCAGCATCCACAGCCCTCTGGGGTAGAGAATTCCAAAGATTCACCACCCTCTGAGTGAAGAAATTCCTCCTCATCTCAGTCTTAAATGGCCGACCCCTTATCCTGAGACTGTGACCCCTGGTTCTAGACTCTCCAGCCAGGGGGAAACAACCTGTCAGCATCTACCCTGTCAATCCCCCTTCAGAATCTTGTATGTTTCAATGAGATCGCCTCTCATTCTTCTAAACTCCAGAGAGTATCGGCCCATTTTTACTCAATCTCTTCTCATAGGACAGCCCTCTCATCCCAGGAATCAATCTAGTGAACCTTCGTTGCACCGCCTCCAAGGCAAGTATATCCTTCCTTACATAAGGAGACCGAAACTGTGCACAGTACTCCAGGTGTGGTCTCACCAAAGCCCTGTACAATTGTAGTAAGACTTCCTTACTCTGGTACTCCAACCCCCTTGCAATAAAGGCCAACATGCCATTTGCCTTCCTAATTGCTTGCTGTACCCTGCATGCTAACTTTGTGTTTCCTGTACGAGGACAGCTAAATCTCCCTGAACAACATTTAATAGCTTCTCACCATTTAAAAAATATTGTTTTTCTATTCATCCTGCCAAAGTGAATAACCTCACATTTCCCCACATTATACTCCATCTGCCACCTTATTGCCCACTCGCTTGACCTGTCTTATATCCCTTTGCAGACTATTTGCGTCCTCCTCACAGCTTACTGTCCCACCTAGCTTTGTATCGTCAGCAAACATGGGATACATTGCACTCGGTCCCTTCATCTAAGTCATTAATATAGATTGTAAATAACGGAGGCCCAAGCACTGATCCTTGTGGCACCCCACTAGTTACAGCCCACCAACCGGAGGATAATGACCCATTTATCCCTACTCCCTGTTTTCTGTCAATCCTCGATCCATTCCAAGAGGGGTGGGAGGAGGCTGGTGTGGAGCATAAACACCGGGATAGACCGGTTTGGCCGAAGGGCCTGTTTCTGTGCTGTAAATACCATGTGATCACATTGCTGTTTGCGGGAGCTTGCTGTGCGCAAATTGGCTGCCGCCTTTCCTACATTACAACAGTGACTACACTCCAAAAAGAGTACTGGATTGGCGATAAAGCGCTTTGGGACATCCTGAGATTGTGAAAGGCGCTGGAGAAATGCAAGAAATAAAAACAGAAAAGGCTGGAAATACTCAGCAGGTCAGGCAGCTGTGAAGAGAGAAACAGAGTTAACGTTTCAGGTCGGTGACCCTTTCGTCAGAACTGGAAAAAGTTAGAGATGTAACAGATTTTTAAGTAAGTGTAGGGGCAGGGAAAGGGGGAGGGGAGGAAAGAACAAAAGGGAAGGTCTGTGATAGGATGGAAGGCAGGAGAGATTAAGAGACAAAAGGGATGATGGTGCGAGACAAAAGGAGATGGTAATGGGACATGATGTGGAGATGCCGGTGTTGGACTGGGGTGGACAAATATGAGAAGTCGCACAACACCAGGTTATCGTCCAACAGCTTTATTTGAAATCACAAGCTTTCGGAGCGCTGCTCCTTCGTCAGGTGAAGTGAAGAGATGCATATAGTCACAGCATATATAGTCAGAGAACACTGCCAGATGATTACAGTTAATCTTTCTAACTGCCCTTTATCACACCTCGGCAGAGAGATAATCACGGCAATCAAAGGTGTGGATGGTGTCCAAACAGGTCAGTCAGGAAAACATTACATCAAAGACAATGAGGTGGGGTCACAAGGGGTCAAATGTGGCAGATGCTGGGGTCTGTATGGAAAACAAAAAACTTTTTTTGCTGGAAATCACAGCTGGTCCGGCCGCATCTGTGTAGAGAGAACAAGCCAACGACGACTCGAGTCTGGATGACTCTACGTCAAGTGGGGTTACATGTAGCAGGACATGAACCCAAGATCCCGGTCGAGGCCGTCCTCATGGGTGCGGAACTTGGCTATCAGTTTCTGACGATGGGACAAGTTAAGAAACAAAAGATGGCTCGAGATGAAGTGTAAATGGCAATGGCAGAATGAACGACAGCTGCCATGTGAGAGAGAGAAAAAAATGCATGTCTTTCTTTTAAAAGGAGAAAAGAGTAAAGTTGAGAACCCCCGTTGAGACCCGTTCTGCTCCTGAGACCCTCGTCCGAGCCTTTGTTACCTCGACTCAACTATTCCAACACTCTCCTGGCTGGCCTCCCACCTACCACCCTCCGTAACCATCAGCTCGTCCAAAACTCTCTGCCCCGTGTCCAAACTCGCACCGAGTCCCCCCGTTCACCCATCACCCTCCCTGTTGCTCGCTGACCTACACTGGCTCCCGGTCCGGCAACGCCTCGATTTCAAAATTCTCATCCTTGTTTTCAAATCTCCTCCGTGGCCTCGCCCCCCTCCCTATCTCTGTAACCTCCTCCAGCCCCACAACCCCTCCGAGATCTCGGCGCTCCTCCAATTCTGGCCTCTCGCGCATCCCCCGATTTCCATCGCTCCACCATTGGCGGCCGTGCCTTCAGCTGCCTGGGCCCCGAGCTCTGGAATTCCCTCCCTAAACCTCTCTACCTCTCTCTCCTCCTTTAAGACGCTCCTTAAAACCTCCCTCTTTGACCAAGCTTTTGGTCGCCTGTCCTAATATCTGCTTACACAACAAACAATTTCAGATCATAACCTCGGCCCCTGTCATACATATTTTTATATATTTATTTTGTGTTTTCTTTTCTTCTCTCCCACATGGCAGCTGTCTTTCATTCTGCCAGCGCAATTCACACTTCATCTAGAGCCATCCTTTGTTTCTTAACCTGTCCCATTACCATCTGCTTTTGCCTTGAATATCTCTTAATGTCTCTTAAACTCTCCTGCCTTCTATCCTATCACAGACCTTCCCTTTTGTTCTTTCATCCCCTCCCTCCTTTCCCAGCCCCTACACTTGCTTAAAAATCTGCTCCATTTCCTGCTTTTTTCCAGTTCTGACGAAAGGTCATCGACCTGAAACGTTAACCCTGTTTCTCTCTCCACAGATGCTGCCTGACCTGCTGAGTATCTCCAGCATTTTCTGTTTTTATTTCTAATATCTGCTTATGTGGCTCGGTGTCGAATTTTGTTTGATAATCGCTCCTGTGAAGCGCCCTGGGACGTTTTACTACGTTAAAGGCGCCTGTGCAGATGCAAGGTGTTGATGTTTAACTCTCTGAGCCCTGCGTTGTGCCTTGGCAGGTGGAGAAAAGTCGCTGTCTATAACGCTGCACTGAAGTACCTGGAAGCAGGGTCCAAACGGAAGATATACCAACAACAATTGAAGCAAATCAACGGAGAAATTAAATTGGCGTCAAAAGCACATCTTCTCGTAATTCAAACTTTTCTTTTTAAACTTCCTCAATTTCTTACAGACTTCTGTGTGTGTGTGTGTGTGTGTCCTGGGGCCAATATTTATCCTCAATCGACATCACTAAAAAAAAAACCGACAGATTATATCTCATTTGCTGTTTGCGGGAGCTTGCTGTGCGCAAATTGGCTGCCGTGTTTCCCCCCATTACAACAGTGACCACACTTCCAAAAAAAAGTGCTTCATTGGCTGTAAAGGGCTTTGGGAGGTCCGGGGGTGGTGAAAGGCACGGTCGAAATGCGAGCCTGTCTTTACAATTAGCCTCAGGGTCAGAGGTGCAAAGCCTGATCAGCATTAGTCACCCCTTGATCCAGGTGTCTGTGTGGGGTTTCGAGGGTGACGCCCCACCCGGTCGAACATCCCTGACGACGACACTCATTATCCTGGTCGTCTCGTCGGAGCCAACTTTTAAGTGGAGCTTGGAAGGACGTATCGGGCGGGGGGGGGGGGCGCAGGCGGGGGGAGTCCTAGAAACATAAAAGAAACATAGAAAAATAGGAGCAGGAGTCGGCCATTCGGCCCTTCGAGCCTGCTCCGCCATTCAATATGATCATGGCTGATCCTCTATCTCAATACCATATTCCCGCTCTCTCCCCATACCCCTTGATGCCTTTTGTGTCTAGAAATCTATCTATCTCCTTCTTAAATATATTCAGTGACTTGGCCTCCACAGCCTTCTGTGGTAGAGAATTCCACAGGTTCACCACCCTCTGAGTGAAGAAATTTCTCCTCATCTCAGTCCTAAATGTCCTACCCCGTATCCTGAGACTGTGACCCCTGGTTCTAGACCCCCCCAAGCCAGGGGAAACATCCTCCCTGCATCCAGTCTGTCTAGCCCTGTCAGAATTTGATACGTTTCAATGAGATCTCCTCTCATTCTTCTAAACTCTAAGTGAATACAGGCCTAGTCAACCCAATCTCTCCTCATACGACAGTCCTGCCATCCCAGGAATCAGTCTGGTGAACCTTCGCTGCACTCCCTCTATGGCAAATATATCCTTTCTTAGGTAAGGAGACCAAAACTGCACACAGTACTCCAGGTGTGGTCTCACCAAGGACCTGTATAACTGTCGTAGCTGCCCACAATCGTCCGCAGACGGGCGGGTTCAATCGACAAGGCTCCGCGTCTGGGGGCATTTGTAAAGAGAGACTGTTTCCAATGGCTGAAGGGTCGATAACCAGAGGGCACAGATTTAAGGGCATTGGCAAAAAGAACCAGAGGCGACAGGAGGAGAAACTCATTTTTTTCGAGGCAGCGAGTGGTCAGGATTTGGAATGCGCTGCCTGATAGGACGCAGATTCAATCGTGGCTTTCAAAAGGGAATTGGATAAATACTGGAAGGAGAAAAAAATTGCAGGGCTGAGGGGAAAGAGCGGGGGGAAGCAACGTTCCCGCTAAGCACCGCAGCGGTCTAGGGGGCTCATTTACAACGGATATAACCGCGCGTGCGCTAAGAATTGAATGGGCTGCACAGCCCCTTAAAGGGCCCACGCACCCGGAAAAAAAAATGACGAGGGAACATTGGCGGGGAGCGGGACTAACTGGATCGCTCTTCGAAAGAGCCGGCGCAGACTCAATTAGCCGAACGGGCTCCTTCTGTGCTGTACTGTTCGATGATTCTGTGATAATTTAAGACTTTGACGGGGTGGGCGGTCGGTGCCTACAGAAAAGCCCCCCCCGGCCAATGTTGACACGAATTAACCCATTTCCAACCTCCCCTCCCCCCACCACCCCGCATGTCTCCCTTAAAGTGTCAGCCGTGGCTCAGTGGGCAGCACACTCGCCTCGGAGTCAGAAGGTCGTGGGTTCAAGTCCCACTCCAGAGACTTGAGCACATAAAGCTAGGCCGACAATCCCAGTGACAGTACTGAGGGAGCGCCGCACTGTCGGAGGGGCGGTACTGAGGGAGCGCTGCACTGTCGGAGGGGCAGTACTGAGGGAGCGCCGCACTGTTGGAGGAGCGTTACTGAGGGAGCGCCGCACTGTCGGAGGGGCGGTACTGAGTGAGCGCCGCACTGTCGGAGGGGCGGTACTGAGGGAGCGCCGCACTGTCGGAGGGGCGGTACTGAGGGAGCGCCGCACTGTCGGTGGGGCAGTACTGAGGGAGCGCCGCACTGTCGGCGGGGCAGTACTGAGGGAGCGCCGCACTGTCGGAGGGGCGGTACTGAGGGAGCGCCGCACTGTCGGAGGGGCAGTGCTGAGGGAGCGCCGCACTGTCGGAGGGGCAGTACTGAGGGAGCGCTGCACTGTCGGAGGTGCCGTCTTTTGGATGAGACGTTAAACCGAGGCCCCGTCTGCTCTCTCAGGTGAATGTAAAAGATCCCACGGCCACTATTGGAAGAAGAGCAGCGGAAGTTCTCCCTGGTGTCCTGGGGCCAATATTTATCCCTCAACCAACATCACTAAAAAACAGATGATTTGGTCATTATCACGTTGCTGTTTGTGGGAGCTTGCTGTGCTCAAATTGGCTGCCACATTACAACAGTGACTACACTTCAAAAAGTACTTCATTGGCTGTAAAGAGTTTTGGGACGTCCGGTGCTCGTGAAAGGCGCTATATAAATGCAAGTCTTTCTTTCTTTAAAGATACGCCAGGCTGCGATGAAAAAGCTGGTCGAGACCGAATATCAACAGTACCTGGAGGAGCTACACCTGAAGGGGAAGACCATCTATAAAGACCGCCTGTGAGCCGAGAGAACAGTAAACCCCCCACCTGATTCAAAAGACTCCATCGCTGTGCGAGACCCCTGGAAGGGTATTTATGTGTCGGAATGTACTAGCGCTGCCCAATAAACTCTTTCATTATACCATACTTCCGCAGGGCTGCGGTTTGATTTCTCCTGGGTCGCTCGCGCGCCGCGCACTCTCTCTCTCTCTCTCTCGCCAGTAGGTCGCGGGTTCAAGTCTCCGCTCCAGAGAGCTCAGCGCAAAATCCCGGCCGGCACCCCCCAGTGCCGGCACTGAGGGGAGCGCCGCACTGTGGGAGCTGCCCTCTTTCCGATGAGACCTTAAAACCGAGGATTGTTAAAACCAGATTGGGTGACCGCTTTGCGGAACACCTCCGTTCGGTCCGTGAGGGTGACCCCGAGCTTTCGGTCGCTTGTCATTTTAATTCACCGCTCCACGCCCACTCTGACCTCACCGTCCTCGGCCTCGTGCATTGTTCCACGGAAGCTCAGCGTAAGCTCGAGGAACAGCGCCTCATCTTCCGATTAGGCACTTTACAACCTTCCGGACTCAATATCGAGTTCAACAATTTCAGATCATAACCTCGGCCCCTACCACATACATTTTATCCCCCCTTTTGGTTTGTGCCTTTTCCCTTTTTTTCTCTCTCTCTGTCCCCCCCCACGGCAGCTGTCTCTCATTCTGCCAGCATTTCACACTTCACACTTCTGAGCCACCTTTTGTTTCTTAACCTGTCCCATTACCATCTCGTCTTGCCCTGAGCATCTCTGAATGTCTCTACTTACCATAGACACCCCCTTTTGTTCTTTTATTCCTCCCCCTTGCTTTTTTATCTGTTTCATTTCCTGCTTTTTTCTCAGTTCTGACGAAGGGTTTCGACCTGAAACGTTAACTCTGTTTCTCTCTCCATGGATGTTGCCTGGCCTGCTGAGTTTTTCCAGCGCTTTCTGTTGTTGTTTTTAAAACCCAGGGCCCCGCCTGCCCCCTCGGGCGGACGCGACAGATCCCCGCGGCCACTATTTCGACATTAGAGCAGAGAGTCCTCTCTCTCTCGGTGCCCTGGCCCATATTTAATCCCTCAACCAATGTCCGACGTCACCAAAAATAAAAATAAGCAGATGATCCGGTCATTTAAGAACATAAGAAATAGGAGCAGGAGTAGGCCAATCGGCCCCTCGAGCCTGCTCTGCCATTCAATAAGATCATGGCTGATCTGATCCTCACCTCAAATCTAAAGAACACAAGAAGTAGGAGCAGGACCAGGCCACTCAGCCCCTGGGCCCGCTCCGCCACCCACAGGGCCTCGATCGATCCGAACTCAGCCTCATGTCCAATTTCCTGCCCGCTCCCCGTAACCCCTGATTCCCTTTACTTCTAGGAAACTGTCTATTTCTGTTTTAAATTTATTTAATGAAGTAGCTTCCACAGCTTCCTGGGGCAGCAAACTCCACAGACCTACTACCCTCTGAGTGAAGAAGTTTCTCCTCATCTCAGTTTTGAATGAGCAGCCCCTTATTCTAAGATTATGTCCCCTAGTTCTAGTTTCACCCATCCTTGGGAACATCCTTACCGCATCCACCCGATCAAGCCCCTTCACAATCTTATATGTTTCAATAAAATCGCCTCTCACTCTTCTGAACTCCAATGAGTAGAGTCCCAATCTACTCAACCTCTCCTCATATGTCCACCCCCTCATCCCCAGGATTAACCGAGTGAACCTTCTTTGTACTGTCTCGTGAGCAAGTATGTCTTTTCTTAAGTATGGACACCAAAACTGTACGCAGTATTCCAGATGCGGTCTCACCAATACCTTATATAACTGCAGCAATACCTCCCTGTTTTTATAATCTATCCCCCTAGCAATAAAAGCCAACATTCCGTTGGCCTTCTTGATCGCCTGCTGCACCTGCATACTAACTTTTTGATTTTCTTGCACTAGGACCCCCAGATCCCTTTGTACTGCAGTACTTTCCAGTTTCTCGCCATTAAGATAATAACTTGCTCTCTGATTTTTCTTGCCAAATTTATCACATTGCTGTTTGTGGGAGCTTGCTGTGCGCAAATTGTCTGCCGTGTTTCCTACATTACAACTGTAGCTTTCAAAAAGCTCTTATAATAATTTGTCCGTGACTACACAGACCACTCTGGGTGCAGGTATATTGTGTATCAGTAAAACAGGTTTCTTAAGCATGAAACATCCAGTACAAAGAAGTAATACTTAAGAAGAAGATAGTCGCAGTCTGTTCATTGAACACCGGCGCTCCTTCCGAGTGACTGCGGCGCAAGTCTCCTGATGTATGTTGCTGAGTTCTGTTGACCGAAGCTCGCTTCCTTGGGCTCTCGCTGTGTTCTGTTGACCGAAGCTCCCTATCAATCTCTGGTTGCAGGGTGCGCTACTTTCGACGTTCAACACTGTATCTTTAGACCCTTTTTTCCTCTCGTTTTTGCTTACGTGGCGGTAATTAACCCTCCGACACCTGGTAAAAAGTCTTGCTTCCCTCGTTAGCCCTCTTATGACCTTGTTGCTCCCACGAGGTTTTTTCTCTATGCATAACAAAGTGCCCTTATCTCCAGATGTTCACTTTTCACGGAACATTTCCTCGAATGTTTTCTAAACAGTCTGTCCATCCTATAGCTGTACCAATGAAGGATGTCTCCAACTCTTATCTCTCTCTCCAGCTCTTATCTCTTTTCCATAACATTCCCAAATATCATGTCCCCGACAGTCTCCGTGTTTGTGCCGCACAAACATTCCATTACTTCAGGAATTTAAAACAGAGGTTTTTAGTCAGGTGGCGTAATATCCCACCCTGCTTCGCTCTCAGCCATTCGACATTTCATACAGGCTTTTAGGCTTTTAACATACAATTTCCCATATTATAGTTATATAAAAATGGGTTCATGTCACGCTACATGTAACCCCACCTGACGTAGAGTCATCCAGACTCGAGTCGTCGTTGGCTTGTTCGCTCTACACAGATGCGGCCGGACCGGCTGTGATTTCCAGCAAAAAAAGTTTGTTGTTTTCCATACAGACCCCAGCATCTGCCACATTGACCCCTTGTGACCCCACCTCATTGTCTTTGATGGAATGTTTTCCTGACTGACCTGTTTGGACACCATCCACACCTTTGATTGCCGAGATTATCTCTCTGCCGAGGTGTGATAAAGGGCAGTTAGAAAGATTAACTGTAATCACCTGGCAGTGTTCTCTGACTATATACGCTGTGCCTATATGCATCTCTTCACTTCACCTGACGAAGGAGCAGCGCTCCGAAAGCTTGTGATTTCAAATAAAGCTGTTGGACTATAACCTGGTGTTGTGCGACTTCTCACATTTGTCCACCCCAGTCCAACACCGGCATCTCCACATCAATCTTAATAATGTTTACTAAATCCTACAGGTACACCCTATCCTACACAACAGCGACTACACTTCAAAAAAAGTACTTCATTGGCTGGAGAGCGCTTTGGGATGTCCTGAGGTCGTGAAAGGCGCTGGAGAAATGCAAGTTCTTTCTTATATCTGCCAAACCAAGAGCTGGATTCCGCTAAATTCGATAGCACCCGAACACAGGCACGGGGATCGCGATGCGCGATTCGCGGTTAACCCGCGCCTGTTGATTCCGATGCAGGCAGTCTGCCAACTTTGTGCTGCCTGGTTATTTAAATGATTACAGCGCCCAGCCAGGGCGCATCAGCAGGGGGCCAATATCGTGAGAGGCTGGCACCAGTTAAAGCTAGCCCCTGCACTGCTTAAAGCTAGCCTGCACCTCTTAAAGGGGAGGTGCACTGTGGCTGGCGCAGGTGCTGGGAGTCGGGTTTGAAGAGATTCTGACCTGGGAAAGAGTGAGGAATGGCACAACAGGGGAAGAGAGCAGGCTCCAAGGATTTCAGACGCTGCACTGAAGGTCCTGGAGGAGGAGGTGGAAAGGAGGAGCGATGTCCTGTATCCTCAGGGGGGCAGGAGGCTCTCCAGACACACAGTAAAAAGGCAGCCATGGAGGTCAATGCCTGGAGTCAAGCCCCGAGGACCTGGATGCAGCGCCGCAAGGAGTTCAATGACCTCACACGAGTGGTCAAGGTCAGTGAATGCATCTTCAAATGCCATATTCTACCAACTGCACCACTAGCCTTAGACATTCCTCAATTCACCACACCCCCCATCACTCACCTACCCACAATCTCTATGAATCAGGCCTCATACCTAACGTTCATATGCTTCACCTCACCCTCACTGCTGCAAGCCTCACACCCACATCTCACAGCTTGCACACACACACTGCCAGCTATTCAACCATGGCAGGCACATCAGCCAAACAGATTGCACGACACTCACTGGCGCACTTCCCCCTCGCTTGCAGGACAAGGTGGCGCACAACCGGAGGCAGCAGGAGCTAACCGGTGGGGGGGGGGGGGGGGGGGTTTGGACACGCCCTCATGTCCTAACCCCCATGAGGAGACGGTGCTGGGGCTCAATCAATTGAAGATGACGGTATCCTCATACCTTGTGGCTACAGCAGGTGGCAGATTTCGGTGAGGGCTTCCTCTTCGACGCGCCGACGTCTCGCACGTTGTTCCTCATTGAGGTTCAGGTAGGAAAATTGCTCCCTGAACACCCTGGGCAGATATGGCTTCCTGCACTGCTTAAAGCTAGCCTGCACCTCTTAAAGGGGAGGTGCATTGTGGCTGGCGCAGGTGCTGGGAGGCGTGTTTGAAGAGATTCTGACCTGGGAAAGAGTGAGGAATGGCGCAACAGGGGAAGAGAGCAGGCTCCATGGATTTCAGACGCTGCACTGGAGGTCTTGGTGGAGGACCTTCGCTGACCTTGACCACTCATGTGAGGTCATTGAACTCCTTGTGGCGCTGTATCCAAGTCCTCGGGGCTTGACTCCAGGCATTGACCTCCACGGCTGTCTGCTGCCACTGCCTTTTTACAGTGTGTCTGCAGAGCCTCCTGCCCCCCGCCCCTGAGGATACAGGACATCTCTCCTCCTTTACAGCCCTTCTCCCCCTCCTCCTCCTCCTTCTCCTCCTAAGATAAGGGAACTAAATGTAATATCTCCAAGTTTGCAGATGACACAAAGCTGGGTGGGAGTGTGTGCTGCGAGGAGGATGCCGAGAAACTCCAGGATGATTTGGACAGGTTGGGTGAGTGGGCAGAAGCGTGGCAGATGCAATATAACGTGGATAAATGCGAGGTTATCCACTTTGGTGTCAAAAACAGAAAGGCAATAGATCTGAATGGCAATAGATTGGGAGAAGGGGAAGTACAACGAGACCTGGGTGTCCTTGTGCACCAGTCGCTGAAAGTAAACATGCAGGTGCAGCAGGCGGTGAAGAAGGCAAATGGTATGTTGGCCTTCATAGCGAAAGGGTTTGAGTACAGGAACAAGGATGTCTTGCTGCAGTTGTACAGGGCCTTGGTGAGACCACACCTTGAGTACTGTGTGCAGTTTTGGTCGCCTTATCTGAGGAAGGATGTTCTTGCCATGGAAGGAGTTCAGCGAAGATTCACAAGGCTGATACCTGGGATGGCAGGAATGACGTATGAGGAGAGATTGGGTCGATTGGGCTTATACTCGCTGGAGTATAGAAGAATGAGAGGGGATCTCATCGAAACATATAAAATTCTGACAGGTCTGGACAAACTAGATGCAGGAAGAATGTTCCCGATGGTCGGAGAGTCCAGAACCAGGGGTCATAATCTAAGGATAAGGGGTAGGCCATTTAGGACAGAAATGAGGAGGAATTTCTTCACCCAGAGAGTGGTGAACCTGTGGAATTCTCTACCACAGAAGGTAGTTGAGGCCAAGTCATTAAATATATTCAAGAATGAGTTCGATATATTTCTTAAAGCTAAAGGTATCAAGGGATATGGGGAGAAGGCAGGGACAGGGTACTGAGTTTGGATGATCAGCCATGATCTCATCGAATGGCGGAGCAGGCTCGAGGGGCCGAATGGCCGACTCCTGCTCCTATCTTCTATGTTTCTATATAACAAGTACAAAAGACAAATCGCCAAGGGAAGGGCATGGAAGTGATAAGTGAGTCATAAAATGTTCTTAAAGAAACATAACAACACCTTTAGAACAGAGATAAGAAGGAAAATGAGCTCATGAGGCAGGGAGGGGGCTGTCAGAGATACCTTGGGGGGAAGATTCGGTAGATTTGCGCCTCCCGTTAGTGCCCTAAGAGGGCGCTAACGGGGCGCAAAGCAATTAGCGCCCGGGCGCGGCGCTGCAAACGCCTCCCGCGAAATTCAGCGGGAGGTTAGCGGCGGCGGTAACTGTTAGCACCATCGCCGTGCGCAGCGCCCCGCTCGCGATCTTCGGTCGCGCCCCCCTGACTTACCGCCAAACGCTATGTCCGACGGGGTCAGGGAGGGCCTACCTGCGGCCGGGGCGGCGCAGATTAAAGGGGAGGTGCCAGGCGGCCATTTTTGTTGCTGGCCGCCTGCCAGCACCTGCCCGCGCTCCCGTCCCCAGCCTCCTGAGCAGCCCCCACCTCCCCCCTCGCGGCGCATTGTGCCACAGAGCGTGGCGTTGCGGCACGCAGCGCCGTGATAATCACTCGCAGCGCCCCAAGAGGGAGGGGGAGCGCTTCCAGTAGCACCCCGCGTCCCTCTTGGGGCGCTACCAGTGAATTTCGGGTGCGGGGGCGCTAATTTTTTCGGGGCGCTTAAAGTAGGGCCCCGGCGAAGTTAGCGCCCCAAAGGGAGGCGTGACCCAATTTTCCCCCCCTTATCTCTCCCTTGTAATTGAACAATGGGATGGGTGAAATTGATTGACACCAGACGATTACCAGCCCATCGAAATAAAGTATAAAATAGGGGACCGAGAGGGAAATAGTCAGGCAGCTAGGGGTGAAGGCTTCCTCGAGGTGGCAATCAATGCTGGCTCACGCCCCTAACGCCTCGGTCAAGTTTAGCCTCTGAGGTGGATCGATGCTTGGCTGACGGCCGAGCACCTCCGACAGCTCGAGGGACGGCCCAACGGAAGTGGCCGCTGCCACAGACAGCGGGAATCCAGCCAATCCCAGACCACCGTACTGCCTCACCAGCCGTCCGTTTCATTTCGTTCGGTTGCAGGGCAGTAGATCGGGCATCGAACCGTCCGTCCATCCGTCCGGTCGTGGCATTCCGCTTCAGGGGGCCGTAGACCGCTCTCTACAGTCGCGGGTTGTGTGTCTATTATACTTATCTTAACCACATGTAATATCGGATCGTGCTTTAAACTGTGGCTCTTTAATAAAATACCTTAAAACTCCGAAGACCCTGTGGGTATCTGTGTGTGACCTGTGCACCAAATCTTACAGATGAAAATCGGGGGATGTTCAAGAGGCCAGAGTTGGAGAAGTGCAGAGATCTCGGAGGGTTGTAGGGCTGGAGGAGGTTACATAGAAACATAGAAGAAGATTCGACCCCTCGAGCCTGCTCCGCCATTCAATGCGATCATGGCTGATCATCCAAATTCGGTACCCTGTTCCTGCTTTCTCCCCATATCCCTTGATCCCCTTTAGCCTTAAGAAATATATCTAACTCCTTCTTGAATATATTTAATGAATTGGACTCAACTGTCTTCTGCGGTAGAGAATTCCACAGGTTCACCACTTGCTGGGTGAAGAAATTCCTCCTCATCTCAGTCCTAAATGGCTTACCCCTTATCCTTAGACTGTGACCCCTGGTTCTGGACTGCCCCGCCATCGGGAACATCCTTCCTGAGGTTACAGAGATAGGGAGAGGGGGCGAGGCCACGGAGGGATTTAAAAACAAGGATGAGAATTTTAAAATCGAGGCGTTGCCGGACCGGGAGCCAATGTAGGTCAGCGAGCAACAGGGGGTTAATTTTATTTCTTATTTTGCCTCAGCTCAGACTCCTTGAAGCAAACTATTGAGAAAACTATTCCCACTTGCTGGCTTTCTGCTTGCCTCATGTACAAGGGCTGCCAAATCACCTGAGGCGAATTCCTGGAGTTTTCCTCACATGACTTCTCTGCGCAAACTGCCCCGCCCCCACACTCTTGCCATTGGCCCATCAATATTGGGAGGATTGGGAGCAGTTTAGAGTTCAGCAAAAAAGGACCAAGAGATTGATTAAGAGGGGAAAAATAGAGTATGAGAGTAAACTTGCAAGGAACATAAAAGCGGATTGTAAAAGCTTCTACAAGTATGTAAAAAGAAAAAGATTAGTGAAGACAAATGTAGGTCCCTTACAGTCAGCAACTGCAGACATAGAAACATAGAAACATAGAAGATAGGAGCAGGAGTAGGCCATTCGGCCCCTCGAGCCTGCTCCGCCATTCGATGAGATCATGGCTGATCATCCAAACTCAGTACCCTGTACCTGCCTTCTCCCCATATCCCTTGATACCTTTAGCTTTAAGAAATATATCTAACTCATTCTTGAATATATTTAATGACTTGGCCTCAACTACCGTCTGTGGTAGAGAATTCCACAGGTTCACCACTCGCTGGGTGAAGAAATTCCTCCTCATCTCTGTCCTAAATGGCTTACCCCTTATCCTTAGACTGTGACCCCTGGTTCTGGACTCTCCGACCATCGGGAACATCCTTCCTGCATCTAGTTTGTCCAGACATGTCAGAATTTTATATGTTTCGATGAGATCCCCTCTCATTCTTCTATACTCCAGCGAGTATAAGCCCAATCTTCCCAATCTCTCCTCATATGTCATTCCTGCCATCCCAGGTATCAGCCTTGTGAATCTTCGCTGAATTCCTTCCATGGCAAGAACATCCTTCCTCAGATAAGGCGACCAAAACTGCACACAGTACTCAAGGTGTGGTCTCATCAAGGCCCTGTACAACTGCAGCAGGACATCCCTGTTCCTATACTCAAACCCTTTGGCTATGAAGGCCAACATACCATTTGCCTTCTTCACCGCCTGCTGCACCTGCATGCTTACCTTCAGCGACTGGTGCACAAGGACACCCAGGTCTCGTTGCACTTCCCCTTCTCCCAATCTATTGCCATTCAGATAATAGTCTGCCTTTCTGTTTTTGACACCAAAGTGGATAACCTCACATTTATCCACGTTATATTGCATCTGCCACGCTTCTGCCCACTCACCCAACCTGTCCAAATCAACCTGGAGTTTCTCGGTATCCTCCTCGCAGCACACACGCCCACCCAGCTTTGTGTCATCTGCAAACTTGGAGATATTACATTTAGTTCCCTTATCTAGATCATTAATGTATATTGTGAATAGCTGGGGTCCAAGGACCGATCCCTGCGGTACCCCACTAGTCACTGCCTGCCACTCGGAAAAAGACTCATTAATTCCTACTCTCTGCTTTCTGTCCGCAAACCAGTTCTCTATCCAAGTCAATACCTTGCCCCCAATCCCATGTGCCTTAACTTTACACGCTAATCTCTTATGCGGGACCTTATCGAAAGCCTTTTGAAAGTCCAAATACACCACATCTACTGGTTCTCCCTTATCTATTTTCCCAGTTACATCCTCAAAAAATTCCAGTAGATTAGTCAAGCACGATTTACCTTTTGTAAATCCATTTTGACTTTGTCCGATCCTGTCACTGTTTTTCAAGTGCTCAGCTATTACATCCTTTATAATGGACTCTAGCATTTTCCCCACTACCGATGTCAGGCTTACCGGTCTGTACTTCCCTGCTTTCTCTCTACCACCCTTTTTGAATAGTGGGGTAACATTAGCTACCCTCCAATCCATGGGTACAGTTCCAGATTCCATTGAATGTTGGAAGATGATCAGCAATGCATCTACTATTTCTAGGGCCACTTCCTTAAGTACCCTAGGATGTAGATTATCAGGCCCTGGGGATTTATCGGCCTTCAATCCCATCAATTTCCCTAACACCATTTCCCTGCAAATACTGATTTCTTTCAGTTCCTCCCTTTCATCAGACCCTATGTTCTCCAACATCTCTGGGAGGTTATTTGTGTCCTCCTTTGTGAAGACAGAACCAAAATATGCATTTAATTGATCTTCCATTTCTTTGTTCCCCATTATAACTTCCCCCGCTTCTGACTGCAAGGGACCTACACTTAATTTCACTAATCTTTTTCTCTTCACATATCTATAAAAGCTCTTACAGTCAGTTTTTATGTTCCCTGCAAGCTTACTTTCATATTCTATTTTGCCCTTCTTAATTAATCCCTTTGTCCTCTTTTGTTGAATCCTAAACTGCTCCCAATCCTCAGGGTTACCACTTTTTCTGGCCAATTTATATGCCCTCTCCTTAGATCTTATGCTATCCCTAATTTCCCTTGTTAGCCACGGTTGAGTCACCCTTTTTGTTTTATTCTTATGCCACACTGGGATGAACAAATTCTGTAGTTCATCCATGCAGTCTTTGAATGTTTGCCATTGCCTATCCACCGTCAACCCTTTGAGTGACATTCCCCAATCAATCCTACCCAATTCGCGCCTCATACCATCGTAGTTTCCTTTATTTAAATTCAGGACCCTAGTCTCTGATTCAACTACTTCACTCTCCATCCTAATGAAGAATTCTATCATATTATGATCACTCTGACCCAAGGGGCCTCGTACAACAAGATTGCTAATTAATCCTTTCTCATTACATAATACCCAGTCTAAGAGGGCCTGATCTCTGGTTGGTTCCTCGACATATTGTTCCAGAAAACCATCCCGTAAACATTCTAGGAATTCCTTCTCCACAGTATTTTTACTAATTTGGTTAGCCGAATCTATATGTAAATTAAAGTCACCCATGATGACTGCTGTTCCCTTACTGCATGCTTCTCTAATTTCCCTTTTAATGCCGTCCCCAACCTCCGTATTACTGTTTGGAGGTCTATATACCACTCCCACTAACGTTTTCTGCCCCTTGTTATTTCTCAGTTCTACCCATACAGATTCCGCATCATCAGAGCTAATATCCTTCCTTTCAATTGTGTTAATCCCCTCTTTAACCAGCAATGCTACCCCACCTCCCTTTCTTTTTTGCCTATCTTTCCTAAATATTGAATACCCATGGATGTTGAGTTCCCAGCCTTGGCCACGCTGGAGCCATGTTTCTGTAATCCCAATCAAATCGTATTCATTTACCTCTATTTGCGCAGCTAATTCATCCACCTTGTTCTGAATGCTCCTTGCATTAAGACACAAAGGGGTAAAAATTCACTTGGTTGCGCCTCCCGTTAGCTCCTTAAGAGGGCGCTAATGGGGCGCAAAGCCGCTAACGCCCGGGCGCAGCGATGTTTGCGCCGCTCGAGAACTTAACTTGAGATTGTGCGGCAGCGCTAAAACTTACCGCTGCGACCACCTGCGCGCGCAGATTGTGACGTCATTCCATGGTGCAACGCCCTTGTGGCGCCCCGTAGCGGAAATTGAGTGGCGCCCCCTGCCTTACCGCCTGGCGCTTCCAACGACCAGAAGACTGGAACGCTATCAATCGCTGTGGGGCTGGGGGGGGGCGCTATTTAAAGGGGGCCTCTTCCTGTCTTTTATTGTTGGTGGCATTTTTGAACTACGCATTCTGAGAGAGAGAGGGAGAGACTTCTGGAGAGATTCAACGTTGTGTGAAGGAGTTTTGGGTACTGAGCAGCACTTTGCAGGTTCATTTTGATTTGCCATTCCTTGTATCGATTTAGCAGAGACTGTGGGAGTTGCACTCTGAGCTCTTTGCCTGGTACTCTCCATTGTTCTTTCCAGCACATTTGATGTGCAAGTCTCTCCAGGCCGAGATTCAAGGCAGCAATGAACAGGATGTGGATGGAAAGCAAGATTAACCATCCCCTTTAAGAACTGGCCCGTGCCATTGTGTGTGTGTTCCATTGCTGACTGACAGTACATGAGCTTCGCCAGCGCTCCGAGTTAGCGCCTCACTGCTCGGCCTTTGCGCCTTAAGAGAGGTGTGCAGCGCCTGCTTTAGCGCTCCACTCACCTCCTGGGGCGGTAAAAGTGAAGTTTCCTGTCAGTGCCGATAATTAGCGCCAGGCGCTAATATTTGCGTCCGGACGTTATTTGCGCCCCAAATGGGGCGCGACCTAATTTCTACCCCAAAGCCTTCAGGCTTGTTTTTTTAACGCTCTCAGACCTATATGAATTATTATTTACTGTGACCATGTTTGATTTAAACCGTTGAGTTCTTTGCCTTCTACTTTTGTTTTTCTCCTTCCTGTCTTTTGCTTTTATCCTTGTTTCCCTTTCCTCTGTCTCCCTGAACAGGTTCACAAACCCCTGCCACTTTAGTTTAAACCCTCCCCAACAGCACTAGCAAACACTCCCCCTAGGACATCGGTCCCGGCCCTGCCCAGGTGCAGACCGTCCCGTTTGTACTGGTCCCACCTTCCCCAGAACCGGTTCCAATGTCCAAGGAATTTGAATCCCTCCCCCTTGCACCATTCCTCTAGCCACGTATTCATTTGAAATATCCTCCTATTTCTACTCTGACTAGCACGTGGCACTGGTAGCAATCCTGAGATTACTACCTTTGAGGTCCTATTTTTTAATTTACCTCCTAACTCCCTATATTCTGCTTTTAGGACCTCATCCCGTTTTTTACCTATATTGTTGATGCCTATGTGCACCACGACAACTGGCTGTTCGCCCTCCCCCTCCAAAATGTTCTGTAGCCGCTCCGAGACGTCCTTGACCCTTGCACCAGGGAGGCAACACACCATCCTGGAGTCTCGTTTGCGGCCGCAGAGATGCCTATCTATTCCCCTTACAATTGAGTCCCCTATCACTATAGCTCTTCCACACTATTTCCTCCCAGCCTGTGCAGCAGAGCCACCCATGGTGCCAGGAAGTTGGCTGCTGCTGCCTTCCCCTGATAAGTCATCGCCCCCAACAGTATCCAAAGTGGTATATCTGTTTGAGAGGAGAATTTATAATGGGGAACAAGGAAATGGCAGGGCAATTAAACAAATACTTTGGTTCTGTCTTCACGGAAGAGGACACAAATAACTTCCCAGAAATTCTAGGGAACCAAGGGGTAGAAATTAGGTCGCGCCCCATTTGGGGCGCAAATATCGTCTGGACGCAAATGTTAGCGCCTGGCGCTAATTATCGGCACTGACAGGAAACTTCACTTTTACCGCCCCGGGAGGTGAGTGGAGCGCTAAAGCAGGCGCTGCACACCTGTCTTAAGGCGCAAAGGCCAAGGAGTGAGGCGCTAACTCAGCACGCGAGCGCAGCGCAGCTGCTGCCAGTTAGCGAGGGAACACAGACACACTGGCGCCGGACACTTCTTAAAGCGGGGGGGGCCACTTTCTCCCCAGCCACACCCTGCTCATTGCAGCCTTGAATCTCAGCCTGGAGAGACCTGTGAATCCATTTTGCTGCCAAGCATGGAGAGGGTGAGAGAACGCGCTCATCGCTTCACCGAGCGGGCCTTGGATGCTCTGGTTGGCGCAGTGGAGCGCAGACGATGTATGCTGTTCCCTGAGAGTGGCAGGAGGCCTTTGCCACGCGAGTTCAGAAGAGTGTGGAGGGAGGTGGCTCAGAGCATCTCCTCCAGGAGCATGGTGCCCAGGACCCATACTCAATGCCGCAAAAAGTTCAACGACCTCACTCGGGTCGTCAGGGTGAGTGGCTTTTTCTCAATACCTCTCCATCCCTCCATCTCAACCTCACTCTATGGCCAGAGGGTCTTAAAACCCCAATGCACAACACTCATCCAACACCTATGGCCCTTTCATCAAATACACACACACATTCCACACTTTGCATACAGTAAGGGCTATTCACCTATGGGAGGCACATCAGGCAAGACCATGGCTGTATATTGTAAGGGCTATTCACCTATGGGAGGCACATCAGGCAAGACCATGGCTGTATATTGTAAGGGCTATTCACCTATGGGAGGCACATCAGGCAAGACCATGGCTGTATATTGTAAGGGCTATTCACCTATGGGAGGCACATCAGGCAAGACCATGGCTGTATATTTACTCAGATGCTGTCCTTTTTCTTGCAGGCTAAGCTGGCTCATAATAGGAGACAGCAGCAACGGACAGGTGGAGGGTGGCCTCAGCTGCAACCCCTCAGCGATCTTGAGGAGCGCGTCCACAGGATTGTGGCAAGCCGGGTGATCGGTCCCGTCGCCACTGGAGACGCCGACCCCGTTCTGGACAGCAATGGTAAGGTCATCACCTTTTTGTCCTCTGTCCTTCCACTTGTCCCTCACAACACCAGCCTTTGACACTTTCAATCCAACTCGCTGCACTTATTCCTCCCTTACTGCCACCCTGTCCTCACGCTAAAGCCACTCTTGCATCTCCCTGATTTCAGATGGTGATTCACCAGCTGAGGAGACGGGCCCTGAAGCTGCCACTGGGAGTGATGCTGCAGCTGAGGAGGAAGAGGAAGCCAGAGCATCAGTGCCACCCTCTCCCGAGGAAGCCCATGCCCACACTGGGAACACGCCTTCCCCGGAGGGGAGCAGGGGGGAAGGGGCTGATGAGGGTGAAGCTCCAGGACCCAGCGGGCTGCAGCAACGCCATGGGGGGGGGTAGGGAAGAACGGGGGCCTTCTCCCCAGAGGGAGAGTATGCCAGACACTCCTACTGCAATGGACGCAGAGGAGGAGCGGCTGATTGCAGAAATGAACACCCAGGCGGTGGGCATGCACACTGAGCTCATGGGTGCAGTGGGAAGGGTGCCCGAATGCATTGAGTCACTGGCAAGGAGTGTGGAACACTTCGCTGTAGCACAGGTGGATGCCACACTAACGCTTAGTGCTGCAATTCAGTCACTGGCTGCCGTGATCCCATCTCTGACTGCTCTCATACAGACTCAGATGGAGGCCACGCGAGCACAGACTGCTGCCAACCTCGATGGTTCGTGCACATGTCCCCGGGGCTGTCACCGCGCCGCAGCAGGCCAGCAATCTGTTCTCAGGCAGATTGCTCCGGATGCTGAAGTGCTGCCCCGTGGGAGTGCCAGTGTGTCGGGCGAGCAGGGAGTTGCTGTCCTCTCTCACGATGACAGCATTCCTGCTGCCAACACTGTCACTTCTCCACTGCACTTGCCACCGCCTGTAGGACAGACTGCTGCCGCCCATGCAGAGTTGGTGCAGTCTGCAGCCGGGCCCTCCAGGCCCAGAAGTGGTCGAGGCCGTCCTTCAGGGGCATCTGCAGTGTCAGGGTCTGACGAGCAGCAGCCTTCCACCAGCCTTGCTGCAGCCACTGAGGTCCCATTACGGAGGAGCAGTAGGGTTAGAAGGGGGGAAGTGCGCAAGGGAAGGAGATCACCCTCGAAGGGCAAAAAGTAGGAGGTGTGACAAAATGCTGGTCATTTTTTTATTAAAGGCCGAGGTTCATGGTCCAACTTTTGTTTAGTGTTTTGGACATTATCTCCAGGTTGTGAGAACCAGTTATGTTATTGACTGTTTTTTTGTGTTTATTTCTATGAGTTTGTCATGAGGAATTGACACACACAGAGTTTGTAAAATAAATAAGTTTCTGTATTCAAAATATACATGGCTGGTGGTTGGAATTATTGGTGCCTTGGCCGGCTTAGGGGTTGCGTGCTGGGTTGATTAATGTTGGTAGCAATGGCAGGGGCCCTAGAAGCGGCTTGCTATTAGCCGTTGACGGACGGCCCTTGCAGTTTGACCATTGTGGGCCGCCCTCCCGCCTTGGTGCTGCTGATGATCATCGTCCTCGTCCTCTTCCTCCTCTTCCTCTCCTCCTCTGGTGGTGCTACAAGGCCTGGTGGCATTGGCTGGGTCCTGAGGATTGCCATGTTGTGCAACATGCAGCACACGACTACGAAGTTCGATACTTGCTCAGGCGAGTACTGCAGGGCTCCTCCGGAATGGTCCAGACAGCGGAACCGTTGTTTCAGCACGCCGATTGTGCGCTCAATAATGTTCCTGGTTGCTTGATGGCTTTCATTGTACCGCAGCTCAGCAGGGGTGTTTGGCGTACGGAGCGGTGTCATCAGCCAGGTGCTCAATGCGTACCCCTTGTCCCCGAGAAGCCAACCAATTGGCTGATGCGGTGCCTCGAAAACTTCTGCCACAGTAGTCTGGCGCAGGATAAAAGCATCGTGGCAGCTGCCAGGATAGTGGGCATTGACAGCGAGTATCAGCTGTCTGTGGTCACAGACCAACTGGACATTCAAGGAATGGAACCCCTTTCTGTTCCTGAATTCCTCTGCATTCTCACGTGGAGCACGCAAAGCCACATGCGTGCAGTCAATGGCGCCCTGCACCATGGGGAAGCCCGCTACCCTCGCAAAGCCCAGAGCGTGGTCACGCTGCTTGTCTGGGGTCATAGGGAAAGAGATGAACTCTCGTCTCCTTCTGAAGAGGGCATTTGTGACCTGCCGGATGCAGCGATGCACCGCGAACTGGGAGATATTGGCGAGGTCCCCAACAGCAGCTTGGAATGAGCCAGTGGCGTAGAAGTTCAAAGCCACTGTGACCTTCACTGCCACCGACAGAGACGTCCTGGACCTCAGTTGAGGCTGCAGATCTGGCTGCAGCAGGTGGCAGAGCTCAGTGACCACCTCCTTGCTGAATCGCAGCCTTCGCAAACACAGCTCCTCGGACATATGGATGTAGGAGAGCTGTTCACGATATACCCTGGGAGGGTAAGCTCTCCTGTACATGCGCCTGATGGCCCTCCTCCGTCTGGCCATCATTGCCACTCTCTCTCTGCGTCTCTGTATCCTCCGATTCAGCTGGAGCAGGACGACGCCCCCAATCAGTGCAGCCCCCATATTCTCTTTGCCAGAAAAGTAATGAGGGACAGCAACTAAAGTAGCAACAAAGTTAGGATGAATAGGCAAAACTACCTCACAAAGCGTTGAGTCAATGTAGAAGTCTCTCTCTCTCTCTCTCCGAATCTCTCTCTCTCTCTCAGAACGAGTGGTGCATAAATGTCGACCACAGAAAAAGACAGGAAGAGGCCCCCTTTAAATAGCGCCCCCCCCAGCCCCACAGCGATTGATAGCGTTCCAGTCTTCCGGTCGTTGGAAGCGCCAGGCGGTAAGGCAGGGGGCGCCACTCAATTTCCACTCCGGGGCGCCCCAAGGGCGTTGCACCATGGAATGACGTCATAATCTGCGCGCGCAGGTGGTCGCAGCGGTAAGTTTTAGCGCCGCCGCACAATCTCAAGTTAAGTTCTCGAGCGGCGCAAACATCGCTGCGCCCGGGCGTTAGCGGCTTTGCGCCCCATTAGCGCCCTCTTAAGGCGCTAACGGGAGGCGCAACCAACTGAATTTTTACCCCCAAGGGTCTAATGAGAAGGAAGAATTAAAGGAAATTAGTATTAGTAAAATAATAGTGCTGGAGAAATTAATGGGACTGAAAGCTGATAAATCCCCAGGGCCTGATAATCTGCATCCCAGAGTACAAAAAGAGGTAGCTGTGGAAATAGTGGATGCATTGGTTGTCATCTTCCAAAATTCGATAGATTATGGAACAGTTCCTACAGATTGGAGGGTGGCAAATGTAACCCCACTATTGAAAAAAGGAGGGAGAGAGAAAACAGGGAACTACAGACCAGTTAGCCTAACATCAGTCGGAGGGAAAATGCTAGAGTCTATTATAAAGAATGTGATAACAGGACACTTAGAAAATATCAACGGGATTAAACAAAGTCAACATGGATTTATGAAAGGGAAATCGTGTTTGACAAACCTACTGGAGTTTTTTGAGGATGTAACTGGTAGAATAGATAAGGGATGTGGTGTATTTGGATTTTCAGAAGGCCTTTGATGAAGTCCCACATAAGAGGTTAGTGTGCAAAATTAAGGCACATGGAATTGGGGGTAATATGTCGGAGGGACGGTACTGAGGGAGCACCGCACTGTCGGAGGGGCAGTACTGAGAGAGCGCCGCACTGTCGGAGGGGCGGTACTGAGGGAGCGCCGCACTGTCGGAGGGACAGTACTGAGCGAGCGCCGCACTGTTGGAGGTGCCAACTTTCGGATGAGACATTAAACCGAGTCCCCCGTCTGCCCTCTCGGGTGGATGTAAAAGATCCCACGGCCACTATTGGAAGAAGAGCAGGGGGGAGTTTTCCCCGGTGTCCTGGGGCCAATATATATCCCGCAACCAACATAACAAAAACAGATTATCTGGTTATTATCACATTGCTGTTTGTGGGAGCTTGCTGTGTGCAAATTGGCTGCCGCATTTCCTACATTACAACAGTGACCACACTTCAAAAAGTACTTCATTGGCTGTAAAGCGCTTTGAGACGTCCGGTGGTCGTGGTAGAAATGCAAGTCTTTCTTTTTCTTTTCGTTCTGCCCCTCGTCCTGTGTCTCCGCCTCCCCAACCCCCATCAGCAATGGCTCCAGCAATGGAGCCTCATAATCTCTGCCCTCAAGAGTCTGCACGTGACTGGTTGGGCCTGGTTGGAGTATCGTGTCCAATTCTGAGCACCACACTTTAATAAGGATGTCAAGGCCTTGGAGAGGGTGCAGAGAGTCCCGATTGGTCCCAGGGGATGAGGGACTTCAGTTGCACGGAGAGACTGGAGAAGCTGGAGTGGTTCTCCTTCGAGCAGAGAAGGCTAAGGGGAGATTCAATCGAGGCGTTCAAAATCATGAAGGGTTTCGATGGAGTAAATAAGGAGAAACTGTTTCCAGTGGCAGGAGGGTCGGTAACCAGAGGACACAGATTGAAGATAATTGGCAAAAGGACCAGGAGGGGAGATGAGGAGAATGTTTTTTTACGTAGCGAGTTGTTGTGATCTGGAACGCGCTGCCTGAAAGGGCGGTGGAAGCAGATTCAATAGTGACTTTCAAAAGGGAAACTGGATGAATACTTGAAAAATTTGCAGGGCTATGGGGAAAGAGCAGGGGGGGGGGGGGAGTGTGGGACTAATTGGAAGGACACAACAACAACTTGCATTTATATAGCGCCCTGAACGTAGTAAAACGTCCCAGGGCGCTTCACAGGAGCGTAAATCAGGCCAAATTTGACACCGAGCCACATAAGGAGATATTAGGACAGGTGACCAAAAGCTTGGTCAATGAGGGAGGTTTTAAGTGACGACACAACCAGCGAGGAGGATGGAACCCAAGGGAAGTACAGATGCGTATTTAGGATAAGTCTGTGGTGGTTAGCACTAAGTTAGTTTATTCGTTAGAGTTTTATCGCTGTTGTAATATACCTTGGGTTGAACAAATGAAGGACAGAGACACAGGAGTTGCTCATCCGGGTGCTTGCCTTATTAGGCCAGAGCGAACTGAGCATGCTCATACCAAACCGTGTGACAATACATGACAGTTTTATCATTAGCTGAACCGCTCCCTCAGTACCGCCCCTCCGACAGTGCGGCGCTCCCTCAGTACCGCCCCTCCGACAGTGCGGCGCTCCCTCAGTACCGCCCCTCCGACAGTGCGGCGTTCCCTCAGTACCGCCCCTCCGACAGTGCAACGCTCCCTCAGCACTGCCCCTCCGACAGTACGGCGCTCCCTCAGTACCGCCCCTCCGACAGTGCGGCGCTCCCTCAGTACTGCCCCTCCGACAGTGCGGCGCTCCCTCAGTACCGCCCCTCCGACAGTACGGCGCTCCCTCAGTACTGCCCCTCCGACAGTGCGGCGCTCCCTCAGTACTGCCCCTCCGACAGTGTGGCGCTCCCTCAGTACCGCCCCTCCGACAGTGCAGCGCTCCCTCAGTACTGCCCCTCCGACAGTACGGCGCTCCCTCAGTACCGCCCCTCCGACAGTACGGCGCTCCCTCAGTACCGCCCCTCCGACAGTGCGGCGCTCCCTCAGTACCGCCCCTCCGACAGTGCAGCGCTCCCTCAGTACTGCCCCTCCGACAGTGCGGCACTCCCTCAGTACTGGCACTGGGAGTGTCAGCCTAGCTTTATGTGCTCAAGTCCCTGGAGCGTGACTCGAACCCACAACCTTCTGACTCAGAGGCGAGTGTGCTACCCACTGAGCCACAGCTGACACACAGCAGAGACTGTAATATGGTCTCTTTCACCCACACTTATGCCTTACCACCCTCAAGGTCAGCGAACAGCCCCTATGCTTATTCACTTCCGAAGTGCCTTTGGGACATAAACCCATAAATCAATGAAACCCATCATTTAAATAGAATGAATCATAGGCTTTATCAGGTCATGTTTCAGTCCAGGTTACAGACTGTACAGGGCCTGCAGTTATGTACAAAGTGGCTGGCATTGAACGGCACAGCACAGAAGGAGGCCATTCGGCCCTTCGTGCCTGTGCCGGCTCTTTGAAAGAGCTCTCCAATTAGAGTTTTATCGCTGTTGTAATATACCTTGGGTTGAACAAATGAGGGACAGAGACACAGGAGTTGCTCATCCGGGTGCTTGCCTTATTAGGCCAGAGCGAACTGAGCATGCTCATACCAAACCGTGTGACAATACTTTACAGTTTTATTATTAGCTGAACCGCTAAATAGCCTTAAAGCTAAACAAACAATTTGAAATAACCTTTCACGACCAAAGCGCTTTACAGCCAATTAGTCCCACACCTCCTGCTCTTTCCCCATTGCTCTGCAAATTTTTCCTTTTCAAGTATTTATCCAATTTCCCCTTTTGAAAGCTACTATTGAATCTGCTTCCACCGCCCTTTCAGGCAGCACATTCCAGATCGCAACAACTCGCTGCGTTAAACAATTCTCCTCATCTCCCCCTCTGGTTTGTCGAAGTTTCGACTTCCGAGTAAGACTCTTGAAACATAAAGTATCGTCAAAGACAGGCTTTATTATTTACTTGCTTGCAAGGAGAATGCACCGCAGTCAATGGCTACGATGACACTCTGAAAAATCACAGAAAATGGAACATCCTTATACACTGAAAATACAAGCTTTCCATATCACATGACATGTTGTTTAAGGTAAGCTAAGTTAAAAGTTAAAAAAAAATAGAAATGCCTTACGATGAGTCTAGCTAATCTCTACAGTCATGGAGTCTGTCTGTCTGTTCTTCTTCTCCCACCAAGGCCAAGGCACCTGGCTGTTTACTTCACTAGTCCTTGGTTATCTCAAGTTGATTAGAAGAAGCCCTTTTTTTTTCTGTACTAGCAGACTATGAAAACAGCATAGTCTGCAAAGTTTAAATTCATCTTCATGAGAAGTCATAAACAACTTTATCTTTTCCCAAACAAGTCAGAGTCGGCCATTTTGTATCACTCTTTCTGTGTCTAGGAAGCCATTTTGGCCAAGTAAAAAATACACTTCCACAGGTTCTATCGCCAATTGTCTTATGTTCTCTGCACGGAAGGTTGCCCGAGACTGAGAGGGGCCACTGGGTTCCGAGTGGGAGAAGATGCTGGTCTGTGAGTGGGAGTGAGAAGAGTTCGGGCGTACCTTCATCGTCGCTGGGTCAAAATCCCAGAATTCCCTCCCTAACAGCACTGTGGGAGCGCCTTCGCCACACGGACTGCGGCGGTTCAAGAAGGCGGCTCACCACCACCTTCACCAGGGCAACTAGGGATGGGCAATAAATGCCAGCCTGGCCAGCGACGCCCACATTCCCGGAATGAATCAAGAAAAAATTGAAATGACAAATTTGCGACCGGACCTGTTCCTGTCCGAAATGTTGCTGCTCTCGTACATTCAGGTTCAACAGGTTCTTGCTGCTAGCACACCCTCTCAATGTGACTGTGTCAGCTTTCCTGTCAATCTGATGATCTGTCCCAGCACTTTTGTTAACTGGTTTACTGGCTTTGAGCCCCCCCCACTACATGGTGTCAGCTGCGGGTTCAGTCCCACTCCAGAGACCTGAGCACAAAATCCAGGCCGACACTCCCAGTGCAGTACTGAGGGAGCGCCGCACTGTCGGAGGGGCGGTACTGAGGGAGCGCCGCACTGTCGGAGGGGCGGTACTGAGGGAGCGCCACACTGTCGGAGGGGCAGTACTGAGGGAGCGCCGCACTGTCGGAGGGTCAGTACTGAGGGAGTGCTGCACTGTCGGAGGGGCGGTACTGAGGGAGTGCTGCACTGTCGGAGGGGCGGTACTGAGGGAGTGCTGCACTGTCGGAGGGGCAGTACTGAGGGAGCGCCGCACTGTCGGAGGGGCAGTACTGAGGGAGCGCCGCACTGTCGGAGGGGCGGTACTGAGGGAGCGCTGCACTGTCGGAGGGGCAGTACTGAGGGAGCGCCGCACTGTCGGAGGGGCGGTACTGAGGGAGCGCTGCACTGTCGGAGGTGCAGTACTGAGGGAGCGCCGCACTGTCGGAGGGGCAGTACTGAGGGCGCGCCGCACTGTCGGAGGTGCCGTCTTTTGGATGAGACGTTAAACCGAGGCCCCCTCTGCTCTCTCAGGTGGACATAAACGGTCCCACGGCCACTATTGGAAGAAGAGCAGGGGGGAGTTCTCCCCGGTGTCCTGGGCCAATATTTACCCCTTTACCAACATCACTAAAAACAGATGATCCAGTCATTAATAGGTTTTTTATCAGTGGAAGCTAGATAGCAGCTCGTGAGGGAGAAAGGAATAGAAGGATATATTGATCGGGTGAAGAGAGGTGGGAGGAGGCTCCTGTGGAGCATAAACACTGGCATAGGATCGGGCCAAATGGCTGTAAATTCTAGGTAGTCACATTGCTGTTTGTGGGAGCTTGCTGTGAGCAAATGTATGCTAACATGGCAGGACAGCTGGAGCCCACTGCCCGCACATCCTGTGCCATGTGGCCACGCCAGAACACCTCACCGCAACCACGCCAACCTCACCTTTGGCGTTCTGGTGGTGCCACCTCACCTGGCGTCTTCTTGTCTGCCATTCTTCCCAACAAACTTGCGCCAAGCACGAGCACATGACTTTTGTGGTGGGGTTCAGTCAAGGATAGACATTTAATTATTAAAGATTTTGGAAATTCAGAAGGAATTCTTGTATTGTTAATGTGTGCGTAAACCCAACGCATTGTTTAGATGCTAATAACATTTTTCTGATGAGAACATATGAAATAGGAGCAGGAGTAGGCCATTCGGCCCCTCAAGCTTGCTCCGCCATTCAATAAGATCGAAGATCAGCCATGATCTTATTGAATGGCGGAGCAGGTTCGAGGGGCCGTATGGCCGACTCCTGCTCCTAATTCTCGTATTCTTAAGCCGGTATTCAGTGTTGAATGTAATTCGACGACAGATGGGACAACCTCGGATCTGGACTGGAGGCGACGGAGGTTGAACAGTTTCCCGTTCGTTCTGTAGATTAGCTCCACTCCAGCGGGGAGCTTACTGAGGGTGAGATGGAGCATTGCAGCAAGGAAGATCGAGAAGAGCGTTGGTGCGATGACACAGCCTTGCTTGACCCCGGTCCGTACGTGAATTGGGTCTGTGGTGGAACTGTTGGTCAGGATCACGGCTTGCATGTCGTCGTGAAGCAGGCGGAGGATGGTGACAAACTTTTGAGGGCAGCCGAATTTGAGGAGGACACTCCATAATCCCTCATGGTTGACAGTGTCCCCATCGACACCTGGGAAGAAGAGTGTTGAATACTGGTGAGGGTGATGACATCTCGGGGGAGCGCAGTCGGAAGCAAATTCACGGCAGTTGGAGACTCGGCTGCACAGGAGTTGGGTGGGGTGCGGGGAGGTGGGGGCATGAGAAAGTACAGCACTTCAGTTGTTTTAGGGGATTCGACAGTCAGGGGAATAGACAGGTGTTTCTGGAACCGTAGACATGACTCCCGAATGGTGTGTTGCCTCCTTGATGCCCGGGTGAAGGATATCACTGAAAGGGTGCAGGACATTCGGCCAGGGCAAGGGGAACAATCAGCAGTCATGGTCCACATTGGAACCAATGACGTTGGTAGGAAAAGGGTTGAGGTCCTACAGGCAGAGTTTCAGGAGCTTCTTCTTCTTAGGCAGTCCCTCGGAACGAGGATGACTTGCTTCCACACTAAAAATGAGTTCTCGGGTGACTGATGAGTCCAATGCGGGACCTACAGTCTCTGTCACAGGTGGGGCAGACGGTGGTTGAAGGGGCGGGTGGGGTGGGGTGCTTGGGTTGACGTGCGCTCCTTCCGCTGTTTGCGCTTGGCTTCTGCTTGCTCCCGGCGAAGAGACTCGAGGTGTTCGGCGCCTTCCCGGATGCTTCTCCTCCACTTTCTGCGGTCTTGGGCCAGGGATTCCCAGGTGTCGGTGGGGATGTTGCACTTTTTCAAAGAGGCTTTGAGGGTGTCCTTGAAGCGTTTCCTCTGTCCACCTGGGGCTCTCTTGCCGTGTCGGAGCTCCGAGTAGAGCGCTTGTTTTGGGAGTCTCGTATCGGGCATGCGGACGATGTGGCCCGTCCATCGGAGCTGATCGAGCATGGTCAAAGCTTCGATGCTGGGGATGTTGGCCTGAGCGAGAACACTGACGTTGGTGCGCCTATCCTGCCAATGGATTTGCAGGATCTTGCGGAGGCAGCGTTGGTGGTACCTCTCCAGTGCTTTGAGGTGCCTGCTGTACATGGTCCATGTCTCTGAGGCATACAGGAGGGCGGGTATCACTACTGCTCTGTAGACCATGAGCTTGGTGCTGGGTTTGAGGTCCTGGTCTTCAAACACTCTCTTCCTCAGGCGACCGAAGGCTGCACTGGCACACTGAAGGCGGTGTTGGACTTCATCCGATTAAAGAACAGAACCCTCTAAAGGTGGTAATCTCTGGATTACTCCCAGCGCCACATGTTCGTGAGTACAGAAACAGGAAGATAGTGCGGGTGAATGCGTGGCTGGAGAAGTGGTGTAGGAGGGAGGGCTTCAGATTCTTGGGGCATTGGGACCAGTTCTGGGGCAGGAGGGACCTGTACAAGCCGGCAGGTTTCACCTGGACTGGGCTGGGACCAATGACCTCGTGGGGAGGTTACCTACAACAACAACAACAACTTGTATTTACATAGCGCCTTTAACGTAGTAAAACGTCCCACGGAGCTTCACAGGAGTGTTATAAGACAAAAAATTTGACACTGAGCCACATAAGGAGCAATTAGGGTAGGTGACCAAAAGCTTGGTCAAAGAGGTAGGCTTTAAGGAGGAAAGAGAGGTAGAGAGGCGGAGAGGTTTAGGCAGGGAATTCCAGAGCTTAGGGCCCAGGCAGCTGAAGGCACGGCCACCAAAAGTTGAGCGATTATAATCAGGGATGCTCAAGAGGGCAGAATTGGAGGAGCGCAGATATCTCGGGGGGGGGGGGGGGGTTGTGGGGCTGGAGGAGGTTACAGAGCTAGGGAGAGGGCGAGGCCAGGGAGGGATTTGAAAACAAGGGCGAGAATTTTGAAATCGAGGCGTTGCCTAACTGGGAGCCAATGTAGGTCAGCGAGCACAGAGAGAGTGATGGGCGAACAGGACTCGGTGCGAGTTAGGACACGGGGCAGCCGAGTTTTGGATGACCTCAACTAATGCTGTGGGGGAGGGTTTAAACTAATTTGGCAGGGGGAAGAGGCACCAGGATGCAGCAACAGAGAGGGGAGACACGGTGCATAGAAAACTAGGAGGGAGAAACAGCGACAGAACAAAGATCTGTGTAGGGCCCCAGCTATCCACAATCTATATCAATGATTTGGATGAGGGGACTAAATGTAACATTTCCAAATTTGCTGATGATACAAAGCTAGGTGTCAGTGTCAGTTGTGAAGAGGATGTGACAAGGCTTCAAGGGGATCTCTACAGGGTCAGTGAGTGGGCGAGAACATGGCAGATGGAATATAATGTGGATAAATGTGAAGGTATCCACTTTGGTAGAAAAAACAGAAAGGCAGAGTATTTCCTAAATGGTGAAAGATTGGGGAATGCAGATGCTCAAAGGGATCTGGGTGTCCTTGTACATGAGTCACTGAAAGTGAATGTGCAGGTGCAGCAAGCCATTAGGAAGGCAAATGGTATGCTGGCCTTCATTACAAGAGGATTTGAGTACAGGAGTAAAGAAGTCTTACTCCAATTATATAGTGAGAAGTCGCACAACACCAGGTTATAGTCCAACAGCTTTATTTGAAATCAAAAGCTTTCGGAGCGCTGCTCCTTCGTCAGGTGAAGTGAAGAGATGCACTTCACCTGACGAAGGAGCAGCGCTCCGAAAGCTTGTGATTTCAAATAAAGCTGTTGGACTATAACCTGGTGTTGTGCGACTTCTCACATTTGTCCACCCCAGTCCAACACCGGCATCTCCACATCATCCAATTATATAGGGCCTTGGTGAGACCACACCTGGAGTACTGTGTACAATTTTGGTCTCCTTACCTAGGGAAGGATACACTTGCCATAGAGGGAGTGCAACGAAGGTTCATGAGATTGATTCCTGGGATGGCAGGACTGTCATATGAGAAGAGATTGAGTAAACTAGGCCTGTATTCACTTGAATTCAGAAGAATGAGAGGGGATCTCATTGAATCATACAAAATGATTACAGGGCTTGATAGGGTGGATGCTGGGAGAATGTTTCCCTTGGCTGGGGAATCTAGAACCAGGGGCCACAGCCTCAGGATAAAGGGAAGGCCATTCAGGACTGAGATGAGAAGAAATGTCTTCACACAGAGGGTGGTGAATCTTTGGAATTCTCTACCCCAGAGGGCTGTGGAGGCTCAGTCATTGGGTATATTCAGAACAGAAGTGGATAGATTTCTGACTAGGAAGGGCATCAAGGGATATGGCGATAGGGCCGGTGAATGGAGTTGAGGCAGAAGATCAGCCATGATCTCATTGAATGGCCGACTCCTGCTCCTATTTCTTATGTTCTTATATTCTAACAGAAAAGGGAACCCCAAAATCTTTTATAAACGTATAAAAAGTAAAAGGATAGTTAAAGGAATGGTGGGGATTGTACTGAATGAGCACTTTGTGCACAAATCTTTGAAGGTGGCAGGATAGGTTAACAGAGCAGTTAATGAAGCATATTGGATCCTGGGCTTTATAAAGAGGTATAGAGTACAAAAGCCAGGACATTATGCTAAACCTTTATAAAACACTAGTTCGGCCCCAGCTGGAGTATTGTGTCCGATTCTGGGCACCGCACTTTTTAGGGCGGACGTGAGGGCTTTGGAGAGGGTACAGAAGAGATTTACCAGAATGGTTCCAGGGTTGAGGGATTACAGTTACGTGGATAGACTGGAGAAGCCGGGGTTGTTCTCCTTGGAGCAGAGAAGGCTAAGAGGAGATTTGATAGAGGTGTTTCAAATCATGAAGGGTTTAGGCTGAATAAATAAAGGGAAACTGCTTCAAATGGCTGAAGGGTCGGTAACCAGAGGGCACAGATTTAAGGTGATGGGCAAAAGAACCAAAGGCGACACGAGGAGAACATTATTTTATGCAACGAGTGGTTAGGATTTGGAATGCGCTGCCCGATAGGGCAGTGGATACAGATTCAATACCAGCCTTCAAAAGGGAATTGGATAAATACTTCAAGGAGAAAAAATTGCAGGAATATGGGGAAAGAGCGGGGGAGTGGGACTAACTGGATTGCTCTTCGAAAGAGCCGGCGCAGACTCAATGGGCCGAATGGCCTCCTTCTGTGCTGTACTATTCGATGATTCTTTGCATCTGTCTTCACAAAAGAGGAGAATGAAGTTAATGTCAGAATAGAGGAAGAGAGAGTACAGATATTGGATAGGATAAAAATCGATAGAAAGTAGGTTCTAAATAGGTTGGCGTCACTCAAAGTTAACAAGTCACCTGGTCCAGATTGGATGTATCCGAGGTTGCGGAGTAAGCTAGGATGGAGATAGCTGAAGCTCTGGCCACAATCTTTTAATCCTCCTTGGATATTGGAGTGGTGGTTGAGGACTGGAGGACTGCAAATGTTCAAAAAAGGGGAGAGGGATAAACATGGTAACTACAGGCCAATCCATCGAACGACAGTGGTGGAAAAACTACCAGAAACCATTGTCAAGGTCAAGTTCTTTTTTTATTCGTTCATGGGATGTGGGCATCGCTGGGAAGGCCCAGCATTTATTGCCCATCCCTGGTTGCCCTTGAGAAGGTGGTGGTGGTGGTGAGCCGCCTTCTTGAACCACTGCAGTCCAAGGGAGCTCCAGGATTTTGACCCAGCGACGATGAAGGAACGGCCGATATATTTCCACATCAGGATGGCGTGTGACTCGGAGGGGAACTTGGAGGTGGTGGTGTTCCCACGCGCCTGCTGCCCTTGTCCTTCTAGGTGGTAGAGGTCGTGGGTTTGGGAGGTGCTGCCGAAGAAGTCTTGGAGTTGATAAGGCGGTTAAGAAAAGGTATGGGATGCTTGGCTTTGCTTCACTTCACCTGACGAAGGAGCAGCGCTCCGAAAGCTTGTGATTTCAAATAAAACTGTTGGACTATAACCTGGTGTTGTGTGACTTCTCACATTTGGCTTTGTAAAAACAAAGATGTTATGCTAAACCTTCACAAATCTCTGGTTAGGTCTCAGCTGCAGTATAATGTACAATTCTGGGCACCACACTTTAGGAAGGATGTCAAAGCCCTGGAGAGGATGCGGAGGAGGTTTACCAGGATGGTACCAGGGATGAGGGAGTGTATGTGGAGAGACTGGAGAAGCTGGGATTATTCTCCTTAGAGCAGAGAGGGTTAAATGGAGACCTGACAGAGGTGTTCAAAATTATGAGTAGCGAGAAAGCATTTCCTCTGGCAAGTGGGTCGGTAACCAGAGGTCACAGATTGAAGATAATCGGCAAAAGAACCAGAGGGGAAATGAGAATTATTTTTTACGCAGCGAGTTATTGTGATCTGGAATGCGCTGCCTGAAAGGGCGGTGGAAGCAGATTCAATCGTAACTTTCAAAAGGGAATTGATTAAATACTGGAAAAGGAAAAAAATTCGCAGGGCTGTGGGGAAAGAGCAGGGGGGGGGAGTGGGACTAATTGGAGAGCTCTTTCAAAGAGCCGGCACAGGCACGATGGGCCTGAATGGCCTCCTCCTGTGCTGTATCATTCTATGAATTACAACTACAGAGTGAAAGGCTTACAACTGTTACTGAGTAATAAAATATTTATTAAAAACCTAGCAGGTACATATTAAAAAACACCGACTGAAGGAGACTGTAAGAGGCAAAGGTTGTAAAAATACCACTTCCCACTGGACAGGGAGCAATCTACAGTACACATGTTTTAACTGGGGGAAGGCCAATTCAGTGGGATGAGAATGGATCTGCCCCGGGTAAACTGAAATCAAAGATTGGCAGGCAAAACTGTAATGGAACAACGGACTGCCTTTAAAGAGGAAATAGTTCAGGTACAGTTGAGGTACATTCCCACTTGGGGGAAAGGCAGGGCAACTAAAGTCAGGGCTCCCTGGATGACGAAAGAGATAGAGGATGTGATGAAGCAGA
Source organism: Squalus acanthias (assembly GCA_030390025.1). Taxonomy (NCBI): domain Eukaryota; kingdom Metazoa; phylum Chordata; class Chondrichthyes; order Squaliformes; family Squalidae; genus Squalus; species Squalus acanthias. Next base: position 49,904,919 of record CM059447.1, on the reverse strand, counting down.
TAAAGAGTGCGTATGACAGACGTCAGGTTGCAAATACATCTGAGAATCAGGCTGTATACAGAAAGGTCAGAGGAGAAGTGAAAAAGAAAATAAGAGGGGCAGAGAGAGGGTATGAGAATAGAATGGCAGACAACATAAAAGGTAATCAAAGTCTTCTATAGGCGTATAAATAGTAAAAGGGTAGTTGGTTGAGGGATAAATATTAGGCCAGGACACCGGGGAGAACTCCCCCCTGCTCTTCATCGAAATAGTGCCCGTGTGATCTTCTCCCACTGAGCCACGGTCGATACCCTGGCCTGTGCCATAGCGCCCCCTCTTACACCGATTCCTCCAGGCGAATTTCAAACCCCAAAGTCTTGTCGGATTCCCGGTCACAAGGCTCCGACGCGAAATAAGTTTGGGCGGTCACCGTTCCCTAAGCCCACTGCACAAGAAAGCTGCCTTTAATCCACCACCAATCGATTTCACCCAGAGAGAGAAGAGACACCTGCGGGAACCGGAACGACGTCTGGGGTGGAGCGGAGGGAGCTCTGCTCTGCGTCCGACACGTGCAGCGGCTGAACTGGGGGGGCGTCCGTTGCCTCCACTCGAGGGTCGATTTTAACTTGGGGCGGGGGGGGGGGGGGGGCCCGAAGCAGATGGCAGCCTTAAAACCGACCCCCGTGCTGCCTGAAAGTATTCCAGTCCCCAGCGCTGACGTCCCTCGTCTCACACAAGTAAAGAAAGGTAGGTTCTAACGGGACTCTGAACGCACAACCCGATATGAAAATTCCCTTTCAAGCAAGAGGTGAAACGAGTATTAAATCGCTTCGATTAACCAAATCCTGATTACTTTTAAATAAGACCACTGAAACAGAGCTGAGAAACATTAATGGCGAAAAGACCAAGTTCAAACAGAAGGAACTTCACACAGGTTAAATATTGCCTGAGATAATCTGCCAGGCCAAGGCGCAGGGACACAGCTGGGCGGAGGGTTGGCAAGAGTTGGGTTAGTAGAGAGATAAGGGGGCAAGGTTCAACAGGCCTGCTCTTAATCCTTGACTTTAAAGCTGCTGTAACGAGCCGGTTGGGGAACGCTACTGAAGGGTTATGGGACGACTAGCAGATCCCCTCTGGCATTGCTCGTGGTGCGTGTGATCAGAACGCGGGTCGGGGGGACTGCGTTACGGGGAAACGAGTGCGACGCTTGCAGGGAGCGCGCAAGACTTTTGATGCATCGCTCGCAGGTCTCTCCGTGGCGTTGCTCACCGCGAGTCAGACCATACGCTAAAGTGTGACATCTTAAGTGTGACGGCTAAAGTGTGACAGGAAGTGCGTGCTGTGCATGCCAGTCCTATCGTTTGGAGGGGGGGTCTTACCATTTGGCCAACAAACACACACAAGTATTAAAGTACATTTGAATACGCTGTGTAAATGGGTATTGCGATAAGCTGCCCATTGATGGTGTCTATCTTTTATTTGCTAATCAGAAATGTAATTCGGCATATCTGGATTCCCAATTCGGCACATGTGGCAAGTGGTTAAGGTATCGGACAACACGGTTATAGACAGACGAGCTGAGAATGATTAAAATGAGGCAATGCCATAGAGAAAGTTATCTGAATATTGTAGTGTTAGATTTTGAGTGCAGTGGAGACACTTTCTTCAGGAGATAGATAGGAAAGGGTCGAGTCCACTGTTGGTCAGTCTGGACACGGTGTGTGGAAGGAGCGGGGTGGATGTGCCCAATGCCCGTGGTCATTTCCGTGACCCTGCAGGTTGATCTCAACAGCGCAGCTCTGTGTGAAGGTAGTAGGAATGAGGCCTTGATTGATGTGCCCAGCGAGCCCTGGGAGCAGGCTCCCTTGAGGTGACTGAAAGAGGAAAAGGACACAGGAGGTTAGGTTTTACTGTAAAACAAACATACAAAAATGCCAGGCAGGAAATGACCAGCTGGCCTGTCAATCCTGCCCCACATACCATGATGGCTGGAGCATCATGACTAGACACTTCCTACGCGCCCCCCCGCAGGGAAAAAGAAACAGAAAAACTCAGGGCCAATAAAGAAAGACTTGCGCATTTCACCACCTCAGGACGTCCCAAAGCGCTTTATAGCCAATGAACTACTTCTGAAGTGCAGTCGCTGTTTTAATGTAGGAAATGCGGCAGACAATTTGTGCACAGCGAGCTCCCACAAACAGCAATGTGAGAATGACCAGATCATCTGTTTTTAGTGATGTTGGTTGAGGGATAAATATTGGCCCCAGGACACTGGGGAGAACTCCCCCTGCTCTTCTTCAAAAGAGTAACCGTGGGATCTTTTACGTCCACCTGAGAGGGGCAGACGGGGCCTCGGTTTAACGTCTCCTCCGAAAGACGGCACCTCCGACAGTGCGGCGCTCCCTCAGTACTGGCACTGGGAGTGTCAGCCTGGAGTTTTGTGCTCAAGTCTCTGGAGTGCGACATCGAACCTTCTGATTCAGGGGGGAGATTTAATAGCCATAGTAAACATCAAAGAAGTTTCAGTGTGAGATACAGTCAGAAAGAGAAACTTGTACACTCAAAATGACCAATCACTTTGGCACATCAAGCTCATTGGATTTGCCATTTAGGCACTTTCTGTGACTTCCACAATTCTGTGTCAGTTCCTCACTGCAAACGCAAGGTAAGAACAGCATCAACAAAAATGTTATTTCAAGACTCACAGATTGCAAATATGGGGCGCGATCTTGCCAGCCCTGTGGGGGGGGGGGCGGGTATGGAGGCGGGACTGCCGGGAAAATGGCAGAATTTGGGGGCGGGTGCCCATCCCGCACCAACCAGCCTCTGTGCCATCTTCCCAGGAGGCGGGTAGCCGTCCCGCGCCAGGTCCCGTCTCCTTGGAGGCGGGAAGGGATTAAAGCCTATTAACTGCCTGTTAACAGGTAGTTAACAGACAGAAAATAGGATTATCCCCTTTTTGCCCTCACAAGTGCAGGCTTCCCGAAGGCTGCGAACCCCGCCAGGTCACCGAGGCGAGGAGTGGGTCAGCGGGGGTCGGAGGGGTGCAAAAGTGCGCTGTGAAGGTAAGTGATGGGTGCAAGTGTGGAGAGGTGAGTATCTGAGGTAAGTGCAATGTGTTAGTAAAAGTTTACTTACCTTTGTTTCTTCCTGCAGGCTTCAATCGTTGGGGATGCGGAGAGTCTCGCATCTCCATGGCAGAGATGACAGGTGGCCGTTGCATTCTCCAATGCAACAACCATCTAATTTCTGCTCACAAAAGAGGTTTGATGAGGTCTTGAATACAAGAACTCATCAAACTACAGAGAATGTCAGTGTTTGACAGCTTCACAGAGCTGTCAAACGATGACAATTCATCTGTCAAAAATTTTTGACGATGAAACGTCATACGCTGACATTCTCTGTAACCGGCTTCCCCTTAATTGGCCTGCTATGCCCGCTGGGCGGGCTTAACAAGGTCAATCAAGGGAAAATAGCGTGGGTTGGCCACAAGTTGATGGAGGCGGGACTGAAACTCAACAAGTGGGAGTCCCGCCTCCAAAAGCTCCCCATTGGCAAAATCACCCCCATGGAATCATTCCCTGTCTAATTCAGATCTAATAGAGGTGTTCAAAATCATGCAGGGTTTTTGATAGAGTAAATAAGGAGAAACTGTTTCCAGTGGCAGGAGTGTCGGTAACCAGAGGACACAGGTTTAAGATAATTGGCAAAAGAACCAGAGGAATAAATGAGGGGAAAAAAAATTACGCAGCGAGTTGTTGTGATCTGGAATGCGCTGCCTGAAAGGGCGGTGGAAGCAGATTCAATAGTAACTTTCAAAAGGGAATTGGATAAATACTTGAAGGGGAAAAATTTGCAGGGCTGTGGGGAAAGAGCCGGGGTGTGTGGGACTAATTGGAGAGCTCTTTCACTGGCACAGGCATGATGGGCCGAGTGGGATCCTCCTGTGTCGTATCATTCTATGAATCTATAATTATGACAAACCGTGCATGTACAAGAGGCATACAGAGTGGGGGAAAAAAGAGAGAAAACGGAGAGGACATACAGAATGAGAAAGTGTGTGTGAGAGAAAGAGAGAGAGAGAGAGGGGAGCTAGAAGGAATGAGAGATTTCCACAGTAGGAGAGATTAAGTGGATGAGTTAAAAACACATGAGTCACAGAGGGCAACATAGAATTATTTACAGCACAGCCCAACTGGACTATGCCGGTGATTATGCTCCACACGAGCCTCCTCCCACCTTTTCAGACAGAAACATATGAGAGTGAGAAACACAAATGGAACCGCACCCCAGCAATGAATCCAGAGGGAAGGGAGGGGAGCGATAATTGGTAAAACACACAACAGCCTCAGAATGAGTCAAAGGAAGCAACATTCGTGGGGGAGGTAGAGGTGGGGGGAAGGGGTGTCTCTCCAGAGGCCGGGCTGCTCCACTCTCATGAGTGAAGGGGGGGGAAAGAGGTGGAGAAATGTAAAAACTGAAGTTAACTCTTACCTATTGCTTGGGCTGAACCACAGGTTGCTTGGGCTGAACCACAGGTTGCTTGGGCTGAACCACAGGTTGCTGGGGGCAAAGTTTCCTGTAAGCAAGAGACATTAGGTCAGGTTAAAAATTATGCATCCGTCTATATCTCTGTAATAAATCGGCGTTTTGCATGTCGCTTTTACTCATTAACCTTGCTTACTGTGTCACGGCTTTTACATCTCAACACTAATACGATGCCAACACTTGTATCACGTGCCTGCCATTGTTAATCTAGATGGTCACAATAGGCTGCCAAATGTCTTTCGTTGATATGAATCGTTCCAGTCCTCCAGACACCAGGTGGTGCTATTGCGCCCCCCACCCCCAATACCCACCTAGCGCCATATTTTACAGCACAGGAGGAGGCCATTCGGCCCATCGTGCCTGTGCCGGCTCTTTGAAAGAGCTCTCCAACTAGTCCCACTCTCCCCTGCTGGTATCTTTTACGTCCACCTGAGAGAGCAGACGGGGCTCTCTGTTTAACGTCTCATCCGACAGTGCAGCGCTCCCTCAGTAGTGGCACCGGGAGTGTCAGCCTGGATTATGTGCTCGACTCTCTGGAGTGTGAATTGAAGATCTGACCTTCTGACTCAGAGGCGAGAGAGAGAGAGTGCTACCAACTGAGCCATGGCTTACACAAATGAACATGATGCGGAGATGCCAGTGTAGGGTGGGGTTACAGGGGGTCTAATGTGTCAAATGCTGCAGTCTGTATGGAAAATGATAAACTTTAACATTTTTACTTTTTTTTTACTGGAAATCACATCTGTGAACAAGCCAACGACGACTCGAGTCTGGATGACTCTACGTCATGTATCGTGACATGAACCCTAGATCCCGGTTGAGGCCGTCCTCATGAGTACGGACGGCCTCAACTATAACCTGTGACCCCACCTCATTGTCTCAGTTGTATCTTGCTATGTCTTTGATGTGGTGCCTTCCTGGCTGACCTGATTGTTTCTCCGCCGAGGTGTGACGAAAGGCAGTCAGGAGGATTAACTGTAGTCGTCTGACATTGTACGCTACACATGCATTGTTCTCTGTCTATATATGCTTTGTCGATTCGTATTCCTTTACTTCACCTGACGAAGGGGCAGCAGCTCCTGAAAGCTTGTGATTTCAAATAAAACTGTTGGACTATAACCTGGTGTTGTGCGACTTCTCACTTTTGTACACAAATGAAGGGAGAGATTGGGACAATAGTTCTTTTCATGCAGAGGGTTGTTAGGACATGGAATGCCCGACCAGAAACAGTGGTGGGAAGCAGAATCCAGAACAGTTTGGCTTCCTTGGGATGTTTTATCTGCGTTCAAAGCACGATAGCATTGCAAGTTGTCATCGTAACAAATGAACGTATTTGATTTGTTGCCGGTTGGCTTTTTTTATTCCACTTTAACATTTGCAAAGTCATACAGCGCAAGGGGAGGCCATTCGGCCCATCGTGCCTGTGCCTGCTCTTTGAACGAGCTCTCCAATTAGTCCCAATCCCCCTGCTCTTTCCCCACAGCCCTGTAAATTTTTCCTTTACGAGTATTTCTCCAATTCCCTTTTGAAAGTCACTGTTGAATCTGCTTCCACCGCCCCTTCAGGCAGCACGTTCCAGATCACAACACCTCGCTGCGTAAAAAAATTTCTCCTCATCTCTCCTCTGGTTCTTTTGCCAATTATCTTAAATCTGTGTCCTCTGGTTACCGACCCTCCTGCCCAGTGGAAACAGTTTCTCCTTATTTACTCCATCAAAACCCCTCATGATTTTGAACACCTCTATTAAATCTCCCCTTAACCTTCTCTGCTCTAAGGAGAACCATCCCAGCTTCTCCAGTCTCTCCACTGCCATTTTGGATTTTTTTTAAGACGCAATTTTCAGTCGGATTGTTAGGTTTACCTAGTCTCCCCGCCCGATCGCCTCCTCCCCTACCCGCCTACCCATTTACGGCTGCCCGGCATCGCTCTTTGGGCTGTTGGGCTGCAGCCTTCCTGCTCCCTGCCCGCCCGGTTTCCTTCCAGTCATGGTCAGGCTTCGGGCCTAGCACTCTGACCTACCCACCAGGGTCGCCCGCTCGGATTGGACGCACTCCTGGAGCTTTCATCACCTGACCTCCTGCCTCCAACCACCCCGCCCCCCCTCACACTCCCCCACCATTGGTTGCCCGATATGTCAACCCCACCTTCCCTCGGCCAATTGGAAAGCATACAGACTCTTCGTTACCCGATTGGATGATTGTTGACCGCTAGTCACACAGACGTTTCTCCCCCAATCTCCAATGCTTTTATAACTAATAAAGAAAAAAACGTGTTTACAGAACTTGTTTTTAAATGCACCTATGATTTTTCTCGCAGCAGTGTCCTGAAGGTTAGTCTTCAATCGCTGGAGACTCCAGGGCGAGCGAGGAGCGTTGACAACCCTCGTACCCACCCAACCTGGTTTGTGGCTGCCTGATTTTTTTTTAATTCGTTCCTGGGATGTGGGCGTCGCTGGCAAGGCCGGCATTTATTGCCCATCCCTCATCGCCCCTTGAGAAGGTGATGGTGAGCCGCCTTCTTGAACCGCTGCAGTCCCGTGTGGTGAAGGTGCTCCCACAGTGCTGTTAGGGAGGGAGCTCCAGGATTTTGACCCAGTGACGATGAAGGAATGGTCGATATATTTCCAAGTTGGGTTGTGCGACTTGGAGGGGAACTTGGAGGTGGTGGTGTTCCCATGCGCCTACTGCCCTTGTCCTTCTAGGTGGTAGGGGTCGCGGGTTTGGGAGGTGCTGCCGAAGATTTTGGGCTTACAATAGCGTGTCAATATTTGCAGAGGGTCCATGGGAGTGTGTCAATGCTGAATGTCACCCTCCCAGCACCTCCATGTCCTTAACATGTCTGAGGCTCTTACTAGGCAGCTGACGAAAAGCACGTGGGGTGATGGAGCGCGACGGCATGGAGGCCAAGGACTCGATGGTGCCTCCTTGCGGTCGTTTTGCTTCTCATCCACGCGATGTGGGTGTCGCTGGCAAGGCCGGCATTTGGTGCCCATTCCCCTAGATGCTCAATGGGCGCGATCTTGCCAGCCCTGGGGAGGCAGGGTTTGCCGGGAAAAGGGCAGAATCTGGGGGCGGGATGACCCGCCTCCGTGCCAGCTTCCCAGGAGGCGGGTAGCCAACCCGCGCCGGGTCCCGTCTCCTTGGAGGTGGGAAGGGGATTAGTGCCACTTATCTGCCTGTTAACAGCTAGTTAACGCGGGCTTCCCGAAGGCTGCGAACCCCGCCAGGGTCACCGAGGCGAGCAGTGGGTCTGCGGGGTGCAAAAGTGCGTTGTGAAGGTAAGTGATGGGTGCAAGTGTGGAGAGGTGAGTATGTGAGGTAAGTGGAAAGTGTTAGAAAAAGTTTATTTACCTTTGTTTCTTCCTGCAGGCTTCAATCGTTGGGGATGCGGAGAGTCTCGCACCTCCGCGGCAGAGATGACAAATGGCCGCTGCATTCTCCAATGCAACAACCATCTAATTTCTGCTAAAGAAAGAGGTTTGATGAGTCTTGAATTCAAGAACTCATCAAACTACAGAGAATGTCAGTGTTTGACAGCTTCACAGAGCTGTCAAACGATGTCAATTCATCTGTCCAAAAATTTTTGACAGATGAAACGTCATACGCTGACATTCTCTGTAACCGGCTTCCCCTTAATTGGCCTGCTAAGCCCACTGGGCGGGCTTAACAAGTTCAATCAAGGGAAAATAGCGTGGGTTGGCCAGAAGTCGATGGAGGCGGGACTGACACCCGATGAGTGGGAGTCCCGCCTCCAAAAGCTCCCCATTGGCAAAATCCAGCCCTAGTGTTTGACACAACCGAGTGGCTTCCTCAGCCACTTCAGAAGGGCAGCTGAGAGTCAACCAAGTTGGTGTGGCGGCTGGAGTCACGCGTAGGCCCAGACCGGGTAAGGACGGCAGGTTTCCTTCCCTAAGGTGGCATTAGTGAAACCTTTACCACCAGGGTAGTGCGGCCTCTTTGAATTCCTGTTGAGACTATCTTGCGCCAAGGATGCGGAGAGGGTCAACATCGATTAAATTGGACAGATCCTTCAAAGAGCCGGCACAGGCACGACGAGCCGAATAGAAACATAGAAGCAGGAGTCGGCCATTCAGCCCTTCGAGCCTGCTCCGCCATTCAACACGATCATGGCTGATCCTCTATCTCAATACCATATTCCCGCTCTCTCCCCATACCCCTCGATGCCTTTTGTGTCTAGAAATCTATCTATCTCCTTCTTAAATAGATTCAGTGACTTGGCCTCCACAGCCTTCTGTGGTAGAGAATTCCACAGGTTCACCACCCTCTGAGTGAAGAAATTTCTCCTCATCTCAGTCCTAAGTGTCCTACCCCGCATCCTGAGACTGTGACCCCTCGTTCCAGACCCCCCCCAAGCCAGGGGAAACATCCTCCCTGCATCCAGTCTGTCTAGCCCTGTCAGAATTTTATACGTTTCAATGAGTGGCCTCCTTCTGTGCTGTAAGATTCTGTGACATATGTTAAACACACACACACACACACACACACACACACACGCTCTCGTCAGGCGTGTATTGCCCTTTGACTGAGTGATTCTTACTTTGCCACGTCTGTAGTCATATTTGCCACCGTACAGAGTTTCTTGAATTCCTCCAGGTCGGTAAGCGCCTTCTTTTTCTCTTCCTCCAGTTTCTTTTGCTGATCTGCATGATGAATGAAAAGGTGCAACATTTCTGAACGAGCGAACAAGCTTCTCGTGACTTTTTTGTCTATTTCTAAATCGGACCACCTTTGTTCCTTTATGCGCCCACCCCTCCCCGTCCGGTAGGGTACGTTCGTCGAGACCTTTTTTTTTGGAACTTTTCCCTCAATAGTTTCCTCTTGCTGGCTCAGCGAGTCTCGCTTCCCACTCCTCTGATGTCTGGGTCACTTGCAGTGAGCCCAGGATATCTGCTATAAAGTAGAGAGCGGCCGATTATTGGGCCTCTACTCATTGGAATACAGAAGAATGAGAGGCGATCTTCTCGAAACATATAAGATTGTGAGGGGGCTTGATCGGGTGGATGCGGGGAGGATGTTTCCACTGATGGGTGAGACTGGAACTAGGGGGCATAATCTTAGAATAAGGGGCTGCCGTTTCAAAACTGAGATGAGGAGAAACTTCTTCACTCAGAGGGTAATAAATCTATGGAATTTGCTACCTCAGAGAGCTGTGGAAGCTGCGACATTAAATAAATTTAAAACGGAGATAGACAGTTTCCTAGCTGATAAGGGAATTAAGGGTTATGGGGAGCGGGCAGGGGAGTGGACATGAGTCTAGGTTCGGATCAGCCATGATCCTATTGAATGGCGGAGCAGGCCTGAAGGGTACTATGGCCTACTCCTGCTCCTACTTCTTGTGTTCTTATTATATCCCATGTCCTGAGATTCCGCACAACTGTCACAAGCTCTCTGTGTGCAGCGTAATGGCTGGAATCAAAGACATTTACATAAACAATTTGGACTCGGGAATCAGAAGTACATTTTCAAAAGTTTGTGGATGACACCAAGTTCGGCGGAGATGAAGTAGGGTGGGAGGAGGCTCGTGTGGAGCATAAACACCGGCACCGGGGGCGTAGTTAATACTGAGGAAGATTGCGACAAAAGACAGGAAGACATGAACAAACTTGCAGAATGGGTGTGTAAATTGGCAAATAAATTTCAATGTGGAGAAGTGTGAGGTGGTGCATTTTGGTAGGGTGAATAAGGAGGCCGCATATTTGGAAAATAAGGGGGTGATTTTATCAATGGGGACGTGATGGAGGCAGGACTCCCCTTTGTCGGGTTTTAGTCCCGCCTCCATCGACGTCCAGCCAACCCACGCTATTTTCCCTTGAGTGACCTTGTTAAACCCGCCCAGCGGGCATAGCAGGCCAATTAAGGGGAAGCCGGTGACAGAGAACGTCAGTGTATGACGTTTCGTCTGTCAAGATTTTTTGACCGATGAATTGTCAACGTTTGACAGCTCCCAGCAGTCTCGCCTCCCCAGGGCTGACAAAATCGGCCCCCAAGAGTCTAAACAGGGTAGAGGAGCAAAGGGATCTAGGGGTGCAGATTCACAAATCATTGAAAGTAGCGACGCAGGTTAACAAAGCCATAAAAAATGCAAACCAAGCACTGGGATTCATTTCTAGAGGGATAGAACTGAAGAGCAGAGAAGTTATGCTAAACTTATATTGCACCTTGGTTAGACCACACTTGTGCACTGTGCACAGTTCTGGTCTCCATATTATAAAAAGGATAGAGAGGCACAGGAGAAAGTGAAGAAAAGATTTACAAGGATGAAACCAGAACTGAGAGGTTATAACTATCAGGAAAGATTGAACAAGCTGGGGCTCTTTTCTCTAGAAAAGAGAAGGCTGAGGGGTGACCTGATAGAGGTCTTTAAGATATTGAAGGGGTTCGATAGGGTAGATGTAGAGAAGATGTTTCCACTTGTGGGGGAGACCAGAACTAGGGGCCATCAATATAAAATAGTCACTAATAAATCCAATCGGGAATTCAGAAGAAACTTCTTTACCCAGAGAGTGGTGAGAATGTGGAACTCGCTCCCACAGGGAGTGGTTGAGGCGAAGAGCACAGATGCATTTAAGGGGAAGCTGGATAAACACATGAGGGAGAAAGGAATAGCAGGATATGCTGATGGGGTTAGATGAAGAGGGGTGGGAGGAGGCTCGTGTGGAGCATAAACACCGGCACGAACCAGTTGGGCCAAATGGCCTGTTTCTGTGTTGTACACTCGATGTTAATGTTATTACTTACAACTGTCACAAGCTCTGTGTGTGCAGCGTAATGGCCAGAACCCCCCTCGGAAGTTACCTTGCGACTCTCATTTTAGGATCAGTAATTGGTGGCACCGTGGACCTTCTTAAAATGCGAACACCAATGTTCCCTCTGATTTTTTTTTGGTGCGCGGTCCCTTTAAGTGGCTGTGCGGCCCATTCAGTTTTCCGTGCGTGCGCGGTTTCTCCCTTATAAAAGCCGGCGAGCGGCCTGTGCAGCTTAGCGGGGAAGGTTGATGGACACCTGCAAAAAAAGGTGCAGCGGATGCCCGTCTCCTAGGTGCCAGTCATTCACAGGTTTCACTGCGTATATATTTTTAAATGTGTCGTTCTCCAGCCCCGGAGGCAGTCGATTGTAATCTTCTGAGGCACTGAGTGGCTCACTGTGGGAAGGGGGGTAACACCATGAAGGGGGCAAGGCAGGGGGGAAGGTGCGATCACATCTCTGGTACCACTGGCCAGTGGCCACTCCGCCAAGGTGAGTCTAGACAGAGAGTTGTCTCAGCCAGACTCCAACCTGCCCTTACCCAGCATGCGCGTGTGTGCACTTCCCCAGCAAGGGTCATTGGTCAGTGATTGGCGGTGGGGTGGGGGGAGGAGAGGGGCGAGGGTGACCCGGATCAAAATTCCCCCCCCCCCGCCGAATCTAGGGGGCACTGGGCCCGTAACCAACTGGAGCTGAGCCCGGACTGGGCAGGGAATTTGTGTTTGGTCAAGGGGAGTGTGTTTGTGAGGAATTATGCTACCCACGCACAGAACTATGCAAGGTTGTTTAACTGGCTTTCAACCTCTGTCAGGCGAGAGGAATGTGCGTCATCTCACCCTCCACCTTAGCCTCAGGCGTGGCTTACTTCCCTTTATTGAGATCTCTTTCTTAATGTCCCCTAGGACTATAAGGTTACCAGATATGAGAAGCAGATTGGATGCTTCCCCTCCCTCCCCGGGGCTAAAAGGTTAAATTACGAGGACAGGTTGCACAGACTCGGGCTTGTATTCCCTCGAGTGTAGAAGATTAAGGGGTGATCTAATCGAGGTGTTGAAGAGGATTAAACGATTTGATAGGGTAGAGAGAGAGAAACTATTCCCTCTGGACTCCCCCCACCAGAACGAGGGGGCACCACCTTAAAATTAGAGCCAGGCCGTTCAAGGGTGATGTCGGGAAGCACTTCTTCACACAAAGGGAGGTGGAAATCGGGAACTCTTCCCCCAAAAAGCTGTTGAGGCTGGGGGGTCAATTAAAAATTTCAAAACTGAGATGGATCGATTTTTGTTGGGTAAGGGGATTAAGGGTCACGGAACCAAGGCGGGTCGATGGAGTTAAGATACAGATCAGCCATGATCTCATTGAATGGCGGAACAGGCTCGAGGGGCTGAATGGCCTCCTCCTGTTCCTAATGTAACAGGCTCGAGGGGCTGAACGGCCTCCTCCTGTTCCTAATGTAACAGGCTCGAGGGGCTGAACGGCCTCCTCCTGTTCCTAATGTAACAGGCTCGAGGAACTGAACGGCCTCCTCCTGTTCCTAATGTAACAGGCTCGAGGGGCTGAACGGCCTCCTCCTGTTCCTAATGTAACAAGCTCGAGGGGCTGAATGGCCTCCTCCTGTTCCTGTGTAACAGGCTGGAGGGGCTGAATGGCCTCCTCCTGTTCCTGTGTAATAGGCTCGAGGGGCTGAATAGCCTCCTCCTGTTCCTAATGTAACAGGCTCGAGGGGCTGAATGGCCTCCTCCTGTTCCTAATGTAACAGGCTCGAGGGGCTGAATGGCCTCCTCCTGTTCCTGTGTAACAGGCTGGAGGGGCTGAATGGCCTCCTCCTGTTCCTAATGTAACAGGCTCGAGGAGCTGAACGGCCTCCTCCTGTTCCTAATGTAACAGGCTCGAGGGGCTGAATGGCCTCCTCCTGTTCCTAATGTAACAGGCTCGAGGGGCTGAATGGCCTCCTCCTGTTCCTGTGTAACAGGCTGGAGGGGCTGAATGGCCTCCTCCTGTTCCTAATGTAACAGGCTCGAGGAGCTGAACGGCCTCCTCCTGTTCCTAATGTAACAGGCTCGAGGGGCTGAATGGCCTCCTCCTGTTCCTAATGTAACAGGCTCGAGGGGCTGAATGGCCTCCTCCTGTTCCTGTGTAACAGGCTGGAGGGGCTGAATGGCCTCCTCCTGTTCCTGTGTAACAGGCTCGAGGGGCTGAATGGCCTCCTCCTGTTCCTAATGTAACAGGCTCGAGGAGCTGAATGGCCTCCTCCTGTTCCTAATGTAACAGGCTCGAGGAGCTGAACGGCCTCCTCCTGTTCCTAATGTAACAGGCTCGAGGGGCTGAATGGCCTCCTCCTGTTCCTAATGTAACAGGCTCGAGGGGCTGAATGGCCTCCTCCTGTTCCTAATGTAACAGGCTCGAGGGGCTGAATGGCCTCCTCCTGTTCCTGTGTAACAGGCTGGAGGGGCTGAATGGCCTCCTCCTGTTCCTGTGTAATAGGCTCGAGGGGCTGAATAGCCTCCTCCTGTTCCTGTGTAACAGGCTCGAGGGGCTGAATGGCCTCCTCCTGTTCCTAATGTAACAGGCTCGAGGGGCTGAATGGCCTCCTCCTGTTCCTGTGTAACAGGCTGGAGGGGCTGAATGGCCTCCTCCTGTTCCTAATGTAACAGGCTCGAGGGGCTGAATGGCCTCCTCCTGTTCCTGTGTAACAGGCTCGAGGGGCTGAATGGGCCTCCTCCTGTTCCTGTGTAACAGGCTCGAGGGGCTGAATGGCCTCCTCCTGTTCCTAATGTAACAGGCTCGAGGGGCTGAATGGCCTCCTCCTGTTCCTAATGTAACAGGCTCGAGGGGCTGAATAGCCTCCTCCTGTTCCTAATTTAACAGGCTGGAGGGGCTGAATAGCCTCCTCCTGTTCCTGTGTAACAGGCTCGAGGGGCTGAACGGCTTCCTCCTGTTCCTGTGTAACAGGCTCGAGGGGCTGAATGGCCTCCTTCTGTTCCTGTGTAACAGGCTCGAGGGGCTGAATGGCCTCCTCCTGTTCTTATGTCCCTACCCTGGAAGTGCTGGGGTGCAGGTTCCACGGGCACAGGCCGCCTGCTCGGACTGCGACCACTCGTCACGGGCCAGGCCCAGGCCAGGAGAGCCGGCGGGACGCTCAACCGCAAGAGGCATCGCACACCAGGCCCGATGTTGGCCATCGGGAGCGGGGGACCCACTGGCTGATTTTTTGGCGCTTCCCTCGCTCTGAAGCACGGCAGTACCGCCCCCCACACCCCCACCCATCACCTCCGGCCACTGGCTGAGATTAGCCGTCTCGGCATAGACCGGGCACTCCATTTACCCACGAGACACTGGAGGAGCCGAGAGTGGGAGGAGACACGAAAATGTCAGCTTTGGAACCAGAATGTAACACTGGAACAGGGAGGAGCAAGGGTTTTGGCAGCATTCGCTTAAAATAAATACATTTCGAAAGAGTGCTTGACCGCTTACCTTCCTTTGCCTTCAGGTCATTTTTCTGTTTCTCAGCATCTTTTTTCTGGAAAGGGAGGACAAGAAATAATAAACTTTTGAAAGGACACAACCACCACTTGGATTTATCCCGCGCCGTTTAACGTAGTAAAACATCCGGGCGAATGAGAACATCACAACAGTCAAATCCATTTGGACGCAGCGCCTTACCTGAACCGCGCAGTTAACTGGGTGAATGCACACAGCAAGATCTCGCAAACAACAATTGAGATGGGTGACCGGTTACTCTGTCTTTGGGTGGTGTTGGGTAAGGGAGGACTGTTGGCCCCAGGAAGAACTCGCTGCTCTTCTTTCAATGGTGCCGCGCGGTCATTTGCAGTCAAGCAGACGGGGGCCTCGCTTTAACGTCTCATCCGAAAGACGGCAACTCCGACAGTGCGGTGCTCCCTCAGTACCGCCCCTCCGACAGTGCGGCGCTCCCTCAGTACTGCCCCTCCGACAGTGCGGCGCTCCCTCAGTACTGCCCCTCCGACAGTGCGGCGCTCCCTCAGTACCGCCCCTCCGACAGTGCGGCGCTCCCTCAGTACCGCCCCTCCGACAGTGCGGCGCTCCCTCAGTACCGCCCCTCCGACAGTGCGGCGCTCCCTCAGTACCGCCCCTCCGACAGTACGGGGCTCCCTCAGTACCGCCCCTCCGACAGTGCGGCGCTCCCTCAGTACCGCCCCTCCGACAGTGCGGCGCTCCCTCAGTACCGCCCCTCCGACAGTGCGGCGCTCCCTCAGTACCGCCCCTCCGACAGTGCGGCGCTCCCTCAGTAAGGCCCCTCCGACAGTGCGGCGCTCCCTCAGTACCGCCCCTCCGACAGTGCGGCGCTCCCTCAGTGCTGCCCTCCCTCAGTGCTGCCCCTCCGACAATGCGGCACTCCCTCAGTACCGTCCCTCCGACAGTGCGGCGCTCCCTCAGTGCTGCCCTCCCTCAGTACTGCCCCTCCGACAGTGCGGCGCTCCCTCAGTACCGCCCCTCCGACAGTGCGGCGCTCCCTCAGTACTGCCCCTCCGACAGTGCGGCGCTCCCTCAGTACTGCCCCTCCGACAGTGCGGCGCTCCCTCAGTGCTGCACTGGGAGTGTCGGCCTGGATTATGGGCTCACGTCTTTGGAGTGGGGGGCTCGAACCCACCACCTTCTGACTTACTGAGGACCCCGAGTCATGGCCCACACAATGTAGGTTCCCACCAAGTTTGAAAAGAGAGTACAAGAAAAGACAAGCTAAGTTAAGAAGAATAAAAAAAGACTTGCATTTATATAGTGCCTTTCATGGCCTCAGGATGTCCCAAAGCGCTTTACAGCCTCTGTCTCTCTCCCTATCTCTGTCGGTTTGTATGTCAGCAGTCACCCACTGAACAAAAGCCATTCACCAGGACTGACACATGTGGAAATTGACATTATACTTAGCATGCTGGGTAGAATAAAATGGCCAAGTAAAAATAAGCTATCAAGGGGTTAAAGGAACAAACTTGCTTAGGTTGTAGTTAAAGCAGAGAAGCAATTGTGTCACAACGTGTCTAGGACCAAGAGACCTTTCATAATACCCACCCACATTGAGGATGTGATAACAGCTGCATTGACTCACGAGCACAAGCGAGGCGTAAGGCTATCTGAGGAAGGATGTTCTTGCCATGGAAGGAGTTCAGCGAAGATTCACAAGGCTGATACCTGGGATGGCAGGAATGACATATGAGGAGAGATTGGGTCGATTGGGCTTATACTCGCTGGAGTATAGAAGAATGAGAGGGGATCTCATCGAAACATATAAAATTCTGACAGGCCTGGACAAACTAGATGCAGGAAGAATGTTCCCGATGGTCGGAGAGTCCAGAACCAGGGGTCATAATCTAAGGATAAGGGGTAAGCCATTTAGGACAGAAATGAGGAAGAATTTCTTCACCCAGAGAGTGGTGAACCTGTGGAATTCTCTACCACAGAAGGTAGTTGAGGCCAAGTCATTAAATATATTCAAGAATGAGTTAGATATATTTCTTAAAGCTAAAGGTATCAAGGGATATGGGGAGAAGGCAGGGACAGGGTACTGAGTTTGGATGAGCAGCCATGATCTCATCGAATGGCGGAGCAGGCTTGAGGGGCCGAATGGCCTACTCCTGCTCCTATCTTCTATGTTTCTATGCTATAGAATAGATAAACTATTAATGACTGTCGCTAGACAAACAAGATTCGGACATTAAGTAAGCTGATCATTTCTGTAACAAGATTCGGACATTAAGTAAGCTGATCATTTTCGTAACAAGATTCGGACATTAAGTAAGCTGATCATTTTTGTAACAAGATTCGGACAGAACCTCCTGACATGATATATGATTAACTAACCTTGTCTGGAGATATTTCTGTCCTGCTGACCTTTTGATTGGCCTTGTGCAAACCCTTACTTTGTGCAAACTGATACAATACCATTACACGTGATATATGGAACGCTTGCTTGTTTGAGTGTATAAATATGCTACATTCGCTGATGTTCTTTGGAGTTGTTGACCTGGCCTTTGACAAGGCAACTCTCCCCTTGTGCAAGTAAAAAAATAAACTAACAATCTGACGGTTTTGCTTGTGTTTAGAGTCTTACTCGGAGTCAAGATTTCGACACACACCCCCCATTACATAGAAGGTATCGCACAGAAACGGTTAAATCACTAACCGTTCCCCCTTCAAGCTCCTGTGTGTCCTTGTGCAGCTGGCTACGAGGTTATTGCCGATAGAACCTACTCTTCCCAATTTGTGTTGAGTAAACAGAGAGAGGCTGCAGATCACTGCCCTGTTTTGCATGTCATGCAACCACACTGGATAGTTAGTTGACAGCTGGCTAACAGCCAAACCAAGCTACACAGGCAGCAGCAACATAGCACGCAACTGCTCAGTTCTGGATTTTCAAAAAAGACTTGCATTTCTCCAGCGCCTTTCACCACCGGACGTCCCAAAGCGCTTTACAGCCAAAGTGCTTTTTTTGAAGTGTAGTCACTGTTGTAATGTGGGAAACGCGGCAGCTCAATTTGCGCACAGCAAGCTCCCACAAACAGTAATATGATAATGAGCGGATCATCTGTTTTTAGTGATGCTGATTGAGGGATAAATATTGGCCCCAGGACACCGGGGAGAACTCCCCCTGCTCTTCATAAAAATAGTGCCATAGGATCTTTCACGTCCACCTGAGAGGGCAGATGGGGCCTCGGTTTAATGTCTCATCCAAAAGACAGCATCTCCGACACTCCCTCAGTACAGCACTGGAGGGATTTTGACCCAGCGATGATGAAGGAACAGCCGATATATTTCCAAGTCAGGATGATGTGGGACTTGGAGGGGAACTCGGAGGTGGCGGTGTTCCCATGCGCCTGCTGCCCTTGTCCTTCTAGGTGGAAGAGGTCGTGGGTTTGGGAAGTGCTGCCGAAGAAGCCTTGGCGAGTTGCTGGCAGTGCATCTTGTAGATGGTACACACTGCAGCCACGGTGCTCCGGCGGTGGAGGGAGCAGATATTTAAGGTGGTGGATGGGCTGCCGATCAAGTGGACTGCTTTGTCCTGGATGTTAAGCTTCTTGCGTGGCGTTGGCACTACTGGCAAGGCCAGCATTTATTGCTCAGCCCTCGTTGCCCTGAGGGCATTAAGAACATTAGCGAACCAGTTGGATTTTTACAACAACTTTCATTGAATTATACAGCATAGAAGGAGGTCATTCGGACCATCATGCCTGTGACGGCTCATTGAAAAGAGTTATCCAATTAACCCGACTCCCTTTCCCTTTGCCCATAGCCCTGTAAATTGTTCCCTTCAAGTATTTATCCAATTCCCTTTTGAAAGTTACCATTGAATCTGCTTCCACTGCCCTTTCAGGCAGTGCGTTCCAAATCATGGTCACTTTCTGGCGCCAGCCCACGATTACCACCTTCTTTGATTTCAATTTCACAATGTGCCCCGGTGGGATTATGAACCTCTGGGTTGCTCTGTCAGCATCATAACCACTAGCTCACCACTGGATCATTGGCCCATGATTTCTGCCCACTGGTGTCCTATAGACTGGAAAAGTACAAAGGTGTGGGTGGGGTACTGGAGAGTGGCTGTACCCCTTCGGAGAAAGGGAGGGGGGGGGGGGAGATTTTGAGTTGCAGGGAAAACCCTCGGCCAGAGATCGTTGGGGCACACCACGATGTGATTGCATTGGAGAGGGTGCAGAGGAGATTCACCAGGATGCTACCTGGGCTGGAGCGCTTCAGCTATGAAGAGAGACTGGACAGGCTGGGGTTGTTTTCCTTAGAGCAGAGAAGGCTGAGGGGGGGGGGACCTGATTGAGGTGTACAAAATTATGAGGGTCATAGTTAGGGTAGATAGAAAGGAACTTTTCCCCTTTAGTAGAGGGGTCAGTAACCAGGGGGCATAGTTTCAAGATAAGGGGCAGGAGGTTTAGAGGGGATTTGAGGAAAAACTTTTCCACCCAGAGGGTGGTTGGAATCTGGAACTCACTGCCTGAAAGGGTGGTAGAGGCAGGAACCCTCACAACATTCAAGAAGCATTTAGATGAGCACTTGAAACGCCATAGCATACAAGGCTACGGACCAAGTGCTGGAAAATGGGATTAGAATAGACAGGGCTTGATGGCCGGCGCGGACACGATGGGCCGAAGGGCCTCTTTCTGTGCTGTATGACTCTATGACGCTATCCACTGCCCCTTTAATTTTGACCCTGTTGGCTCTTCCAGTTCATGGAGTTAGACTTGTCAATCTTATCTGTGCACAGTTCCGGTCGCCATATTATAAAAAGGATATAGAGGCATTGGTGAAGGTGCAAAAAAAGATTTACAAGGATGATACCAGAACTGAGAGGATATACTTATCAGGAAAAGATGAACAGGCTGGGGCTCTTTTCTCTAGAAAAGAGAAGGCTGAGGGGTGACCTGATAGAGGTCTTTAAGATATTGAAAGGGTTTGATAGGGTAGACGTGGAGAAGATGTTTCCACTTGTGGGGGAGACCAGAACTAGAGGCCTTAAATATAATAGTCACTAATAAATCCAATCGGGAATTCAGGAGAAACATCTTTAGCCAGAGAGTGGTGAGAATGTGGAACTCGCTCCCACAGGGAGTGGTTGAGGCGAATAGCAGAGATGCATTTAAGGGGAAGCTGGATAAACACATGAGGGAGAAAGGAATAGAAGGAGATGCTGGTAGGGTGAGATGAAGAGGGGTGGGAGGAGGCTGGTGTGGAGCAGAAACACCGGCACGGAGCAGTTGGGCCGAATGGCCTGTTTCCGTGCTGTAGCCTCGGTGTCTCTTGAGAAGAGCTGGTTGAAACCCGAGTGCAAAGGGCATGACTTTCAGCTCCATTGCTTTTAATGGTTTCTCCTTGTTGAGGCATAGTCCAACCGGGCATTCCGGCGAATCACCTGATAGAACAATGGGACAAGCAGAGTGATTGACTATTGAATGATTAACTTTAGATGGTTGCGGGAATGCTTTATTTACAATGTGACCAAGCCACCTGTTGTATCCAGGGTTCAGATGAATAAATATTTGTTCTCAGGACGAAAGAAAGGCTGCCTTTGTTGGCCATTTCCTCATTGCTGATGGCCTGTCTCTCAAGGCCGATTGATTTTTCTTTATGACTGAGTGACTGTTTGCGGCCATTTCAGCGGGGATTAAGAGTCAACCACATGGAGTATGACTGGAGTCACAAGTGGGCCAAATTTCCCTTCCCTGAAGGACACTAGTGAACCATATGGGGTTTTAAGGGGTACAAATGTCACCTACATTTTTCCTGTAATTTTCTTTTTTAATTAAAAATGTCTGAATTGTGAAGTAAAAATTTTAATTATCCAGAATGCACTACTCATTCCCCCCCCCCCCCCACCCCCTCCCTCCTGCCTGAAACCATTAATCCCTTGCTGGAGTGGGGGAGGGGGCACAATTCAACAGACACTGGGCACCTTTCTAGTAACATGTTTGAGCAGTCTGGCCAGTAAGTGGCACGTGCTATTCTACCACGTGTAGCATCAGAATTGAGCCCGAGCCGTGGCTCAGTGGGTAGCACTCTCTCTCTCGCTCTCGCCTCTGAGTCAGAATGGTTGTGGGTTCACAGTCCCACTCCAGAGACTTGAGCACAAAAATCTAGGCCGACACTCCAGGGCAGTACTGAGGGAGCGCCGCACTGTCGGAGGGGCAGTACTGAGGGAGCGCCGCACTATCGGAGGGGCAGTACTGAGGGAGCGCCGCACTGTCGGAGGGGCGGTACTGAGGCAGCGCCGCACTGTCGGAGGGGCAGTGCTGAGGGAGCGCCGCACTGTCGGAGGGGCGGTACTGAGGCAGCGCCGCGCTGTCGGAGGTGCCGTCTTTCGGATGAGACGTTAAACCGAGTACCCGTCTGCCCTCTCAGGTGGACGTAAAAGATCCCACGGGCACTGTTTCAAAGAAGAGCAAGGGGGAGTTCTCCCCGGTGTCCTGGGCCCAATATTTATCCCTCAACCAACATCACTAAAAAACAGAAGATCTGGTCATTATCACATTGCTGTTTGTGGGAGCTTGCTGTGCGCAAACTGGCTGCCGCGTTTCCTACATTACAACAGTGACTACACTTCAAAAAAAAGTACTTCATTGGCTGTAAAGCGCTTTGGGACGTCCTGAGGTGGTGAAAGGCGCCACAGAAATGCGAGTCTTTTTTTTCTTTCATCCCAGCCTCATCCGGAGGTCCACTTTCCTGCAGGGAAGATCCAAGCAAGTCAAAGATAGCGGAAGTTTGGGCCCAGTTTGGGTAAGTGTGGTGCTGAGCCACACAGAGCGGGAAGGCCCCAGGCTCCAACCCTGCTCTGTGCTAAACTCAATCAACCTCAGTCAGTATCCCTGGATTAGGGAGATCCATGCCCCTGCTTGAACTTTCTCTCTCTCTGGATACCCTCCGACTCTATTCATCCTCACTGGTGTCTTGGCTTTCTAACAGGGATTCTCAATGTTTTTTTAAAGTTACAGTTGTTAACAAATTTTCAACAGGAGCCAAAATCGGAATGTCTCTGTGTGAGCCTCCTTTGGTTTTGCCATGTGTGTGTCCTTATCGCTGCACACCTGTTTGTGTGTCTCTCTTTCACTGTCTGCGTCGCTATATCTGTCTGTGTCTCCAAGTCTCTTGCTGTCTGTCTCTATCTTTTTGATTTTCTATCTCTGTAATACTCATATATATATATATATATATCTCCTCCCTCTCCTCTGTTGCTGTATCTCTCTGACTGTCTGTCTCTCTCTATCTCTGACGTTCTGTCTCTCTGATGTTCTGTTTCTCTCTGTCTCTCGCTCTGACTCTCTCTCGCACGTTCTGTCTCTCTCTCGCTCTGACTTTCTCTCTCTCGCTCTGACTTTCTCTCTCTCTCGCTCTGTGCATGTGCACTCTGTGCGGCCCCTCTTCCTGTTTAGGAGCAGGATGGTAGTGCTTTTCTCCTCTGTGAACTCCCTGTGAATTCCATGGAGAAGGTGCAGCTGTGGCATGAAGATGGGTAGAAGAAATTGTTTTAAACCTGTACTGCAAGAAAAAGCTACCCTTTTACTCCGCATTGTTTCCAACTGTTTTCAACCTCCCCCACCAAAAAAAATCTTGTGCTGGAATGTAGAACTGCGAGTCATGATTTTGTTTCTTTAATACATTTTTTTCAGAAAGGGGTGTATAAAATTCACATTCGGGACCCCATTGGCCCATATGACACCGAATCCCACAGAGCAGGAAGGTTATCAGTTCAATCCCAGGTCTGTGCTGTAATAAGCAGCAAGGTACTAAATATTTCCATAAATTTTATTTATGTAAATAAATTCATAAAAACACGGTGTCAGCCGTGGCTCAGTGGGTAGCACTCCCATCTCTGGGTCAGAAGGTCGTGGGTTCAAGTCCCACTCCAGAGACTTGAACACAAAATCTAGGCTGACACTCCAGGGCAGTACTGAGGGAGCGCTGCACTGTCGGAGGGGCGGTACTGAGGGAGTGCTGCACTGTCGGAGGAGCGGTACTGAGGGAACGCCGCACTGTCGGAGGGGCGGTACTGAGGGAGCGCCGCACTGTCGGAGGGGCGGTACTGAGGGAGCGCCGCACTGTCGGAGGGGCGGTACTGAGGGAGCGCCGCACTGTCGGAGGGGCGGTACTGAGGGAGCGCCGCACTGTCGAGGGGCGGTACTGAGGGAGCGCCGCACTGTCGGAGGGGCGGTACTGAGGGAGCGCCGCACTGTCGGAGGGGCGGTACTGAGGGAGCGCCGCACTGTCGGAGGGGCGGTACTGAGGGAGTGCCGCACTGTCGGAGGGGCGGTACTGAGGGAGCCCCGCACTGTCGGAGGGGCGGTACTGAGGGAGCGCCGCACTGTCGGAGGGGCGGTACTGAGGGAGCGCCGCACTGTCGGAGGGGCGGTACTGAGGGAGCGCCGCACTGTCGGAGGGGCGGTACTGAGGGAGCCCCGCACTGTCGGAGGGGCGGTACTGAGGGAGCCCCGCACTGTCGGAGGGGCGGTACTGAGGGAGCCCCGCACTGTCGGAGGTGCCGTCTTTCCAATGAGACGTTAACCGAGGCCCCGTCTGCCCTCTCAGGTGGACGTAAAAGATCCCAGGGCCACTATTCAAAGTGTCCCAGTGTACTGGCCAATATTTATCTCTCAACCAAAATCAATATAAGAAAAAAAGATTATCCTGTCATCGTCACATTGCTGCTGTTTGTGGGAGCTTGCTGTGCGCAAATTGACTGGTGCGTTTCCTACATTACAACAGTGACTACACTTCAAAAAAAGTCCTTCATTGGCTGCGAGGCGCTTCTGGGCGTCCTGAGGTCGTGAAAGGCGCTGTATGAATGCAATTTCTTTCTGACTCTCTTACCTTTTCCTCCGTACAGCGTTGCAGCGCAGTGTTCTTGGTCTCCAGATCGGCGTTGGCTTTGAGGAACTTGCCGTCGATGTCACTGATGTAGCGCTTCTTGTCGTCCAGCGTCATGCTGATCTCGGACAGCCGGTTCTGCACCGCATCCCTCTCCCTCTTCAGCTTGCCAAGCAGCTGCCTCGTCTGCCCGGTCTCCTCCCTCAGCAAGGCGTTCTCCGACATCACCATCCACTGATAGAGGCCCAGGGCGACCAGCACAAGCAGCAGCCCCGCCACAATCAGAATCGGATTCTTGCCTCCCATCGACTTCATTCAACACCTTCCCTTTCCCCTGGGCTCCTCCAGCAAGGCAGGATTTGGCTACAGGCTCTTCTTCAAAGCGCGTTAAGAGAGAAGCCAGCTATCTTGCGATTAATGCGCTTACTTCCTCTTGAGGCTCAAGAACGAGTAACCTCTCATTCAATTGTCCTGTCCAACCTGTTAAACAGGGAAATGTGCCAACAATTGTCAGGGAAGCTGCTCTCACAGAGGGACTGGGTGTGGCCTGCACAGAGGGTGTGACCGTTTTGTTTTTTGAATTTTTTAAAAAAATAAACAAATTATTTTTAACTCCTAGTGCGCATAGAATGGTTACAGCACAGAAGAAGGACTATTTGGCCCGTCGAGCCCGTGTCGGCTCTCTGCAAGGGCGCTCCAGCTCGCCCCACCCCCATTCTAGTACCCTGCTACATACGAATTAGGAGCAGGAGTCGGCCCCTCGAGCCTGCTCCGCCATTCAATAAGATCATGGCTGATCTGATTACTCCACATTCCCGCCTACCCCCGATAACCTTTCACCCCCTTGCTTATCAAGAATCTATCTACCTCTGCCTTAAGAATATTCAAAGACTCTGCTTCCACCGCCCTGTGAGGAAGAGAGTTCCAAAGACTCACCACCCTCTGTGAGAAAGAATTTCTCCTCATCTCTGTCTTAAATGGGCGACCCCTTATTTTTAAACAGTGACCCCCCTAGTTCTAGATTCTCCCACAAGAGGAAACATCCTCTCCACATCCACCCTGTCCAGACCCCTCAGGATGTTTCAATCAATTCACCTCTATACAGGAAACTCTTTATTAACTGGCACCCAAATATCCGGAAATCTCTCTTAACCGGCAAAATTCTTGAGTAGGTAACCGGGGTTTTCCTTCATCTCTCGTTTAAGATTAACTTTAAAAAAAACCCCGAGGCGTTTGCCTTGTATCGGAGCGTGTAGATTGGGAGGGGAATGTGCAGCCCGGGTAGGCAGCGGACACGACAGATGGTCAGCTGGCGGTCCCTGGGGAGACGGAGCTCCGAATGCAGGCGCATGTCAATGTGTACGGGGCTCTCGTACGTTGGTAGATATAACTCTCCATTATCCGGACTTTTTGATAAACCGCACCACGCCGGTCCCGTCGGTGCCGGTTAATAAAGAGTTTCCTGTACTTCTAAACTCCAGCGGATACAAGCCTAGCCCTGTCCAACCTTTCCTCATAAAACAACCCGCCCATTCCAGGTATTAGTCTAGTAAGCCTTCTCTGAACTGCTTCCAACGCATTTACATCCTTCCTTAAATAAGGAGACCAATACTGTACACAGTACTCCAGATGTGGTCTCACCAATGCCCTGTATAACTGAAGCATAACCTCCCTACTTTTGTATTCAATTCCCCTCGCAATAAACGATAACATTCTATTCGCTTTCCTAATTACTTGCTGTACCTGCATACTAGCCTTTTGCGATTCATGCACTCGGACACCCAGATCCCTCTGCATCTCAGAGCTCTGCAATCTCTCACCATGTTCTAGGCTTCAGCCGTATCGCAGTGGGTAGCGCACTCACCTCTGAGTCAGAATGGTCGTGGGTTCGTAGTGCCACTACAGGGACTTGGGCACGAATGTGCTGATTCGCCCCACCACCCCCTTACTGCCTCGTTAGAAGGGGGAAAAAAAACCCCGAGAAAACACCTCAAATTAAAAATTCTCATCCTCGTGTTCAAAAATCCCTCCGTGGCCCTTGCCCCCCTCCTATCTCTGTAACCCCCGACAATCCTCCGAGGTCTCGCGTTCCTCCAATTCTGGCCTCTTGTACTCCCCCCTCCCCACTTGCAGGCGGTTCTGTCCCTTTATTTAAAGTAAAACACAGACTTTACGTAAAATTACTGACCCACACTCACCTTTAAACACTTTCTCCAATTCCCGTCCTGCTGGTGCGCTGCAGCGTCTGCTACCCTCTGCTGGACAAATGCGACTCCTGCAACTGCTCGCAGTGAGGCACAGCGAGGGGCGGAGATAAAACTAGTTCGAATATAGATAAATAATTGTAAAGCAAAAATAAACTACAAATTACATTTCAACAATTGGAAAGTCGAAGAGGAATCTTTTTTTCTGTCTTTTCATAAAATCATTTCGCTCTCTCACCCTTCTTTAAGACATGATGTGGAGATGCCGGCGTTGGACTGGGGTGGACAAAAATGAGAAGTCGCACAACACCAGGTTATAGTCCAACAGATTTATTTAAATTTACAAGCTTTCGGAGCTATCGATCGCCCCTTCTTCAGGTAAAGTTACTATGAGTGAATCTACAAAAATTCACAGAATATAAACACAGAGAAAATGCAGAGATACAATCTTTCCTTACATCAAAGACACACCAAGAGCACAGCCAAGACAATGAGATGTGTCCCAGGGGGTCCAACGTGTCAAAACCTGCTGTCTGCATATCCTCTCCATTTGGGTTTGTATTTTGTGTTAGTTTTTTTTTTAAACTGGAAAGACAGACAACGATGTCAATTTACGTTCTGTAGCGTGACATGAACCCGATATCCCTATTGAGGCCTCAATAGGGATATCGGGTTCATGTCACGCTACAGAACGTGACTTGACATCGTTGTCTGTCTTTCCAGTTTTTTAAAAAAACAAACACAAAAAACAAACCCAAATGGAGAGGATATGCAGACAGCAGGTTTTGACACGTTGGACCCCCTGGGACACATCTCATTGTCTTGGCTGTGCTCTTGGTGTGTCTTTGATGAAAGGAAAGATTGTATCTCTGCATTTTCTCTGTGTTTATATTCTGTGAATTTTTGTAGATTCACTCATAGTAACTTTACCTGAAGAAGGGGCGATCGATAGCTCCGAAAGCTTGTAATTTTAAATAAATCTGTTGGACTATAACCTGGTGTTGTGCGACTTCTCATTCTTTAAGACACTCCTTAAATCCCATCTCTGTGACCCCTGTCCTAATATCTCCTTGTGTGGCTCAGTGTAAAGGTTTGTCTGATAATCGCTCCTGTGAAGCGCCTTGGGACGTTTTACTACGTTAAAGGCGCTGTATAAATACAAGTTGTTGTTGCAATGGCCAGGAATCCGATCCCAGTCAACTGTGTCAGCCCTGGCTCAGTTGAAGCCCCACTCCAGAGACTTGAGCACAAAAATCCAGGCTGACGCTCCCAGTGCAGTACCGAGGGAGCGCTGCACTGTCGGAGGTGCCGTCTTTCGGATGAGACGTTAAACCGAGGCCATGTCCGCCCTCCCGGGTAGATGTAAAAGATCCCATGGCCACTATTCGAAATGTCATGGTGTCCTGGAAAATATTTATCCCTCAACCAACATTACTAAGAAAACAGTCTGGCCAGTAAGTGGCACGTGCTATTCGACCACGTGTAGCCTCACAACTGAGCCCGAGCCGTGGCTCAGTGGGTAGCACTCTCTCTCGCCTCTGAGTCAGAATCTTCTTAGGCAGTCCCTCGAAACGAGGATGACTTGCTTCCACACTAAAAATGAGTTCTCAGGTGACTGATGAGTCCAATGCGGGACCTACAGTCTCTGTCACAGATGGGGCAGATGGTGGTTGAAGGGGCGGGTGGGGTGGGGTGCTTGGGTTGACGTGCGCTCCTTCCGCTTGACTTCCGCTTGCTCCCGGCGAAGAGACTCGAGGTGTTCGGCGCCTTCCCGGATGCTTCTCCTCCACTTTGTGCGGTCTTGGGCCAGGGATTCCCAGGTGTCGGTGGGGATGTTGCACTTTTTCAAGGAGGCTTTGAGGGTGTCCTTGCAGCGTTTCCTCTGCCCACTTCGGGCTCTCTTGCCGTGTCGGAGCTCCGAGTAGAGCGCTTGTTTTGGGAGTCTCGTATCGGGCATGCGGACGATGTGACCCGTCCATCGGAGCTGATCGAGCGTGGTCAGAGCTTCGATGCTGGGGATGTTGGCCTGAGCGAGAACACTGACGTTGGTGTGCCTATCCTGCCAATGGATTTGCAGGCTCTTGCGGAGGCAACATTGGTGGTACCTCTCCGGTGCTTTGAGGTGCCTGCTGTACATGGTCCGTGTCTCTGGAGAATCAGAATGGTTGTGGGTTCACAGTCCCACTCCAGAGACTTGAGCACAAAAATCTAGGCTGACACTCCAGGGCAGTACTGTCGGAGGTGCCGTCTTTCGGATGAGACATTAAACCCGAGGCCCCGTCTGCCCTCTCAGGTGGACGTAAAAGATCCCACGGGCACTATTTCAAAGAAGAGCAGGGGGAGTTATCCCCGGTGTCCTGGGCCCAATATTTATCCCTCAACCAACATCACTAAAAAAACAGATGATCTGGTCATTATCAGACCGCTGTTTGTGGGAGCTTGCTGTGCGCAATTGGCTGCCACGTTTCCTACATTACAACAGTGACCACACTTCAAAAAAGTACTTCATTGGTTGTAAAGCGCTTTGGGACGTCCTGAGGGGGTAGAAGGTGCTGCGGAGATGCAAGTTCATTCTTTATTACATAAATTGTTGAGTTTTGAAATGTGACTTTTTTTTTTACACAGCTGAGAGGCCCAAGGCCCATAGCGCAGGATGCCGGCTAGCGAGTTTGAAATGAGTAAGGGAAGAGACATAATCCGCTTTATTTTGATGTTAGTCGAGGGAGGCTGTTAGACACCGTGCCACGGGATCTCTGAGACGCATCAGCACAGGGCCTGGGTTTAACGTCTCACCTGAAGGACAGTGCCTCTGACGGTGCAGCGCTCCCTCGGTACTGCACCGAAGGACTAAGTCGCGGTGTGGGGCTTGAACCCACAACATAGAAAGAGAGAAAAATAGGAGCAGGAGTCAGCCATTCGAGCCTGCTCCGCCATTCAATATCATGGCTGATCCTCTATCTCAATACCATATTCCCGCTCTCTCCCCATACCCCAATATGCCTTTTGTGTCTAGAAATCTATCTATCTCCTTCTGAAATATATTCAGTGACTTGGCCTCCACAGCCTTCTGTGGTAGAGAATTCCACAGGTTCACCACCCTCTGAGTGAAGAAATTTCTCCTCATCCCAGTCCTAAATGTCCTCCCCCGTATCCTGAGACTGTGACCCCTCGTTCTAGATCCCCCAGCCAGGGGAAACATCCTCCCTGCATCCAGTCTGTCCAGCCCTGTCAGAATTTGATACGTTTCAATGAGATCCCCTCTCATTCTTCTAAACTCTAGTGAATACAGGCCTAGTCGACCCAATCTCTCCTCATACAACAGTCCTGCCATCCCAGGAATCAGTCTGGTGAACCTTCGCTGCACTCCCTCTATGGCAAGTACATCCTTTCTTAGGTAAGGAGACCAAAACTGCACACAGTACTCCAGGTGTGGTCTCACCAAGGCCCTGTATAACTGTAGTAAGACATCCTTGCTCCTGTACTCAAATCCTCTTGCAATGAAGGCCAACATACCATTTGCCTTCCTAACTGCTTGCTGCACCTGCATGTTTGCTTTCAGTGACTGGTGTACAAGGACACCCAGGTCCCTTTGTACATCAACATTTCCCAATCTATCACCTTTTAAATAATACTCTGCCTTTCTGCTTTTCCTACCGAAGTGGATAACTTCACATTTATCCACGTTATACTGCATCTGCCATGTATTTGCCCACTCACTCAACTTGTCTAAAATCGCCTTGAAGCCTCTTTGCATCCAACTCACAAAACACAGAAGCAAGAGATCTGGCAACTGAACTGAGCAAGGGAGAGAGACTAAAAGATCAAGCAGCTGTTAGACTCCCTCTAGGGTACAGTAGTGCTGAAAAATGTTTTTTTCTGGATAAAGATTGTGGGTCCCCAGATGTAAATTAATCTCAGGGGCATTGTGTTTGTTTTAACTGAAAGAACAATACCTCTCCTCTCAACAACTGGTACAACCCCAGCCGTACCCGACATAACAGGCGCACACGAGTCAGAAAACTGCACCGAGGGACTAAGTCCCGGTGTGAGGCTTGAACCCACAACTGTCTGACATGGATGCAAGAGAGCTGCCAAGTGGACAGAGCGAGGGAGAGAGATTAAACGAGCAAGCAGCTGGTGGACTCCCTCTAAAGTACAGCAGTGCTGCCAAATATTTTTGGGGGGTTAAACATTGTGAGTTCCCAGATGTAAATGAATCTCAGGGGCATTATGTTTGTCTTAACTGGAAAAATAGTGCCTCTCCTTCCAACAACTAGTACAACCCCAACCGCACCCGACATAACAGGCACACACGAAAGGCTGAGATATAGAGAGAAAGACTTGTATTTATATAGCGCCTTTCACGACCTCAGGACGCCCCAAAGCTCTTTACAGACAATGAAATATTTTTGACGTGTAGTCAACTGTTGTAGTGTAGGAAACATGGCAGCCAATTTGTGCACAGCAAGCTCCCACAAACAGCAATGTGATAAATCTGTTTTTAAATGATGTTGGTTGAGGGATAAATATTGGGCAGGGCACCCGGGAGAATGCCCCTGCTCTTCATCGAAATAGTGGCCGTGGGATCTTTTACATCCACCTGAGAGCGCAGACGGGGCTCTCTGTTTAACGTCTCATCCGACAGTGCAGCGCTCCCTCAGTAGTGGCACCGGGAGTGTGGATTATGTGCTCGACTCTCTGGAGTGTGAATTGAAGATCTGACCTTCTGACTCAGAGGCGAGAGAGAGAGAGTGCTACCAACTGAGCCATGGCTTACACAAATGAAGGGAGAGATTGGGACAATAGTTCTTTTCATGCAGAGGGTTGTTAGGACATGGAATGCCCGACCAGAAACAGTGGTGGGAAGCAGAATCCAGAACAGTTTGGCTTCCTTGGGATGTTTTATCTGCGTTCAAAGCACGATAGCATTGCAAGTTGTCATCGTAACAAATGAACGTATTTGATTTGTTGCCTGCCGGTTTTTTTTATTCCACTTTAACATTTGCAAAGTCATACAGCGCAAGGGGAGGCCATTCGGCCCAGCGTGCCTGTGCCAGCTCTTTGAACGAGCTCTCCAATTAGTCCCAATCCCCCTGCTCTTTCCCCACAGCCCTGTAAATTTTTCCTTTACGAGTATTTCTCCAATTCCCTTTTGAAAGTCACTGTTGAATCTGCTTCCACCGCCCCTTCAGGCAGCGCGTTCCAGATCACAACAACTCGCCGCGTAAAAAAATTTCTCCTCCTCTCCCCTCTGGTTCTTTTGCCAATTATCTTAAATCTGTGTCCTCTGGTTACCGACCCTCCTGCCCAGTGGAAACAGTTTCTCCTTATTTACTCCATCAAAACCCCTCATGATTTTGAACGCCTCGATTAAATCTCCCCTTAACCTTCTCTGCTCTAAAGAGAACGATCCCAGCTTCTCTCTCGTCTCTCCACGTAACTGAAGTCCCTCATCTCTAACAAATTTCTAGTAAATCTCCTCTGCGTCCTTGCCAAGGCCTTGACATCCATCCCAAAATGTGGCGCCCAGAATTGGACACAATACTGCAGCTGAGGCCTTAACCTTCTCTGCTCGAAGGAGAACAATCCCAGCTTTTCTAGTCTCGCCGCAGAACCGAAGTCCCTGATGCTTCGAGTGAAGGGGACAGTGTCCGCCCTTCACACTCCTGCGGCTAACAGCTATAGTTAATGATTAGCTTGAGGGACATACTGCTTGACCTTGGGTGGATGGTGGAGGTCGGGGAGGGACCTACTGAGCCTGGAGGGGGGAGCGCTGCTGTGAACTGACTAAAGGTATTGACAGTGTGCGGTGGGGCGGAACGGGAGTGCGAATGGAGACCCTTCCAATGTGAATCAGGACTGTCCATCCCCATCATCGTCATGCCAACATCTCTTCCCCCTCCGGCAGTGTGCTAATTGATCAATAGGAATAGGGGACCGTCTTTAAAGAGGGAGGGAGGGATGGTGGACCGTATGCCAAGGTTATCCAATCTTTCCGTCCATCGATTCCTT
This sequence comes from Squalus acanthias, assembly GCA_030390025.1. Classification (NCBI taxonomy): domain Eukaryota; kingdom Metazoa; phylum Chordata; class Chondrichthyes; order Squaliformes; family Squalidae; genus Squalus; species Squalus acanthias. The sequence goes on along the minus strand of CM059447.1, from coordinate 49,873,076 downwards.
AATGTGACTTGCCATTCTTTGCAGTGGTTCGGGGAGGGGGTGGGGGGGTGCTGTCAGTTCCAAGCTGTTTCCTTTCAGTCATAGTTACAGCACCCTCCCTTCCTATAAGGAAACCGTTTACTGGAGTACTGAAGAAAGAAAGACTTGCATTTACAGGATGCACTGCAGCAACTCGCCAAGGCTTCTTCGGCAGCACCTCCCAAACCCGCCACCTCTTCCACCTCGAAGGACAAGGGCAGCAGGCGCATGGGAACACCACCACCTCCAAGTTCCCCTCCGAGTCACACACCATCCCGACTTGAAAATATATCGGGGTGTTCCTTCATCGTCGCTGGGTCAAAATCCTGAAACTCCCTCCCTAACAGCACTGTGGGAGCACCTTCACAACACGGACCGCAGCAGTTCAAGAAGGCGGCTCACCACCACCTTCTCAAGGAGCAATAGCGATGGGCAATAAATGCCAGCAACGTCCACATCCCAGGAACTAATAAAAAAAATTTTAGATAGCCTTCGCTAGCCCTGATCCCGTTTCTTCCTCTAGTTTCTCTACTCTTTACCCCCTCCCCCCTAAGCCCTCTCCGAACTCACCTTGTCGACTAAACCCCCCTCCTGCTCCCTCGATCCTAAACTGCTCACCACCCAACATCTCTTCCTGGGCCCCCCCCGTGTTAGCTGACGTTGTAAAGCGGGTTCCCTCTCCTCGGGTACTGATCCCCTCCCTTGCAAAACCCGCCCTCGATCCGTCTGTCCTTGCAAACTACCGCCCCATTTCCAACCTCCCTTTCCTCTACGCAGTCTATGGACGTGTTGTCGCCGCCCAAATCCATGCCCACCTTTCCCGCAATTCCACAATCTCCAACGAGCGAGAGTCTAACCACCTCCCCTTGACATTCAACGGCATTACCATCGCCAAATCGCCCCACCATCAACATCCTGGGGGTCACCATTGACCAGAAACTCAACTGGACCAGCCACATAAATACTGTGGCAACAAGAGCAGGTCAGAGGCTGGGTATTCTGTGGCGAGTGTCTCACTTCCTGACTCCCCAAAGCCTTTCCACCATCAACAAGGCTCAAGTCAGGAGTGTGATGGAATACTCTCCACTTGCCTGGATGAGTGCAGCTCCAACAACACTCAAGAAGCTCGACACCATCCAGGACAAAGCAGCCCGCTTGATTGGCACCCCATCCACCACCTTAAACATTCACTCCCACCACCACCGGCGCACCGTGGCTGCAGTGTGTACCGTCTACAAGATGCACTGCAGTAACTCGCCAAGGCTTCTTCGGCAGCACCTCCCAAACCCGCGACCTCTACCACCTAGAAGGACAAGGGCAGCAGGCGCATGGGGACACCACCACCTCCAAGTTCCCCTCCCAGTCACACACCATCCTGACTTAGAAGTATATCGCCGATCCTTCATCGTCGCTGGGTCAAAATCCTGGAACACCCTCCCTAACAGCACTGTGGGAGCACCTTCACCACACGGACTGCAGCGGTTCAAGAAGGCGGCTCACCACCACCTTCACGAGGGCAGTTAGGGGATGGGCAATAAATGCTGACCTTGCCAGCGACGCCCACATCCCACAAACGAATTTAAAAAAAGTAGATCGGGCCTATAGTCGCTGGAGAGTCTAGAACTGGGGAGCACAGTCTCAGGATAAGGACTCGGCCATTTAATACTGAGATGAGGAGAAATTTCTTCACTCCGAGGGTGGTGAATCTTTGGAATTCTCTACCCCAGAGGGCTGTGGATGCTCAGTCGTTGAGTATATTCAAGGCTGAGATCGATAGATTTTTGCACTCTGGGGGATCAGGCGGGAAAGTGGAGTTGAGGTCGATGATCAGCCATGATCTTATTGAATGGCGGAGCAGGCTCGAAAGGGCCGTATGGCCTACTCCTGCTCCTAATTCTAATGTTCTTATGAATCTCTCCAATCAGGTTTCGGTCCCTTTATATGTGGCTCCCGTGGGTATATCATTTTATTTTGAAACTTGTACACAGGCCCTGTGGGGGTTCCCAGAGTCTGTTGATAAAGATCATATTTTTTTTTAAATAGGCAAGATGCCAACAGTGTTGGGGGAGAGACCAGAAACTTGTTCCACGGCGCCACCCAGTGGCCAATGACTGCAACGACACCGTGACAGTTGACAAGGCAAAATTGACTGGAGCAATTTACAATGGTAAATGGCGATATACAAGCCTGACCAAAAATCGTGACAACAGGAACTGCGTACTCTGTGCAAGATTTTTAGTAAGCAGATGTATTATTTTTTTCACCAAGTGTCTTTCCACCTCTGCCAAGGACGCTGACTCTCGCTGGGGTATGACTGCACGGGCGCCGATACCCTCCGATGTACCTCGCCCAAATGGCCACTCTCCATGCAAGAGCCTATTTCAACTCTAGAGGACATCATAACGGAACCTGACCTTTTCCTCATTCAGCCACATGTATAATCACTGGAGCGGGAAGCTTGGGAATTGGTCCTGGTTCCAGCTCATGGCTGATATCAGAGAGTCCAAAAGCAGCACCACCCCTGTTGAGATGAGCTAACAGTACAGGAAGGGGGTAAGGGAGGGGGGCATCAAACCTCGGATTTTCGTGATCTGAGTGACTCAGTGCCACAATGAGTGGCTCAGTCGGAGAGCAGGGGGGAGGGGAGAGCAGGGGGGAGGGGAGAGCAGGGGGGAGGGGAGAGCAGGGGGGAGGGGAGAGCGGGGGGGGAGGAGAGCGCGGGGGGGGGGTGGCGTCAGCTATCCCACCTGTTTCACACACACCATGTAATCTCCCAGTTTTAAAAGCACCACCACCTGGAACTTCACCACACACCTTCCCTCGCCCAGAAATCCTTGGAGATTCCCAATTTTCCTTCGCTCATCCGTGCACAGCCCTCTGTAATAGATTGGAATTCTGCATAGAATTGAGTATAAAGAAAAAAGACTAGCATTAATATATAGCGCCCATCAAACATCCCAAAGCGCTTTACAGCCAATTGAAGTACTTTTGAAGTGTGGTCACTGTTGTAATGTAGGAAACACAGCAGCCAATATACGCACAGCAAGCTCCCACAAACAGCAATGTGATAATGACCAGATCATCTGTTTTAGGGATGTTGGTTGAAGGATGAATGTTGGGACACCGGGGAGAACTCCCCCTACTCGAGTGCCGTGGAATCTTTTACGTCCACCTGAGAGGGCAGACGGGGCCTCGGTTTGACGTCGTATCTGAAAGACGGCGCCTCCGACGGTGCAGCGCTCCCTCAGTACTGGCACCGGGAGTGTCAGCCTAGATTTTTGTGCTCAAGTCTCCGAAGTGGGACTTGACCTGACGACCTTCGGACTCCGAGCAGTACATCAGTTAAATCCTTGGTGCTTTACGAGACCAGATTGATGCCTGCTGTTGTACATTTTCACATTAAGGTTCCTTAGTTAAAGGTGCTATAATGGATTAACCTCCACCACACCCCCCCCATCGCCTGTACATTGCTAGCTTCAGGCAAGCCAGGCAGAGAAAGCATCAGACTCATCGATCTGATAGATTTTCTGAAAACTGTGACCGGGGCATTGCAAACTGAGGGAGGGGGGTAAACAATCAATAGACTTAATTACACTGAGCTCACACACACGTGGCGCCCTGACCTGACTCGAAACTGCGATGGGGTGTATAAAAAAGTCGGGACGATCTCAGGCAAGGAGTCAGGACAGACCCCAAGGCTTCCACATCGGGTCCTGGCAGCTCCCTCGGTCGGACAAGGCACACGAGAGGGCTCACTCCAAGAGAAGGACCTTCGTCTGACAGGTTTTACTCGCAGTTTGAAAGCGTTTTTAGTTGCTATTTGATTCAAAAGGGTTGACTCTAACCAGCAGAATCCTTTATAAATATTAGACTGGTAGACAAAAAAAAAGCGAAAAACTTGTATTTATACAACCTCAGGACAGTGTGCTGAGACATCGAGATCTGGCGGGGTTATAATGTGTGTGTCAAATGGGACAGTGGGGCCGGATATGATCAGGAGACAGATCGAGGGGTTAAAGTGTCTGTTAAATGGGACAGGGTGAGATCGAGGGGTTAGAGTGTCTGTTAAATGGGACAGGGTGAGATCGGGAGATCGAGGGGTTAAAGTGTCTGTTAAATGGGACAGGGTGAGATCGAGGGGTTGGAGTGTCTGTTAAATGGGACAGGGTGAGATCGGGAGATCGAGGGGTTAAAGTGTCTGTTAAATGGGACAGGGTGAGATCGAGGAGTTAAAGTGTCTGTTAAATGGGACAGAGTGAGATCGGGGAGATCGAGGGGTTAAAGTGTCTGTTAAATGGGACAGGATGCTGATCACAGGAGATCGAGGGGTTGGAGTGTCTGTTAAATGGGACGGGGTGCTGATCACGGGAGATCGAGGGGTTAAAGTGTCTGTTAAATGGGACAGGGTGCGATCGGGGAGATCGAGGGGTTAAAGTGTCTGTTAAATGGGACAGGGTGCGATCGGGGAGATCGAGGGGTTAAAGTGTCTGTTAAATGGGACAGGGTGAGATCGGGAGATCGAGGGGTTAAAGTGTCTGTTAAATGGGACAGGGTGAGATTGGGAGATCGAGGGGTTAAAGTGTGTTTAAATGGGACAGGGTGAGATCGGGGCGATCGAGGGGTTAAAGTGTCTGTTAAATGGGACAGGGTGAGATCGAGGGGTTAAAGTGTCTGTTAAATGGGACAGGGTGCGATCGAGGGGTTAAAGTGTCTGTTAAATGGGACGGTGAGCTCGGGAGATCGAGGGGTTAAAGTGTCTGTTAAAAGGGACAGGGTGCGATCGAGGGGTTAAAGTGTCTGTTAAAAGGGACAGGGTGAGATCGAGGGGTTAAAGTGTCTGTTAAATGGGACAGGGTGCGATCGGGAGATCGAGGGGTTAAAGTGTCTGTTAAATGGGACAGGGTGAGATCGAGGAGAGCGAGGGGTTAGAGTGTCTGTTAAATGGGACAGGGTGAGATCGGGAGATCGAGGGGTTAAAGTGTCTGTTAAAAGGGACAGGGTGAGATCGGGAGATCGAGGGGTTAAAGTGTCTGTTAAAAGGGACAGGGTGAGATCGAGGGGTTAAAGTGTCTGTTAAATGGGACAGGGTGAGATCGGGAGATTGAGGGGTTAAAGTGTCTGTTAAATGGGACAGGGTGAGATCGAGGGGTTAAAGTGTCTGTTAAAAGGGACAGGGTGAGATTGGGAGATCGAGGGGTTAAAGCGTGTTTAAATGGGACAGGGTGAGATCGGGGCGATCGAGGGGTTAAAGTGTCTGTTAAATGGGACAGGGTGAGATCGAGGGGTTAAAGTGTCTGTTAAATGGGACAGGGTGCGATCGAGGGGTTAAAGTGTTTGTTAAATGGGACGGTGAGATCGGGAGATCGAGGGGTTAAAGTGTCTGTTAAATGGGACAGGGTGCGATCGGGGAGATCGAGGGGTTAAAGTGTCTGTTAAATGGGACAGGGTGCGATCGGGGAGATCGAGGGGTTAAAGTGTCTGTTAAATGGGACAGGGTGAGATCGGGAGATCGAGGGGTTAAAGTGTCTGTTAAAAGGGACAGGGTGAGATTGGGAGATCGAGGGGTTAAAGTGTGTTTAAATGGGACAGGGTGAGATCGGGGCGATCGAGGGGTTAAAGTGTCTGTTAAATGGGACAGGGTGAGATCGAGGGGTTAAAGTGTCTGTTAAATGGGACAGGGTGCGATCGAGGGGTTAAAGTGTCTGTTAAATGGGACGGTGAGATCGGGAGATCGAGGGGTTAAAGTGTCTGTTAAAAGGGACAGGGTGCGATCGAGGGGTTAAAGTGTCTGTTAAAAGGGACAGGGTGAGATCGAGGGGTTAAAGTGTCTGTTAAATGGGACAGGGTGAGAACGGGAGATCGAGGGGTTAAAGTGTCTGTTAAATGGGACAGGGTGAGATCGAGGAGAGCAAGGGGTTAGAGTGTCTGTTAAATGGGACAGGGTGAGATCGGGAGATCGAGGGGTTAAAGTGTCTGTTAAAAGGGACAGGGTGAGATCGGGAGATCGAGGGGTTAAAGTGTCTGTTAAAAGGGACAGGGTGAGATCGAGGGGTTAAAGTGTCTGTTAAATGGGACAGGGTGAGATCGGGAGATCGAGGGGTTAAAGTGTCTGTTAAATGGGACAGGGTGAGATCGAGGGGTTAAAGTGTCTGTTAAATGGGACAGGGTGAGATCGGGAGATCGAGGGGTTAAAGTGTCTGTTAAAAGGGACAGGGTGAGATCGAGGGGTTAAAGTGTCTGTTAAATGGGACAGGGTGAGATCGGGAGATCGAGGGGTTAAAGTGTCTGTTAAATGGGACAGGGTGAGATCGGGGAGAGCGAGGGGTTAGAGTGTCTGTTAAATGGGACGGTGAGATCGGGAGATCGAGGGGTTGGAGTGTCTGTTAAATGGGACGGTGAGATCGGGAGATCGAGGGGTTGGAGTGTCTGTTAAATGGGACAGGGTGAGATCAGGTGAGATCGAGGGGTTAAAGTGTCTGTTAAATGGGATGGGGTGCTGATCACGGGAGATCGAGGGGTTAAAGTGTCTGTTAAATGGGACGGGGTGCTGATCACGGGAGATCGAGGGGTTAAAGTGTCTGTTAAATGGGACAGGGTGAGATCGGGGAGAGCGAGGGGTTAGAGTGTCTGTTAAATGGGACGGTGAGATCGGGAGATCGAGGGGTTGGAGTGTCTGTTAAATGGGACGGTGAGATCGGGAGATCGAGGGGTTGGAGTGTCTGTTAAATGGGACAGGGTGAGATCAGGTGAGATCGAGGGGTTAAAGTGTCTGTTAAATGGGATGGGGTGCTGATCACGGGAGATCGAGGGGTTAAAGTGTCTGTTAAATGGGACGGGGTGCTGATCACGGGAGATCGAGGGGTTAAAGTGTCTGTTAAATGGGACAGGGTGAGATCGGGGAGAGCGAGGGGTTAAAGTGTCTGTTAAATGGGACAGGATGTGATCACGGGAGATCGAGGGGTTGGAGTGTCTGTTAAATGGGACGGGGTGCTGATCAGGAGAGAACTAAGATCTATGGAATCATCAGCACAATGCTGAGCTGCAGTAACGAGGTAAGTGAGGTACTGAAATAAAAACAGAAAATGCTGGAGATACTCAGCAGGTCAGGCAGCATCTGTGAAGAGAGAAACAGAGTTAACGTTTCAGGCCGATGACCTTTCGTCAGAACTGGAAAAAAGCAGGAAATGGAACAGATTTTTAAGCAAGTGTAGGGACTGGGAAAGGAGGGAGGGGATGAAAGAACAAAAGGGAAGGTCCGTGATAGGATAGAAGGCAGGAGAGTTTAAGAGACATTAAGAGATATTCAAGGCAAAAGGAGATGGTAATGGGACAGGTTAAGAAACAAAAGATGGCTCCAGATGAAGTGTAAATTGCGCTGGCAGAATGAAAGACAGCTGCCATGTGGGAGAGAAGAAAAGACACAAACAAAAGGTGTGGATAAAAAATATATATAGGATAGGGGCCGAGGTTATGATCTGGAATTGTTGAACTCTATGTTGAGTCCAGAAGGCTGTAAAGTGCCTAATCGAAAGATGAGGTGCTGTTCCTCGAGCTTACGCTGAGCTTCAGTGGAACAGTGCAAGAGGCCGAGGACGGTGAGGTCTGAGTGGGAGTGGAGCGGAGAATTAAAGTGACAGGCGATCGGAAGGTCGGGGTCCCCTTTACAGGACTGAACGGAGGTGTTCCGCAAAGCGGTCACCCAATCTGCGTTTGGTCTCCCCAATGTAGAGGAGACCACATCGTGAGCAGCGAATACAGTATACTAAATTGCAAAAAGTACAAGTAAATTGCTGTTTCACTTGGAAGGGGTGTTTGGGGCCCTGGACAGTGGGAAGGGGGGAGGTATAAGGGCATGTGTAGCATCTCCTGCGCTTGCACGGGAAGGTGCCGGGCGAAGGGGAAGGGGTGTTGGGGGTGATAGAGGAGTGGACCAGGGTGTCGCGGAGGGAGCGGTCCCTTCGGAATGCTGAAAGGGGAGGTGAGGGGAAGATGTGTTTGGTGGTGGGATCTCGCTGGAGGTGGCGGAAGATGATCCGTTGAATGTGGAGGATGGTGGGGTGAAAGGTGAGGACAGGGGGAACTCTATCGTGGTTCCAGGAAGGAGGAACAGGGATGAGGGCAGAAGTGCGGGAGATAGAACGGACACGGTCGAGGGCCGTGTCAACCACAGTAGAGGGGAATCCTCGGTTGAGGAAAAAGGAAGACATGTCGGAAGCACTGGTATGGAAGGTGGCATCGTCAAAGCAGATGCGGTGGAGATGGAGAATGGAGAAACTGGGAGAATGGAATAGAGTCCTTACAGGAGGCGAGGTGGGAGGAAGTGTAGTCCAGGTAGCTGTGGGAGTCAGTGGGCTTGTAGTGAATGTTTGTCAATAACCTATCCCCAGAGATGGAGACGGAGAAGTCGAGGAAGGGAAGGGAAGAGTCAGAGATGGACCATGTGAAGGTGAGGGAAGGGTGGAAATTGGAAGCAAAGTGAATGAAATTATCTAGTTCAGGGCGAGAGCAGGAAATGGCACCGATACAGTCATCAATGTCCCGGAAAAAGAGGTGAGGGAGGGGACCCGAGTAGGACAGGAACAAAGAGTGTTCCACATATCCCACGAAAAGGCAGGCATAGCTAGGACCCATGCGGGTTCCCATAGCAACACCTTTGATTTGGAGGAAATGGGTGGAGTCAAAGGAGAAGTTGTTCAATGTGAGAACAAGTTCAGCCAGGCGGAGGAGGGTGGTGGTGGATGGGGACTGGTTGGGCTTCTGTTCAAGGAAGAAGCGGAGCGCCCTCAGGCCATCCCGGTGGGGGATGGAGGTGTAGAGGGATTGTACGTCCATAGTGAAAAGGAGGCGGTTGGGGCCAGGAAACTGAGGTACTGAGTTCTGTTAGAGCACAAATGCAGGTGTCGGATGTAGTATGCAGCCCTGGTCATCCAGTCATAGGGACAAAATAATGTGAACACTAGATTTATTACTCCACGAGTTGTTATGATGGGAATTGGCTAAATACTTGAAGGAGAAAATAATTGCAGAGACATGGGGAAAGAGTTGGGGAGCGGGACTAACTCGATTGCTCTTTGAAAGAGCCGGAGCAGACTCGATGGGCCGAATGGCCTCCTTCTGTGCTGTGCTGTCCTACGATTCTATGATCTGGAACGCGCTTCCTGAAAAACGGAAGCAGATTCAATAGTAACTTTCAAATGGGAATTGGATAAATACTCGAAAAGGAAAAAAATTGCAGGGCTGTGGGGAAAGGGCACGGAGGGGGACTAATTGGAGAGCTCTTTCAAAGAGCCGGCATAGGCACGATGCGCCGAATGGTCTCCTTCTGTGCTGTACGATTCTGGTTACCAGAAATTTTAAGTTCTAAAGGAAGGTTTAGGAAGTTGGGCTTCTTTTTTTTTGGAGAAGTGGAATTTTTGAGGCGATGTATATTGAAGTGTTTCAGGATCTCACATGCTGTTGGCCACAGAAGGTAAGGACAGGGTGAATCCCACTCATTGATTCAGTGAGGCTATAGGTATGGGTAGCGGGGAACTATCTGATCTAATTATTCTTGAGTCTCCACTCCAGAATTTTCGGAAGTAGCCTCTGGACCTCAGTGATCTCGTCACCCGCATCGCTCAGGATCCTGTTGATCTCCGGTTCCCTTCGCTCTGGACCCTGCAGGCCACCCTCCCCACTTCTTGCTTGGACCTTACAGACCATCGAACTTGCTTGCTCGCTCTGCCTGACTCTGTTTGATATGTTTGATATTGGGTTGCTTTTTTGAAAAGGCAACTATATATCAGACATATTCCTCCAGCGTCTGGCCCGTTCTACAGGAGATGGACCATCGTCTGCGAGACTGCATTAAATGTGTTTATGTACACAAGTGTCTGTGTGAGACTTTAAGTTTATCACACTTCAGACTTCACAATTCAAAGTGTCACACTTAGTCACAGATACCAATCTTAAAAACAAATATAAAGAAAGAGCAAGAAATAAATTCATTTTGCGTTGCTTCCAATCCTCAGAAACAATTGCCCTCAGGTCGTGCTTAGCAGCAATTGCCCTCTAGGTGACCTCTACAGGTGCTCATTTATAGCAATTACCCTCTAGCTGACCTCTAGATGTGCTCATTTACAGCAATTACCCTCTAGCTGACCTCTAGATGTGCTCATTTACAGCAATTACCCTCTAGCTGACCTCTAGATGTGCTCATTTACAGCAATTACCCTCTAGCTGACCTCTGGATGTGCTCATTTACCGTAATGAAACCATGTGGCTTTAAAAGGGACAGGCCATGTTACTTACCACTGAACCTTAGTAGCAGAATATATTGTAAGTTACATTGGTAAAACAGTGTATCCTCCTGCTACCGTGAGCAATGTGACAGGAGACCTGCTAATAAAGGAAAGAATTGATGAACAAAGATACAACTGTCCTGCTGGTCGCCTTTTCTTTATATTTTAAACTTATTTGCAAATATTATTGTCTATAAATAAAAGCTGGGAGTAACAATGCAAGAAACGGGACCAGAGACAAGATATTCTGCAAAGAAAAACAACTCCAACCACACTTCTGTACTCGCGAATCATGTTAGGTCTTCTAACATGTCCAAAATTATATGGGGTTTTGATGGAGTAAATAAGGAGAAACTGTTTCCACTGGCAGGAGGGTCGGTAACCAGAGGACACAGATTTTTAAGATAATTGGCAAAAGAACCAGAGGGGATAGGAGGAGAATCTTTTTACACAGCGAGTTGTTGTGATCTGGAATGCGCTGCCTGAAAGGGCGGTGGAAGCAGATTCAATAGTAACTTTCAAAAGGGAACTGGATAAATACTTGAAAAGGAAAAATCTACAGTGCTCTTTCAAAGAGCCGGCACAAGCACAATGGGACGAATGGCCTCCTCCTGTGCTGTATGATTCTACGAATAAACCAACATTGAATGATAAAGGAAAAGCAACCAGGTTTAATATGGGATGAGGTCTGATGGATGCTCCCCTGTTGTCCTACATTAACATAAGAACTTAAGAAATAGAAGCAGGTGTTGGCCATTTGGCCATTCGAGCCTGCTCCGCCATTCAATAAGATCATGGCTGATCTTCTACCTCATCTCCACTTTCCTGCACTATCCTCCTATCCCTTGATTCCCTTAATATTCAAAAATCTATCGATCTCTGTCTTGAATATACTCAACGACTGAGCCTCCACAGCCCTCTGGGGTAGAGAATTCCAAAGATTCACCACCCTCTGAGTGAAGAAACCTCTCCTCGTCTCAGTCCTAAATGGCCAACCCCTTATTCTGAGACTGTGATCCCTGGTTCTAGACTCCCCAGCCAGGGGAAACATCCTCCCTGCATCTACCCTGTCAAGCCCTGTAAGAATGTTGTATGTTTCAATGAGATCACCTTTCATTCTTCTAAACTCTAGAGAATATAGGCCTAGTCTACTCAATCTCCCCTCATAGGACAATACCCCCATCCCAGGAACCAGTCTGGTGAACCTTTGTTGCAATCCCTCTATGGCAAGTATATCCTTCCTCAGGTAAGGAGACCAAAACTGTACACAATACTCCAGGTGTAGTCTCACCAGGGCCCTATATAATTGCAGTAAGACGTCTTTACTCTTATACTCAAATCTTCTTGTAATAAAGGCCAACATACCATTTGCTTTCCTAATTGCTTGCTGTACCTGCATGTTAACTTTCAGTAATTCGTGTACAAGGACACCCAGGTCCCTCTGAACACCAACATTTCCCAATCTCTCACCATTTTAAAAAATACTCTGCTTTTCTATTTTTCCTACCAAAGTGGATAACTTCACATTTCTCCACATTATATTCCATTTGCCATGTTCTTGCCCACTCACTTAGCCTGTCGATATTCCCTTGAAGCCTCCTTGCATCCTCCTCACAACTTACATCCCCACCCAGCTTTGTATCATTAGCAAACTTGGTTATATTACATTTGGTCCCCTCATCCAAATCATTGATGTAGATTGTGAATAGCTGAGGCCCAAGCACTGATCCTTGTGGTACCCCATTAGCTATAGCCTGCCAACCCAAAAATGACCCGTTTATTCCTACTCTCTGTTTTCTGTCCGTTAACCAATCCTCAATCCATGCTAGTATATTGCCCCCAATCCCATGAGTCCTAACTTTGTTTAATAACCTCTTGTGTGGCACCTTATTGAATGCCTTCTGAAAATCCAAATACACCACATCCACTGGTTCCCCCTTATCTATTTTGCTAGTTACAACCTCAAAAAACTCTAACAGATTTGTCAAACACGATTTCCCTTTCATAAATCCGTGATTACTCTGCCCAATCCTATTATTATTTTCGAAGTGCCCTGTTACCACGTCCTTAACAATAGATTCTAGCATTTTCCCTACTACTGATGTCAGGCTAACTGGTCTGTAGTTCCCCATTTCCTCTCTCCTTTCTTAAATAGTGGGGTTACATTTGTTACCTTCCAATCCGTGGGAACCGTTCTAGAATCTATGGAATTTTGGAAAATGACAACCAATACATCCACTGTCTCTATAGCCAACACTTTCAAAACCCTAGGATGTAGGCCATCAGGTCCAGGGGATTTATCGGCTTTCAGTCCCATTAATTTCTCCAGTACTATTTTTTTACTACGACTAATTTCTTTCACTTCCTCATTCTCGCTAGACCCTTGGTTCTCCACTGATTTCCAGGAAGTATTTTGCGTCTTCTTCCATGAAGACAGACACAAAGTATTTGTTTAATTTCTCTGCTATTTCCTTATTCCCCATTATAATTTCTCCTGTCTCAGCCTGTAAGGGACCCACATTTACTTTTGTTAATCTTTTCCTTTTTACATACCTATAGAAGCTTTTACAGTCTGTTTTTATGTCTCTCGCTAGTTTACTCTCATATTCTATTTTTCCTTTCTTTATCAATTTCTTGGTCCTCCTTTGCTAAATTCTAAAATCCTCCCAATCCTCAGGCTTACTACTCTTTTTGGCAACATTATAAGCATCTTCCTTTGATCTAATACTATCTTTAACTTCTCTTGTTAGCCACAGTTGGACCACTTTTCCTGTGGGGTTTTTGTGCCTTAAAGGAATGTATATTGGTTGTAAATTATGTATTAATTCTTTAAATGCTAGCCATTGCTTGTCTACTGTCATATCTTTTTAATGTAGTTTCCCAATCTACCTCAGCCAACTCGCCCCTCATACCTACGTAGTTTGCTTTGTTTAGATTTAAGACCCTAGTTTCGGATTTAACGAAATCACTTTCAAACTCAATATAAAATTCTATCATATTATGGCCACTCTTCCCTAAAGGCCCCTTTACTACAAGATTATTAATTAACCCTTTCTCATTGCACAATACTAGATCTAAAATAGCCTGTTCCCTAATTGGTTCCTCAACATACTGATCCAGAAAACTATCTTGCATACTTTCCATAAATTCATCCTCCGCACTATTACTGCAAATTTGGTTTGCCCAGTCTATATGTAGATTAAAGTCCCCCATGATTACTGTATTACCCTTGTTACATACGCCTCTAATTTCCTGATTTATACTCTGCCCTACATTACAACTACTGTTTGGGGGCCTATAAACAACTCCCACCAATGTTTTCTGCCCCTTGCTGTTTCTTAGCTCCACCCAAACTGATTCTACTTCTTGATTTTCAGAGCTAAGATCCTTTCTCTCTACTGTCTTTATCCCATCCTTTATTATCAGGGCTATCCCTCCTCCTTTTACATTTTGCCTATCTCTTCTAATAGTTAAATATCCTGGAATATTTAGTTCCCAACCTTGGCCACATTGTAACCACGTCTCCGTTATGGCTATCAGATCAAACCTGTTCATTTCTATCTGCGCTATTAATTCATCTATTTTGTTGCGAATGCTTCGCGCATTCAGATATAGTGCCTTTAGCTTTGACTTATTTCTATTTTTCCCTGATGTCACCTTAGTCACTGATGCCTTATTACCTTTGTTACTCTCTCTGACCCTTCCTGACCCACTCTGCTTATTTTTACCCAAAACTCTACTCTGCTCTAGAGCCTTGACATTTCTCTCGCTGCTTTTAAATTTACTCTTTCCTGAATCCTCCCACCCTCCCTTCATTAGTTTAAAGCCCTGTCTACTGCCCTAGTTATTCGGTTCGTCAGGTCCCAGCCCGGTTTAAGTGGAGCCCGTCCCAACAGAACAGCTCCCTCTTTCCCCAGTACTGGTGCCAGTGCCCCACGAACTGAAACCCCTTCCTCCCACACCACTCTTTGAGCCACGCATTTAAACCTCTAATCTGTTTGTCCTATGCCAATTTGCATGTGGCTCAGGTAACAATCCAGAGATTATTACCTTTAAGGTTCTGCTTTTGTAATTTGGATCCTAGCTCCTCATTCCTAGTTCTGCCTATGTCATTGGTTCCTACGTGGAGCACGACAACTGGATCCTCCCCCTCCCACTCCAAGTTCTTCTCCAGCTGCGAGGAGATGTCTTTAACCCTGGCACTGGGCAGGCAACACAACCTTCAGAACTCTCGGTCGCGGCTGCAGAGAACAGTATCTATCCCCCTGTCTATACTGTCCCCTATCACAACTACATTCCCTTTCACTCCCCCCACTTGATGGCCTCCTGCACCATGGTGCCATGGTCAGCTTGCTCATCCATCCTGCAGGCTTTTCCCTCATCCACACAGGCAGCAAGAACCTCATACCTGTTGGACAAGGACAAAGTCTGAGGCTCCTCCAGCGCTGCACCTTGGATCCCCTTACCTGCCTTAGTTGCAGTCACACCCTCCTGTCCCTGACCACTAACCAGACCTGTACCACTACCTAACCTAAGGGGTGTGACTGCCTCCTGGATCAAAGTGTCCAGGTAACTCTCCCCATCCCTGATGCCCTGCAATGTCTGCACCTCAGACTCCAGCTCAAAAACTCAAGATGCAGGCACTTACTGCAAACATGGTTGTCCGGGATCACAATGCTCTCCACAAACTCCCATATGCTGCAGTTGCGGCACACCACCTGCACTGCCATCCCTATATGACCTTGTTGTATTTAATTAAATTTGTAATTAGGTAACTTAGTTTACAATGTAGTTTCTTGACTACTTAATTGATCTAGATTAAGTTATGGGTAATGAAATTAAATATCTACCTGTAACACAAAGCACAAGTAGTGGAGGCAAAAAGCAGCAACTCCTTCCCCCTCTTCTGCAAATTCCCACTCTTTCCAAATTCCCAAATAAAACACTGTTCAAGTCCACTCCGTTTAATCCCGATCTGTGCAGACCTAAGGAAATTCAGGAGTTAGTTTATGTTTATGCATGTCTCTCCCTGTCTGTCTGTCTCTCACGCTGCTGTCCCCTGTCGCTTTCTATTCCATTTTCATTTCTCCCTCCCTCTATCTATCGCGCTCTCTGCCTGTTCATGCTTGCATCTGCCTCTTTCTGTCCCTCGCGTTGCTCTCTCTCTCCCTGCCTCTGTCACTATCTCTCTGCCTATTCACGCATGCCTCTCTCTTGAAAAAAAACAGGACACCCTTAGCCTGCAACCCACCTGTTGCTTTGCCCAAGGGCCAGTGACCGAGTTCCGATGCGATACGGTCACCGTCACCTGTCTGTGCAGTGACAGCACCAATAAAGCGGCCTTTTATGGCGCTTTGAGCCCTGTAAATAGCCCTTGCTCATCCACTCTTTTGTTTCTTGTAATCCGTTGTTATAATCCTGAAAATGCATGACCTTATCATCAAGGAACGTATGCAACAAAACTTGACTGTAAGCTGAGCTCTGCCAGCGAGGGGCAGATTCATGCTTCTTTTTTTGGTCAGTGGCGTAATTTTCTGATTCTTTTTCTTTCTCCCCTCCCCGAAGGTCCAGACATTTGTTAGGGCCAGTTCCACAAGTGCTGGTCATCGTTACCCAAGTACCCACACATCACGTGTCAGCCAAGACAGCGAATGTTGCTGGGTTCATCAGCTGTGGGGGCATCACAGCCCAGTACAATTCTTTTTCATTCTGTGCTCATCGGGGTGAGAGACGTTCGTGCTGGGAACTTCCATTCCAACCACCAGTGTCAGCATCAAACACTCCCAGGGCAGGTACAGCACGGGTTAGATACAGAGTAAAGCTCCCTCTACACTGTCCCATCAAACACTCCCAGGGCAGGTACAGCACGGGTTAGATACAGAGCAAAGCTCCCTCTACACTGTCCCATCAAACACTCCCAGGGCAGGTACAGCACGGGTTAGATACAGAGTAAAGCTCCCTCTACACTGTCCCATCAAACACTCCCAGGGCAGGTACAGCACGGGTTAGATACAGAGTAAAGCTCCCTCTACACTGTCCCCATCAAACACTCCCAGGGCAGGTACAACACGGGTTAGATACAGAGTAAAGCTCCCTCTGCACTGTCCCCATCAAACTCTCCCAGGGCAGGTACAGCACAGGGTTAGATACTGAGTAAAGCTCCCTCGACACTGATTATTCTTTGTCCAGCAGGGGTCACTGGATACTGATCAGGCGGGAGTTGTGTCTGATTTCTCCCTCCTTAGCTCAGGCGAGCTGAGTCTAGTTGTGGTTCTCCGACTGCCACTGCTAATTCAGGAAAGATCAGGTATTGGACCCGGGACCTTCAGGATTGTGCATTTTTACAATTGCAAGTCACACCTAATGACAGGCTGTGTTACAGCATTTAACATGACTGAGGGATTCTGATGTTAGTAGATTCCAGGAAGGTCTTCTTCCTCCATGGCTTCACTGGGTAAGTGCACCACCCAGGGTGACGCCGAGACTGTCGGAGGGGCAGTACTGAGGAGCGCCGCACTGTCGGAGGGGCGGTACTGAGGGAGCGCCGCACTGTCGGAGGGGCGGTACTGAGGGAGCGCCGCACTGTCGGAGGGGCGGTACTGAGGGAGCGCCGCACTGTCGGAGGGGCAGTACTGAGGGAGCGCCGCACTGTCGGAGGGGCGGTACTGAGGGAGCGCCGCACTGTCGGAGGGGCGGTACTGAGGGAGCGCCGCACTGTCGGAGGGGCAGTACTGAGGGAGCGCCGCACTGTCGGAGGGGCGGTACTGAGGGAGCGCCGCACTGTCGGAGGGGCAGTACTGAGGGAGCGCCGCACTGTCGGAGGGGCGGTACTGAGGGAGCGCCGCACTGTCGGAGGTGCCGTCTTTCAGATAAAAAGATTAAAGCAAGGCCCCCGTCTGCCCTCTTAGGTGGACGTAAAACATCCCATAGCCACTATTGTTAAGCAGAGCAGGGGGAGTTCTCCGCAGTGTCCTGGGCCAATAGTTATCCCTCAACCAACAACGCTAAAAATACATATGAATTGGTCATTATCTCATTGGTGTTTGTGGGACCTTGCTGTGCGCAAATTGGCTGCTGCTTTTTCTACATTACAACAGAAAAATCAGCCCTTGCGCTCACTCCTGAACTGCCATCCCTGCTGGAAAGCTTCCGTCTGGATTTCGGGCCAGGACAGGATCATGCCCGGCGGTGACACCCTCCAGAGTCAAAGAGCCAGGGTGTCCTCACTGCTCAAGACTCCCAAGTCAAGAATAGACATCGGGTGCAGCTGGCGCCCGTGCTTTTAAAAGAATAGCCTTGAGGCCATCATCACCATCTAATTGTGTGCGTGGCCCTCTGTGTGATTTGATAGCCGTCGATTTAATTCCTCCCGGGGCTTCATTTTCGTGCGACTGAGGTAACCCGACAGGAATAGGCCCGTCTTAACACATTGTAAGCCTCCTGGCGCATGGATTAGACAGGGACGCACCGGGTGAAGGCCGGAGCAGAGTGACATCGTTCAAATTGGCCCGGCGGATAAGCTGTGATTAAATTCCCAGTCAACATCTTTCGGGAAGCAGGCAGTTCTGTAACAGCTGCAGGGACTTAGAGTCATAGAGTTATACAGCACAGAAAGAGGCCCTTCGGCCCATCGTGTCCGCGCCGGCCATCAAGCCCTGTCTATTCTAATCCCATTTTCCAGCACTTGGTCCGTAGCCTTGTATGCTATGGCGTTTCAAGTGCTCATCTAAATGCTTCTTGAATGTTGAGGGTTCCTGCCTCTACCACCCTTTCAGTCAGTGAGTTCCAGATTCCAACCACCCTCTGGGTGGAAAAGTTTTTCCTCAAAACCTCCTGCCCCTTACCTTGAAACTATGCCCCCTGGTTATTGACCCCTCTACCAAGGGGAAAAGTTCCTTTCTATCTACCCTATCTATGCCCCTTATAATTTTGCACACCTCAATCAGGTCCCCCCTCAGCCTTCTCTGCTCCAAGGAAAACAACCCCAGCCTGTCCAGTCTCTCCTCATAGCTGAAGCGCTCCAGCCCAGGTAGCATCCTGATGAATCTCCTCTGCACCCTCTCCAATGCAATCACATCCTTCCTATAGTGTGGCGACCAGAACTGCACACAGTCTTCAAGCTGTGGCCTAACTAGCGTTTTGTACAGCTCCATCATAACCTCCCTGCTCTTATATTCTATGCCTCGGCTAATGAAGGCAAGTATCCCATATGCCTTTTTAATCACCTTATCTACCTGTCCTGCTGCCTTCAGGGATCTATCTATGTACATGCACGCCAAGGTCTCTCTGATCCCCTGTCCTTCCTAGGGTCCTACCATTCTTCTCGAATCTTTTTTTATTGAGATCTGTCCCCCACAAACAGCAAAGATATAAATGACCAGATCATCGGTTTTAGTGATGTGGGATGAGGGATGTATATTGGCCAGGACACCGGAACGTGGGAACAGGAGGAGGCCATTCAGCCCCTCGAGTCCGCTCCGCCATTCAATGAGATCATGGCTCACCTGTACCTCAACTCCATCTATCGCCTTGGTTCCATATCCCTTGCCTAACAAAAATCTATCGATCACAGGTTTGAAATTTTCAATTGACCCCCCTCCCCCCGCAGCCTGAACAGCTTTTTAAGGCGAGAGTTCCAGATTTCCACTAGCCTTTGTGTGAGGAAGTGCTTCTTGACAGCACCCCTGAACGGCCTGGCTCTAATTTTAAGGTTATGCCCCTCTTGATCTGAACTCCCCACACCAGAGGAAATAGTTTCTCCCTCTCTACCCTATCAACTCCTTTCATCATCTTAAACACCTCGATTAGATCACCGAGGAACTCCCCCTCCTCTTCTTCCAATAGTGGCCGTGGGATCTTTTACATCCACCTGAGAGCGCAGATGGGGCCTCGGTTTAACGTCTCATCCGAAAGACGGAACCTGAGACAGTGCAGCGCTTCCTCAGTACTGCCCCTCCGACAGTGCGGCGCTCCCTCAGTACTGCCCCTCCGACAGTGCGGCGCTCCCTCAGTACCGCCCCTCCGACAGTGCGGCGCTCCCTCAGTACTGCCCCTCCGACAGTGCGGCGCTCCCTCAGTACTGCCCCTCCGACAGTGCGGCGCTCCCTCAGTACTGCCCCTCCGACAGTGCGGCGCTCCCTCAGTATTGCTCCTCTGACAGTGCGGCGCTCCCTCAGTACTGCCCCTCCGACAGTGCGGCGCTCCCTCAGTACTGCCCCTCCGACAGTACAGCGCTCCATCAGTACTGCCCCTCCGACAGTGCGGCGCTCCCTCAGTACTGCCCCTCCGACAGTGCGGCGCTCCCTCAGTACTGCCCCTCCGACAGTGCGGCGCTCCCTCAGTACTGCTCCTCCGACAGTGCGGCGCTCCCTCAGTACTGCCCCTCCGACAGTGCAGCGCTCCCTCAGTACTGCCCCTCCGACAGTGCGGCGCCCCCTCAGTACTGTACTGGGAGTGTCAGGCTAGATTATGTGCTCAAGTCTCTGGTGTGGGACTTGAACCCACGACCGTCTGACTCAGAGGTGAGAGTGCTACCCACTGAACCACGGCTGACAGCTGACCTCAGCTAGGGTGGGAGATGGGGCACCACGGCTAGCCTCATTGACCTGGGCTAGGGTTAGGAACATCGACCAGGGTTCCTGCGCTTGATCGCTATCCAGTGACCCCACCCTTGCATTGAATTGAATGCCTGGACATCAGGATCGTGCTGGCCTGCGATGTCCCCGGCCTATGGCACTCGCCTTCAAGGAAGAACATCCACTTGGGTGAGGTAACGGAAGAACCCTGGACTCTGTGGAAACCATACCCCAGTAGAAAGGGTTCGATAGGGTAGACGTAGAGAAGATATTTCCACTTGCATAGGGAGTCCAAAACTAGAGGGCATAAATATAAGAGTCACTAACCCGCGACCTCTAGCACCTAGAAGGACAAGGGCAGCAGGCGCATGGGAACACCACCACCTCCAAGTTCCCCTCCATCCTGACTTGGAAATATATCGGGCAGTTCCTTCATCGTCGCTGGGTCAAAATCCTGGAACTCCCTCCCTAACAGCACTGTGGGAGCACCTTCACCACAGGGGAATGCAGCGGTTCAAGAAGGCGGCTCACCACCACCTTCTCTCAAGGGCAGTTAGGGATGGGGCAATAAATGCCAGGCCTTGCCAGCGACGCCCACATCCCGTGAACGAATTTTAAAAAAATCCAATCGGGAATTCAGGAGAAACTTCTTTACCCAGAGAGTGGTGAGAATGTGGAACTCGCTACCACAGGGAGTGGTTGAAGCGAATAACTTAGATGCATTTAAGGGGAAGCTAAATAAACCCATGAGGGAGATAGGAATAGAAGGATAGGCTGATGGGGTGAGATAAGGTGGTCGTGTGGAGCATAAACACCAGCATGGACTAGCTGGGCCGAATGGCCTCTTTCTGTGCTGCAAATTCTATGTGGTTCTATGTAAAGAGTCAGTCCATGAGGAAAGGAGGGGGGAGGGAAAAAAAATCAGTGAGGAGAGCAGCTGCCCACTCTTTTAATAGAAAACAGTTGTCCATTGGACCCAAATACGTGATCGCTTGTCAACCGGCCAGCCAATCATTGTCTCGACCTTGGCTGCGTCCCAAGATGTGGACCGTGTCCAGCCGGCTGATTAAAATACTCTCAGGTTGGGTTTCGGAGACGAGGGGGAGATATCAGCCTGTGTGAGAGAGAGCGGAGGAGCCACTTTGCAGCTGGGCATCTCGCTCTCAGACGCTCTCGATCCCTCCGAAGCTTAACCTCCAGCGCTTGTGCGGCGAGAGTCCCCGTGCCGTTGCCTTTGCTTTTTTTTTCTTTTGTCGCCAGGCGTGAATTAAAAATACAAAATGGAGGCCATCAAGAAAAAGATGCAGATGCTGAAACTGGACAAGGAGAATGCCCTGGACAGGGCAGAGCAGGCTGAGGCGGACAAGAAGGCGGCGGAGGAGAGGAGCAAGCAGGTGAGGAGGAGAGGAGCTTGTTTAAAATTGAACCAAATCTCTTCGCTTCCCTCCCCACAGTTTAAGGGAGGGTAAACGCACCGGGGGTGGTGTGGTACTGAGCCATTCGGACCAGCAAGGTCCCAGGTTCCATTCCTGGCCCGCGCTGATCTTAATCGAGGCAGTCGTTTAGGTACCGCAGTTGGTTTCAGTCCCCTTGCATTGCGGCGGGGGGTTGTGTGGGGGGAGACGAAGTCAGCCCCACTCCTCTGACTGCTATTCAGTCACCCCAGCTGGGTAGCACATGTGTTTGGGCGTCGAAGGGGTGTGGCGGGCGGGATTGGCGCTCGATCCGCGCCGCCCCCCGCGGTCGATTGCCTTAGCTCACCGTGTGGGCTTATGGGTGACGAATGGCCGCTTGGGCGAGGCGCCGAGAGGCGGTGGGGGCGCCCGTGGAACCTGCGACCCGGCTAGAGCCCATGCGTCACCCGAGGAGCCAACCTTAGCGCGGGCCTGAACAATGGCAGACTATTCGACTGTGCGGGGCATCACAGCAGAGTACCAACAGATGCACAGGTGCACACTTTCCAGCGCGAATCACTGGACAGCGATCAGGAGAGGGAAACCCTGGCTGATATATGCCTCCCTAGGTAAAAGTTCCTATTGAGAGCAACAAACTCAGTGCAGACTGGGGCGGAAACTGGAGTATTCTGGTCCGTACGGCCACATTGGGCAGTGCATTTACCCTCCAAGCCATTGGGGTCATTCATTAACTTTGCAAAGGAGATTTACTAGCATGGTACCAGGGATGAGGGACTTCAGTTATGTGGAGAGACTTAGAGAAGCTGGCATTGTTCTCCTTAAAGCAGATAAGGTTAATGGCAGTTTTAATAGATATCTTCTAAATTATGAGGGGATTTGATAGAGTAAATAAGGAAAAACTGTTTCTGCTGGCGGGAGGGTCGGTAACCAGAGGACACAGATTTAAGAGAATTGGCAAACGAACCAGAGGGGAGATGACAACGTTTTGTACGCAGCGAGTTGTTGTGATCTGGAATGAAAGGGCGGAGAAAGCAGATTCAATAGTAACTTTCATAAGGGAATTCTCCACACTGCTCACTTTAACAATCTCTAATATATCCTTCACTGCACCAATCTCTAATATACTTCAACAATGTCTAATATACCCCTCACTGTAACACTCTCTGATACACTGCTCAATGTAACACACTGATATACACCACACTACTCATTGTAACATTCTCCGATACCCTCTAACCCTTCCCTGTAACACTCTGATATACCCCACATCCCTCAGTTACACATTCTGATATACCCCACACCCCTCACTGCAACTCTCTGATATACCCCACACCCCTCACTGTAACTCTCTGATATACCCCACACTCCTCACTGTAACACACTGATATACCCCACACCCCTCACTGTAACTCTCTGATATACCCCACACTCCTCACTGTAACACACTGATATACCCCACACCCCTCACTGTAACACTGATATACCCCACACCCCTCACTGTAATGAGAAGTCGCACAACACCAGGTTATAGTCCAACAGATTTATTTAAAATTACAAGCTTTCGGAGCTATCGATCGCCCCTTCTTCAGGTAAAGTGACTGTGAGTGAATCTACAAGAATTCACAGAATATAAACACAGAGAAAATGCAGAGATACAATCTTTCCTTACATCAAAGACACACTAAGAGCACAGCCAAGACAATGAGATGTGTCCCAGGGGGTCCAACGTGTCAAAACCTGCTGTCTGCATATCCTCTCCATTTGGGTTTGTTTTTTGTGTTTGTTTTTTTTAAAACTGGAAAGACAGGCAACGATGTCAAGTCACGTTCTGTAGCGTGACATGAACCCGATATCCCGATTGAGGCCGTCCTCATGAGTGCGGAACTTGGCTATCAGTTTCTGCTCGATGATTTTGCGTTGTCGTGTATCTCGAAGGCCGCCTTGGAGAACGCTAACCCGCAGATCCGAGGCTGAATGCCCTTGACTGCTGAAGTGTTCTCCGACTGGGAGGCAACCATCCTGCCTGGCGATTGTTGCGCGGTGTCCGTTCATACGTTGTCTCAGTGTCTGCATGGTCTCGCCGATGTACCATGCTCTGGGGCATCCTTTACTGCAACGTATCAGGTAGACAACGTTGGCCGAGTCACATGAGTATGTACCATGTACTCGGCCAACGTTGTCTACCTGATACGTTGCAGTAAAGGATGCCCCAGAGCATGGTACATCGGCGAGACCATGCAGACACTGAGACAACGTATGAACGGACACCGCGCAACAATCGCCAGGCAGGATGGTTGCCTCCCAGTCGGGGAACACTTCAGCAGTCAAGGGCATTCAGCCTCGGATCTGCGGGTTAGCGTTCTCCAAGGCGGCCTTCGAGATACACGACAACGCAAAATCATCGAGCAGAAACTGATAGCCAAGTTTCGCACTCATGAGGACGGCCTCAATCGGGATATCGGGTTCATGTCACGCTACAGAACGTGACTTGACATCGTTGCCTGTCTTTCCAGTTTTTAAAAAAAAACCACAAAAAACAAACACAAAAACAAAACCCAAATGGAGAGGATATGCAGACAGCAGGTTTTGACACGTTGGACCCCCTGGGACACATCTCATTGTCTTGGCTGTGCTCTTAGTGTGTCTTTGATGTAAGGAAAGATTGTATCTCTGCATTTTCTCTGTGTTTATATTCTGTGAATTCTTGTAGATTCACTCACAGTAACTTTACCTGAAGAAGGGGCGATCGATAGCTCCGAAAGCTTGTAATTTTAAATAAATCTGTTGGACTATAACCTGGTGTTGTGCGACTTCTCATTTTTGTCCACCCCAGTCCAACGCCGGCATCTCCGCATCATCACCCTCACTGTAACACACTGATATACCCCACACCCCTCACTGTAACACTGATATACCCCACACCCCTCACTGTAACACTGATATACCCCACACTCCTCACTGTAACACTCTGATATACCCCACACCCCTCACTGTAACACTCTGATATACCCCACACCCCTCACTGTAACACTCTGATATACCGCACACCCTTCACTGTAACACTGATATACCCCACACCCCTCACTGTAACACACTGATATACCCCACACCCCTCACTGTAACACTCTCTGATATACCCCACACTCCTCACTGTAACACTCTGATATATCCCACACCCCTCACTGTAACTCTCTGATATACCCCACATCCCTCAGTTACACATTCTGATATACCCCACACCCCTCACTGTAACACACTGATATACCCCACACCCCTCACTGTAACATTCTGATATATCCCACACCCCTCACTGTAACTCTGATATACCCCACACCCCTCACTGTAACATTCTGATATACTCCACACCCCTCACTGTAACACTGATATATCCCACACTCCTCACTGTAACACTCTTATATACCCCACACCCCTCACTGTAACACACTGATATACTCCACACCCCTCACTGTAACACACTGATATACTCCACACCCCTCACTGTAACATTCTGATATACCCCACACCCCTCACTGTAACACTCTGATATACCCCATACCCCTCACTGTAACACTCTGATATACCCCACACCCCTCACTGTAACACTCTGATATACCCCACACCCCTCACTGTAACACTAATATACCCCACACCCCTCACTGTAACACTCTGATATACCCCACACCCCTCACTGTAACACTAATATACCCCACACCCCTCACTGTAACACACTGATATACCCCACACCCCTCACTGTAACACACTGATATACTCCACACCCCTCACTGTAACACTCTGATATACCCCACACCCCTCACTGTAACACTGATATACCACACACCCCTCACTGTAACACACTGATATATCCCACACCCCTCACTGTAACACTAATATACCCCACACCCCTCACTGTAACACACTGATATATCCCACACCCCTCACTGTAACACACTGGTATATCCCACACCCCTCACTGTAACACTGATATACCCCACACCCCTCACTGTAACACACTGATATATCCCACACCCCTCACTGTAACACTGATATACCCCACACCCCTCACTGTAACACTGATATACCCCACACCCCTCACTGTAACACTCTGATATACCCCACACCCCTCACTGTAACACACTGATATACCCCACACCCCTCACTGTAACACTCTTATATGCCCAGCACCATTCTCTATTACACTACAGTATTTATCACAAATACCCACATATAACTATTGTTCATTTTATTTAACATGATCCTTCCCATTTGTTCCCTTAGTAATCTGTTGTTTCTTTTTGTATCTCTCTCCCTTGGTTTCTTTCTCCCTTGCTCCCTCTCTGACAGCTGGAGGATGAGCTGGCGGCCATGCAGAAGAGGCTCAAAGGGACAGAGGATGAGCTGGACAAGTATTCAGAGGCCCTGAAAGATGCTCAGGAGAAACTGGAACTGGCCGAGAAGAAAGCAGCTGACGTGAGTGAGAGCGTTCGAAATGTTACTCCTCCCTCCCTTATTTATAACGTCTTCTTCCCCCGACAACTCGCAGTCTCCACCCGCTGGCCAAGGGGAGAGCTGACCCAATGTCCTGGACCACACCGCTCCTGAGCTAGCCTTCGTCTGAAGCCAAGCCCATGTCCTGAAGGTTGGATGGTGGAACCTGCAGGCACCTCTGTGACCACTCTGACTACCCTATCAGGCCACCAGGTGGCACACTAGCTGACCCGTTTCACCTTGCCTCTTGTCTCAGTCTTGGCTGTGGCTTAGTGGGTAGCACTCTCTCTCTCTCTCTCTCTCTCGCCTCTGAGTCAGAAGGTTGTGAGTTCGAGTGTCCACTCCAGAGACTTGAGCACAAAATCCAGGCTGACACTCCCAGTGCAGTACTGAGGGCTGCACTGTCAGAGGTGCCGTCTTTCGGATGAGACATTAAACCGAGGCCCCGTCTGCTCTCCGAGGTAGACATAAAAGATCCCACGGCCACTATTGAAAGAAGAGCAGGGGGAGTTCTCCCCGGTGTCCTGGGCCAATATGTATCACTAAAAAACACAGATGATCTGGCCATTATCACATTGCTGTTTGTGACAGGTGCTTGCTGCAATTTGGTTGCAGCTTTTCCAACAATACAACAGTGACTACACTTCATTGGCTGTAAAGCGCTTCGGTACGGCCCGAGGTCAGGGAAGGCGCAAGCCCTTTCTTTTTGTCTTTTACAGCCCAAAGTGTTGAAACTTGGCGTCTAAGGGAGATCACTAGTGCAAATGCCAAGCAAGACAGGGGGACGGCACTGCTGTCTCCTGGTTGGGAGAGCAGCCCAAGACCTCCTGTGTTACTAACTGCACAAAAAGTGGGTTTCCCAAGTTGCATCTCCCAGTTGAGAGTCCAACCCAATAGTACAGCTGCTTTCCAAATTAGCTGCAAGACACTTGTCGAATAATTCCCAACATATCGGACTGTAAGTCCTCAAAGCAACAGCCTCCGCCACAAAGGGACAGGGAAAGGGCAGGGTAACGGGATTACAGTCGAGATCTTCAGGTGAAGAGCCAGCACCAGCAGAAGCATGGTGGGCCAAATGGCCTCACCACCATGCTGTCATTTTCGTGACTCTACGATCAAACGGCAGCACAAATCCGGGAATCCCGACACAATCCAACTTATTCTGTCGCTTGGACCTGAGTTCTCCACTGTGATTCCTCGCCTAGCGGGAAGGCGTTGAGGAAAAGGAAGGGACTGCTCACAGGACAGGAGTGACGGAGGAACATCGGAACAGGAGGAGGCCATTCAGCCCCCTCGAGCATGTTCCGCCATTCAATTAGATCACGGCTGATCTGCATCTCAGCTCCTATCTACCCGCCTTGGTTCCGTAAGCCTTCATACCCTTGCCTAACAAAACTTGATCAATCGACCCCATGCTACCCTACCCTAAGTGCCACCCTGTGCCCCTTTCACCAGCTGCTTAGGAACATCGGATCAGGTGGAGGCCATTCAGCCCCTCGCGCCTGCTCCGCCATCCAATTAAGATCATGGCTCATCTGTATCTTAAACCCCATCTACCCGGCTGGGTTCCATGTTCCCTTATGCTTGCCAAGCATCTTGTGTTTTCTCAACTGGGGAAACTATACGATAGCAAAATACTGCAGATGCTGGAAATCCGAAATAACAACAGAAAACGCTGGAAAAACTCAGCAGGCCAGGCAGCATCCGTAGAGAGAGAAAGAGAGTTGACGTTTCAGGTCGATGACCTTTCATCAGAACTGGGAAGAGCTGGAAATCAAATAGATTTAAGGCCAGGGTAAAGCTGGGAAAAGGGGGAGGGGATAAAGGAACAAAGGAGGAGATGAAGAGACATTAAGAGACATTAAGAGATATGCAAGGCTAGAGGTGGTGTTAATGTGACAGATTAAGGCTGAATGAAGTGTGAAATCCACTGGCAGAATGAAGGACAGCTGCCAGCTTCTAGGAGGAAAAAAAAAGGTGGGGGGGACAAATAAAAGGGTGGATAAAATAAAATATAAATGTGATTGGAGCTGAGGTTATGATCTAAAATTGTTGAACTCGATATTGAGTCCAGAGGGCTGTAGCGTGCCTAAACGAAAGATGAGGTGCTGTTCCTCGAGCTTACGCTGAGCTTCCGTGGAACAGTGTAATAGGCCGAGGACGGTGAGGTCAGAGTGGGAGTGAAGCGGTGAATTAAAGTGACAGGCCACCGGGAGCTCGGGGTCCCCCTTACGGACTGAACGGAGGTGTTCCGCAAAGCGGTCACCCAATCTCAGACCAAACGCAGATTGGGTGACCGCTTTGCGGAACACCTCCGTTCAGTCCGTAAGGGGGACCCCGAGCTCCTGGTGGCCTGTCACTTTAATTCACCGCTTCACTCCCACTCTGACCTCACCGTCCTCGGCCTATTACACTGTTCCACGGAAGCTCAGCGTAAGCTCGAGGAACAGCACCTCATCTTTCGTTTAGGCACGCTACAGCCCTCTGGACTCAATATCGAGTTCAACAATTTTAGATCATAACCTCAGCTCCAATCACATTTATATTTTATTTTATCCACCCTTTTATTTGTCCCCCCCACCTTTTTTTTTTTTTTTTTTTTTTCCTCCTAGAAGCTGGCAGCTGTCCTTCATTCTGCCAGTGGATTTCACACTTCATTCAGCCTTAATCTGTCACATTAACACCACCTCTAGCCTTGCATATCTCTTAATGTCTCTTCATCTCCTCCTTTGTTCCTTTATCCCCTCCCCCTTTTCCCAGCTTTACCCTGGCCTTAAATCTATTTGATTTCCAGCTCTTCCCAGTTCTGATGAAAGGTCATCGACCTGAAACGTCAACTCTCTTTCTCTCTCTACGGATGCTGCCTGGCCTGCTGAGTTTTTCCAGCGTTTTCTGTTGTTATTGGGGAAACTATACGGTGCCTCGGGAGAGAGAGAGAGACCCCACGAAGGTCAAGGAAGACACAAAACCACCAAAATATAAAATGTCTTCATCGCTGTTCATTCCCCTTGGATCCGAAATAAGGTCAGGACTGCATTCCGGCTTTCTGTGCGCTATTCTGAGTAGCCGGTAACGCAATTACCAGGAATCAGAAGGATGGGATGCCACAGAGGGTTTTTTTTTAAACATTCTGGCACTCAGGAGGCCCAGCCCAGCAGGCAGTAAGATGCTTCCATGTCTGCCAGAGAGATTAAGGATGAATTCCAAAAGTATTCCCTTCTCCAAATGTTTTGGCAGTTGGGAGGATTAAGCCCTGGAAATGCCTAAAGGTTGAAATCACCGATTTTAAATGGCCATCCTCTGCGCGAGTGGACTTAACAGAAAACAGCCTTCACTCTTCTACTTCCTCCCCTGAAGGTGCCGACTTGCGCTGCACAACCATTCCACGGGGGGGGGAGGAAGGGGCAGTGCTATGAACGGTTACAGTTATCTCATACAATCGTGGCTTCCGCTGTCACTTGCTCTACTATTGACTCCATAAATTAGGCGGTGTCCAAACTACAGCTTCACCCCCAGGCCCAGGTTACATAGAATGTACAGCAAAGAACCAGGCAACTTGGTCCAACTGGTCTGTGCCGGTGTTTATGCTCCACATGAGCCTCCTCCTACCATCTCTTATCACCCTATCAGTATAACCTATTCCTTTCTCCCTCTTGTACTGATCGAGCCTCCCCTTAAATGCATCTATGCTATTCACCTCAACTACTCCATGTGAGAGCCATTTCCACATTCTCACCACTCTCTGGGTAAAGAAGTTTCTCCTGAATTCCTTATTGGATTTATTAGTGACTATCTTATATTTATGGCCCCTAGTTATGGTCTCCCCAACATCTTCTCTACGTCTTCCCTATCGAACCCCTTCGTAATTTTAAAGACCTCTTACAGGTCACCCCTACAGCCTTCTCTTTTATAGAGAAAAGTGCCCCAGCCTGTTCAATCTTTCCTGATAGTTATAACCTCTCAGTTCTGTAAGCCTTTTTTGCACCCATGCCAGTGCCTCGACATCCATTTTAGAATATGGAGACCAGAACTGTGCACAGTACTCCAAGTATATAATGTGGAGAAATGTGAAGTTATCCACTTTGGTAGGAAAAATAGAAAAGCAGAGTATTTTTTAAATGGTGAGAGATTGGGAAATGTTGGTGTTCAGAGGGACCTGGGTGTCCTTGTACACGAATCACTGAAAGTTAACATGCAGGTACAGCAAACAATTAGGAAAACAAATGGTATGTTGGCCTTTATTACAAGAGGATTTGAGTATAAGAGTAAAGACATCTTACTGCAATTATACAGGGCCCTGGTGAGACCACACCTGGAGTATTGTGTACAGTTTTGGTCTCCTTACCTAAGGAAGGATATACTTGCCATAGAGGGAGTGCATCGAAGGTTCACCAGACTGATTCCTGGGATGGGGGGATTGTCCTATGAGGACAGATTGAGTAGACTAGGCCTATATTCTCTAGAGTTTAGAAGAATGAGAGGTGATCTCATTGAAACATACAAAATTCTTACAGGGCTTGACAGGGTAGATGCAGGGAGGATGTTTCCACTGGCTGGGGAGTCTAGAACCAGGGGTCATCGTCTCAGAATAAGGGGTCGGCCATTTAGGACTGAGATGAGGAGAAATTTCTTCACTCAGAGGGTGGTGAATCTTTGGAATTCTCTACCCCAGAGGGCTGTGGAGGCTCAGTCATTGAGTACATTCAAGACAGAGATCGATAGATTTTTGAATATTATGGGAATCAAGGGATATGGGGATAGTGTTAGAAAGTGGAGATGAGGTATAAGATCAGCCATGACCTTATTGAATGGCGGAGCAGGCTCGAGGGGCCAAATGGCCCACTCCTGCTCCTATTTCTTATGTTCATAAGTGTGGCGTAACCAAGGTTCGACACAAATTTAACAGATAAGTGGACCCTCAAAGCCCAAGTAAGTCTCTTGTGTTTATTTCTTACACACTTTTCAAATGTTATGGGCCTGGTGGTTTGCAAAGGGCTGTTCTTGGCACTGTTGTCTCAATGGAGGATAAATCTGAAATCAGAACCCCGAGATCTGTTAGTATCAAAGAAAGAAAGAGCTTTTGAAGTGTAGTCACTGTTGTAATGTAGGAAGTTTAGAGTATTGTCACAAGATAATTATGGATGTGGGAGGCCAGTTGGCTCATCTTAGTTCATTCCTCCAGAAAAACACTAACATCCCCCATTGAAACATCCATTTGGTTCTTAAATGATTCCAGGATGTTTGTCACTCCGTGTGAAGTGAGACTTCCTGATAGCTGTCCTAAATTCGGCTGATTAACCCTTTTCTGGTTTCGGAGGTCTCAACGCCCAAACGTTGACCCATCCTTTCACCCTGTAGATGTTGGTGGACTTGCATTCCCAGCCTTCATTTGGGATTCGACAAGATTTGGAGGTTTTTCTTTTAGATTCCCTGTGTTTCATGGGGGAGGGTGAAAGGATTCCCAACAGATTCCCTGATACTTGGGAGAAGGGTTTATCCCAAATTCCACTGCATTAGAAGGTATTGTCTCAGATTCCGACGCATTTGGGCATTTTTCTCTCAGAATCTCTGACAATTGAGGGTTTTTAACCTGTGATACTCCTAAATTCCTAGCTTATTCTCCCAGATTCCCCAAATTTTGATTGGGGGGGGGGGGGTTCTTTCAGATTCACCGACATTTGGGCTTTTCTCTCGGACTCCTTGACAATTGAAGGTTTCTATCTCAGATTTCCCGACAGTTGGGATTTTCTCTCAGATTCTCCAACATTTGGCAATTTTTTAATCTCATATTCCCTGACATTTGGGAGGAGATAGCGGAAGGGCTTGCCATAATTTTCCAATCTTCCCTAGATGCAGGGGAGGTGCCTGAGGATTGGAAAGTGGCAAATGTGACACCATTGTTCAAGAAAGGGTGTAAGGACAATCCTAGTAACTACAGGCCGGTCAGTGTAACATCAGTGGTGGGTAAAGTTTTAGAAACAATAATCAAGGAAAAAATTAACGGGCACTTGGAGAGGTTTAAGCTAATGAAGGAGAGCCAACACGGATTTGTAAAAGACAGATCATGTTTGACTAATCTAATGAATTTTTTGATGAAGTAACAGGGAGGATCGATGAAGGGAATGCAATGGATGTTGTCTACATGGATTTTAGGAAGGCGTTTGACAAAGTACCACATAGAAGGCTGGTTAACAAAATTGAGGCTCATGGAATAGGTGGGTCAGTGGCAGCTTGGATAAGGAATTAGCTTAAGGACAGAAAACAGCGCATTGTGGTAAATGGCTGTTTTTCAGGCTGGAGGATGGTAGACAGTGGTGTTCCCCAAGGGTCAGTGCTGGGGCCACTGCTTTTTTTTGATATATGTATAAATGACCTGGATATTGGAATAGAGTAGAATTTCTAAATTTGCCGACGACACCAAACTTGGGGGTGTGGCAAACAGTGATGATGATATCAATCGGCTGCAACAGGACATAGAAAGGCTAGCAGAATGGGCAGACAAGTGGCAGATGGAATTTAGTAGAGGTGAGGTGGTGCATTTTGGCAGAAGGAACAGGGAAAGGCAACATACACTTAATGGCACAATTTTAAAGAGCGTGCAGGGACAGAAGGACCTGGGAGTTAATGTGCATAGGTCCCTGAAGGTGGCAGGACATATTGAGAGAGTGGTTAACAAAGCATATGGGATCTTGGGCTTCATAAATAGAGGTATTGAGTACATAAGAAATAGGAGCAGGAATAGGCCACTTGAGCCTACTCCGCCATTCAATAAGAGCATGGCTGATCTTGGGCTCAAAGCCACTTCCCTGCCCGCTCCCCATAACCCTTCACTCCCTTATCTTGTAAAAATCTGTCTATCTCCACCTTAAATGTATTTAATGACCCAGCCTCCACAGCTCTCTGGGGCAGAGAATTCCACAGATTTACGACCCTCTGAGAGAAGAAATTCCTCCTCATCTCAGTTCTGAAACTATGCTCCAGAGTTCTAGATTTCCCCACGAGGGGAAACATCCTCTCTGCATCTACCTTGTCGAGCCCCCTCAGCATCTTATATGTTTCAATAAGATCTCCTCTCATTCTTCTAAATTCCAAT
Organism: Squalus acanthias; assembly: GCA_030390025.1. NCBI lineage: Eukaryota > Metazoa > Chordata > Chondrichthyes > Squaliformes > Squalidae > Squalus > Squalus acanthias. Next base: position 49,840,210 of record CM059447.1, on the reverse strand, counting down.
GAGTATAGGCCCAACCTGCTCAACCTTTCTTCATAAGTCAACCCCCTCATCTCAGGAATCAACCGTGTGAATCGTCTCTGAACTGCCTCCAATGCAAGTATATCCTTCCTTAAATAAGGAGACCAAATCTGTATGCAGTACTCAAGGTGTGGTCTCACCAATACCCTGTACAGTTGCAGCAGGACTTCCCTTTTATACTCCAACCCCCTTGCAATAAAGGCCAACATTCCATTTGCCTTTTTGATTCCTTGCTGTACTTGCATGCTAACTTTTTGTGTTGCATGCACAAGGACCCCCAGGTCCCTCTGAACTGTAGCATTTTGTAATCTCTCTCCATTTAAATAATAATTTGCTTTTTTATTTTCCTGCCAAAGTGGATAAACTCACACTTTCCCACATTATACTCCATCTGCCAAATGTTTGCCCACTCACTTAGCCTGTCTATATCCCTTTGCAGATTCTTTGAGTCCTCTGCACAACTTGCTTGTCCACCCATCTTTGTATCATCCGCAAACTTGGCTACATTACACTCGGTCCCTTCATCCAAGTCATTAATGTAGATTGTAAATAGTTGAGGCCCCAGCACCGATCCCTGTGGCACCCCACTAGTTACCGTTTGCCAACCGGAAAATGACCCATTTATCCCGACTCTCTGCTTTCTGTTAGTTAGCCAATTCTCTATCCATGCTAATATATTACCCCCAACTCCATGAGCTCTTATCTTATCTTATGCAGTAACCTTTTATGTGGCACCTTATCGAATGCCTTCTGGAAATCCAAATACACCACATCCACTGGCTCACCCTTATCCACCCTGCTCGTTACATCCTCAAAGAACTCCAGCAAATTTGTTAAACATGATTTCCCTTTCATAAAACCATGCTGATTCTGCTTGACTGCATTATGATTTTCCAAATGCCCTGCTATTGCTTTCTTAATGAAGGACTCCAGCATTTTCCCAACGACAGATGTTAGGCTAACTGGTCTATAGTTTCCTGCTTTCTGTCTCCCTCCTTTCTTAAATGGGGTGTTACATTTGCGGTTTTCCAATCAGCTGGGACCTCTCCAGAGTCCAGGGAATTTTGGTATTTTGCAACTAATGCATCCACTATCTCTGCAGCCACTTCTTTAAAGACCCTGGGATGCAGGCCACCTGGTCCAGGGGACTTGTCGTCTTTTAGTCCCATTATTTTACCAAGTACTTTTTCCTCAGTGATAGTGATTATCCTTAGTTCCCCCCTCCCTGTGGCCCCTTGATTGTCCATTATTGGGATGCTGTTAGTGTCTTCTACCGTGAAGACAGATACAAAATATTTGTTCAGAGTCTCTGCCATTTCCCTGTTCCCCATTATTAATTCCCCATTCTCATCCTCTAAGGGACCAACGTTTACTTTAGCTACTCTCTTCCTTTTTATATACCTGTAGAAGCTCTTACTTTCTGTTTTAATATTTCTTGCCAGATTACTCTCATAATTCATCTTCTCTCTTTATTTTTTTTTAGTCATCCTTTGCTGGTTTTTAAGAATTTCCAAATCCTCTGGCCTCCCACCAATCTTGGCAACATTGTATGCCTGCGTTTTCAATTTGATACCATCCTTTACTTCCTTAGTTAGCCACGGATAGTACTTCCTTCTCTTAAAATCTTTCTTTCTCACTGGACAAAAGTAGAGAAGTTATGCTGAACCTTTATAAAGCGCTGGTTAGGCCACAACTGGAGTATTGCGTCCAGTTCTGGTCACCACACTACAGAAAGGATGTGACATCCCTTGAGAGGGTGCAGAGGAGATTTACCAGAATGGTTCCGGGGATGGGGGGATCTTTGCTACAAGGACAGGTTGGAGAAGCTGGATTTGTTTTCATTAGAGCAAAGGAGGTTGAGGGGTGATTTGATCGAGGTGTACAAGATTATGACGGGTTTGGATAGACTAGACGGGGAAAGGCTGTTCCCACTAGTTGATGGTACAAGGATTAGGGGACACAGATTTAAGGTTTTGGGCAAGAGATACAGGGGGGATGTGAGGAAAAACTTTTTTACGCAACGAGTGGTGAGGACCTGGAACTCGCTGTCGACGGAAGTGGAGACACTCAATGTTTTCAAGGGGAGACTGGATAGGCACTTGAGGGAAATAAACTTGCAGGGCTACGGGGATAGAGCGGGGGAATGGGACTGACCCGATTGCTCTGCAGAGAGCTGGCACAGACTCGATAGGCTGAATGGCCTCCTTCTGTGCCGTTATGACTCTATGATTTTCTTTCAGATGCCCCTAGGGACGTTTTACTATGTTAAAGGCGCTATATAAATGCAAGTTGCTGAGCTCAGGTTCCCCAACATTTGGTGGGTTTTCCACACAGATTTACCAACATTTGGGGAGCTTAATCTGATTCTTTGACATCCGGAGGTAATTCTCTCAGATTCCCCAACATTGGGAGAGGTGAGGGAATTATCGGATTTCAAGGTATTTGAGGGTTTTTATCTATGATTTCCCAAAATATGAATGTTTATCTCTCAGATTCCCCGACAGTTGGAAGTTCTTCTCTGAGACGCTGCGATATTTAGAGGGTATTATCTCAGATTAGGAACATAGGAACGCGAGTAGGCCATTCAATCTGATAATGGCTGATCTGTAGCTCAAACCATTTACCCACCTTTGCTCCATATCTCTTGATAGATTTTGTTAGGTAAGGCTATCAATCTCAAACTGTAAAGCTTCATTTGACCCAGCATCCACAGCCTATTGGGAGAGTTCCAAATTCACAACATTTTTTCTCTTTCAGATGTTTCAGGAGAATCCTCTCAGATTCCCCCACATTTGTAGTTATCTTTTGTAATCTTAGTATAATCAACATTTGAGGAGATTTCTCTCAGACTGTCCAACATTTGGAGATTTCTCTAAGATTAGTCAACATTGAGGAGATTTCTCTCAGATTGGCCAACATTTCGCTCAGAATGGCCAACATTTGGAGGAGATTTCTCTCAGATTGGCCAACATTTGGAGATTTCTCTCAGATTGGCCAACATTTGGAGATTTCTCTCAGATTGGCCAACATTTGGAGATTTCTCTCAGATTGGCCAACATTTGGAGATTTCTCTCAGATTGGCCAACATTTGGAGGAGATTTCTCTCAGATTGGCCAACATTTGGAGGAGATTTCTCTCAGATTGGCCAACATTTGGAGGAGATTTCTCTCAGATTGGCCAACATTTGGAGGAGATTTCTCTCAGATTGGCCAACATTTGGAGGAGATTTCTCTCAGATTGGCCAACATTTGGAGGAGATTTCTCTCAGATTGGCCAACATTTGGAGGGGATTTCTCTCAGATTGGCCAACATTTGGAGGAGATTTCTCGCAGATTGGCCAACACTTGGAGGAGATTTCTCTCAGATTGGCCAACATTTGGAGGAGATTTCTCTCAGATTGGCCAACATTTGGAGGAGATTTCTCTCAGATTGGCCAACATTTGGAGGAGATTTCTCTCAGATTGGCCAACATTGGAGGCGATTTCTCTCAGAACGCCCGACATTTGGAGGCGATTTCTCTCAGATTGGCCAACATTGGAGGCGATTTCTCTCAGAACGCCCGACATTTGGAGGCGATTTCTCTCAGAACGCCCGACATTTGGAGGCGATTTCTCTCAGAACGCCCGACATTTGGAGGCGATTTCTCTCAGAACGCCTGACATTTGGAGGCGATTTCTCTCAGAACGCCTGACATTTGCAGGATATTTCTCTCAGAACGCCTGACATTTGCAGGATATTTCTCTCGGCTCGGCGCCTGCTGCCGTCCCTCGCTCGGCGGCCGGCGGTTGGAACCCTCCCGCCCTTTGCCTCGCGCCGCCGCCCGCCCGCTTCCGGCCTTGCGCGCTGACGTCACCTCCTGGAGACGCTGCGGCGCCGCTGCCGTCGCTGGGCGGCTCTGACAGGAACCGCAGTCGGTGCAAGCGGCGCCTCAGCAGCAGGAACTCCTTCCCTTTCTCTCTCTCTGTGTGTGTGTGTCCGCTCCGCTTTCCCCGATGGCCGGAACGTGCCTCGAAGCGGTCAAGCGCAAGATCAAAGTGCTGCAGAACCAGGCCGACGACGCCGAGGAGCGGGCCGAGCGCCTGCAGCGGGAGGTGGGGGCCGAGCACAAGGCCCGCGAGCAGGTGAGCAAGCTCAGCCGGGAGCGGATGGGGAGAGAGGCCAGGCCGCAGCGGTGCCACCATCAACACTCACCCACCCACGGCCGGGCTGTCAAAGCTCAGTCGTTGCTCACGGGAAGTGGAGTGCGTTTGCCGCGCGCACGTACGCGCATGAAAGCCTCCTCTGCGTGCGCGCGCCAGACATCGCCCCGCCCCAGTGCACGTGCGCGACTACCCTCAGGCGTGTGTGTGTGTGTGTGCGCGCATGCGTGACATACCTCAGGTCTGGGTATGCGCATGCGCGACTACCCTCAGGTGTGTGTGTATACGCGCATGCGTGACATTCCTCATAAGAACATAAGAACATAAGAAATAGGAGCAGGAGTAGGCCAATCGGCCCCTCGAGCCTGCTCCGCCATTCAATAAGATCATGGCTGATCTGATCCTAACCGCCAATCTACTATCTATCACAGAACCATCTCCTGCATCTAACAGAATTGCACACACGAAATAGGAGCAGAATCAGGCTACACAGTCCCTGGGCCCGCTCCACTACCCACAGGGCCATGACCGATCCGAACCTAGACTCATGTCCAAATTCCTGCCCGCTCCCCGTAACCCTTAATGCCCTTTACTTCTAGGAAACTGTCTATTTCTGTTTTAAATTTAATTAATGTTGTAGCTTCTACAGCTTTTTGTGGCAGCATATTCCATGGACCTACCACCCTCTGAGTGAAGTAGTTCCTCCTCATCTCAGTTTTGAAAGAGCAGCCCCTTATTCTAAGACTATGTCCCCTAGTTCTCGTCTCACCCGTCATCGGGAACATCCTCCCCGCATCCACCCGATCCAACCCCTTCACAATCTTATATGTTTCAATAAGATCGCCTCTCATTCTTCTGAACTCCAGGATGTTGCCAGGACTGGAGAATTTTAGCCACGAGGAAAGATTGTATAGGCTGGGGTTGTTTTCTTTGGAACAGAGGAGGCTGAGGGGAGATTTAATTGAGGTGGATAAAATTATGAGGGGCCTTGATAGAGTGGACAGGAAGGACCTATTTCCCTTAGCAGAGAGGTCAATAACCAGGGGGCAGATTTAAAGTAATTGGTAGAAGGATTAGAGGGGAGTTGAGGAGAACTTTTTTCACCCAGAGGGTGGTGGGGGTCTGGAACTCACTGCCTGAAAGGGTGGTCGAGGCAGAAACCTTCATCGCATTTAAAAAGTACTTGGATATGCACTTGAAGTGCCGTAACTGGAAAGTTGGATTAAGGGGGATGGCTCTTTGTCGGCCGGCACGGACACGATGGGCCGAATGGCCTCCTTCTGTGCCGTAAATTTCTATGATAAGAGAAGTGATTGGAAATAAAACTCGTCCGTTGACTGAACCAAGTGACATCACCGAGCAGCTTCGACCTCTCCTCCCACTTCAGCTGAAAGCTCTTCGTGCTGCTGGTGTCAGAATGTACGTTCTGCTCATCAGCGATACGATCGCTTGTGGTTATACTTGCCTTTCCTTCCCTTATATAGATTTTTTAAAGAAGCATACTTGCACAACCCCCCGTGATATTGCTCGCGATGAGTCACAGGATACTCTGTTAAAGTGCGAGGGGTGGGGGAAGGTTTGCGGGGAGTACGTGTGACACTTGGCAGAAGCACGCCCCATATGCCAGACTTTTTAAGGTATGCTAGAGGATCTCTCGTGACCATGCTCTGTGAGCTGCTTTGTAAGAAGGGGGTTATCAACAGAGTGTGATGGGGGGAAAAGTATTGCAGGAAGTAAGCGTGACACTTGCATCGAGTGTACAGCACAGAGAAACAGGCCATTGGCCCAACTGCTCCACACGAGCCTACTTCATCTCACCCTATCAGCATATCCTTCTATTCCTTTCTCCCTCATGTGCTTATCTAGCTTCCCCTTAAATGCATTGATGCAATTTGCCTCGGCCACTCCCTGTGGTAGCCAGTTCCACATTCTCGCCACTCCCTGGGTAAAGAAGTTTCTCCTGAATTCCCGATTGGATTTATTAGTGACTATCTTATATTTATGGCCTCTAGTTCTGGTCTCCCCCACAAGTGTAAACAAATTCTCTACGTCTACCATAATCTTAAAGACCTCTATCAGGTCAGCCCTCAGCCTTCTCTTTTCTAGAGAAAAGGGCCCGAGCCTGTTCAGCCTTTCCTGATAAGTACATACTCATTGTGAATCTTTTTTGCAGAAACTTTCTTGTTCAAGTGTGTGCTATATGCAAGACTTAATATTAAGCTGTGTGTAAGGTGTGCACTGCCTGTAAGTGTCGCATTTATCTCTTTGCAATGTCACCATCACACTATCCTCTGAGCAATGCTTAGAAAGATCTGCTAGTATATTTTTTTTTAATTACCTTTTTCTGTTAGTCTTTCTCCTCTCTTACTCCTCACTGCTGCGGTCTGGTTTCACGGGCACTGGTTGCTCTCTGGTACCAGTGACCATTGACAGCAGCTGTTGGCATGTTATTTGACATGGGGCGGGAGGGTGCGGGTAACCTGTCCTCAATTGACCCTCATAAATGGACTTTCCAGCAGCATTCACTGGGTAATGATCTGGAGGAGGAATGCCAGCTGTCCCTTCCTTCCCTCCACCCTTCCTCTCCGTCTGTGTGGCGGGCAGGGCATTCAGGTGTGGACATTATTGGGTTTGGCAGTGATGGCGTTGGTGAGACCACACCTGGAGTGCTATGTACAGTTTTGTTCTCCTTATTTAGGGAGGGATAGGAGCAGGAGTAGGCCATTTGGCCCTTCGAGCCTGCTCCGCCATTCAATATGATCATGGCTGATCCTCTATCTCAATACCATATTACCGCTCTCTCCCCATACCCCTTGATGCCTTTTGTGTCTAGAAATCTATCTATCTCCTTCTTAAATATATTCAGTGACTTGGCCTCCACAGCCTTCTGTGGTAGAGAATTCCACAGGTTCACCACCCTCTGAGTGAAGAAATTTCTCCTCATCTCAGTCCTAAATGTCCTACCCTGTATCCTGAGACTGTGACCCCTCATTCTAGACCCCCCCCCCCCCCCGCCCCCCCCAGCCAGGGGAAACAGCCTCCCTGCATCCAGTCTGTCTAGCCCTGTCAGAATTTTATACGTTGCAATGAGATCCCCCTCTCATTCTTCTAAACTCTAGTGAATACAGGCCTAGTCGACCCAATCTCTCCTCATACGACAGTCCTGCCATCCCAGGGATCAGTCTGGTGAACCTTCACTGCACTCCCTCTATGGCAAGTATATCCTTCCTTAGGTAAGGAGACCAAAACTGCACACAGTACTCCAGGTGTGGTCTCACCAAGGCCCTGTATAACTGTAGTAAGACATCCTTGCTCCTGTACTCAAATATACTCCTATACTTGCATTGGAGGCAGTTCAGAGAAGGTTCACTAGGTTGATTCCTGAGATGAAGGTGTTGACTTATGAAGAAAGGTTGAGCAGGTTGGGCCTATACTCATGATATATTAATGATCTAGACGAGGGAACTCGATGTAATATCTCCAAGTTTGCAGACGACACAAAGCTGGGTGGGCATGTGTGCTGTGAGGAGGATGCAGAGAAACTCCAGTATGATTTGGGCAGATGCATGGCAGATGCAGTATAATGTGGATAAATGCGAGGTTATCCACTTTGGTGGCAAAAACAGGAAGGCAGATTATTATCTGAACGGCAATAGATTGGGAAAAGGGGAAGTGCAACGAGACCTGGGTGTCCTTGTGCACCAGGCACTGAAGGTAAGCATGCAGGTGCAGCAGGCGGTTAAGAAGACAAATGGTATGTTGGCCTTCATAGCGAGAGGATTCGAGTACAGGAGCAAGGATGTCTTGCTGCAGTTGTACAGGGCCTTGGTGAGACCACACCTTGAGTATTGTGTGCAGTTTTGGTCGCCTTATCTGAGGAAGGATGTTCTTGCCATGGAGGGAGTGCAGCGAAGATTCACCAGACTGATACCTGGGATGGCAGGAATGACGTATGAAGAGAGATTGGGACGATTGGGCTTGTATTCGCTAGAGTTTAGAAGAATGAGAGGGGATCTCATTGAAACTTATAAAATTCGAAAAGGACTAGACAGACTAGATGCAGGCAGGATGTTCCCGATGGCGGGGGAGTCCAGAACCAGGGGTCACAGTCTAAGGATAAGGGGTAAGCCATTTAGGACTGAGATGAGGAGGAATTTCTTCATCCAGAGAGTGGTGAACCTGTGGAATTCTCTACCCCAGAAGGCAGTTGAGGCCAATTCATTAAATATATTCAAGAAGGAGTTAGATATATTTCTTAAGGCTAAAGGGATCAAGGGATATGGGGAGAAGGCAGGGACAGGGTACTGAATTTGGATGATCAGCCATGATCTCATCGAATGGTGGAGCAGGCTCGAGGGGCCGAATGGCCTACTCCTATCTTCTATGTTTCTATGAGAGGTGATCTTATTGAAACGTATAAGATTCTGAGGGGGCTCGACAGGGTAGATGCAGAGAGGATGTTTCCCCTCCTGGGGAAATCTAGAACGAGGGGGCACAGTTTCAGAATAAGGGGTCGCCCATTTAAAACGGAGATGAGGAGGAATTTCTTCTCTCAGAGGGTCGTGAATCTTTGGAATTCTCTGCCCCAGAGAGCTGTGGGGGCTGAGTCATTGAATATATTTAAGGTGGAGATAGACAGATTTTTGAACGATAAGGGTGTCAAGGGTTATGGGGAGCGGGCAGGGAAGTGGAGTTGAGGCCAAGACCAGATCAGCCATGATCTTATTGAATGGCGGAGTAGGCTCGAGGGGCCGAATGGCCGACTCCTGCTCCTATTTCTTATGTTCTTATGGCGCATGTGGTTCAATAGCTGTTGACACTCGCTTCTACACCGATGTTTGAGGAATGGAATGTGAGTGAGATACTGGAAGGTGCTAGTGCTAGTGGAGCCAGACCCCAGCAAGAGTCAGGAGAACAGAGTGGGGGGGGGGGGGTGGGGTGGAATGCAGGTGGCTGTCCTGCTTTGGAGGTGCTGAGGTGGGCCTGTTATAGGGTTAGGTGTGGTTTGAGGGGAAACTGCTCGAACCCCTGATGTCATCTGTGGCTCTATCACCCGACTGACTCCAGAAAATCATTGACGGGCAATCTGAAGGCGCGACTAGTTTTGTTTTTGGAGAAGTGGTTCTTAAAACCAGTGGAACAGGGTGACTCAGCGATTCAGAAACCAACCATCTTGGTTGCTGTTTCATTCTTGGGGAGCTTTGAATTTCAGTGAGTTGCAAAATGAACAGACTGAATCTCCAGGCTCACTGGGCCATCGAGGATCAGTCCCAAACCCCACCCCAAATAAGTCAGTTGTCCTGGTAGAAGTTTGCTACTGTTTTAATGATGTTTGCACTGTGGGGAGTGGGGTGGGGGGGTGGGGGGGGGGAGTCCAAAACTAGGGCCATCAATATAAGATAGTCACCAAGAAATCCAATCGGGAATTCAGGAGACATCTTTTTAATTAGAGAGTGGTGAGAATGTGGAACTCGCTACCACAGGGAGTGGTTGAGGCGAATAGCACAGATGCCTTTAAGGGGAGGCTGGATAAACACACGAGGGAGAAAGGAATAGAAGGATATGCTGGTACGGCGAGATGAAGTAGGGGTGGGTTGTGGCTCGTGTGGAGCAGAAGCACCGGCACGGAGCAGTTGGGCCGAACTCTACGTGTATTGGGTGAATGGGTTTACCCCCCCACACCCCTCCAGGTTTTCCTCCCCGTGCCGACTCTCGCTGGGGTCGTGCAGCTCTCCCATTCCTTGCCAAAGTGGGTAGTCTCCATGTCTTGACCCCCTCAGCGTTGTGCCTGATCTTATCACACAATCCCCACAGTGCAGATAGAGGCCATTTCGGCCCATCGAGCCTGCACCGACAATATCCCACCCTATCCCCGTAACCCCACGTATTTAATCCCCCTAACACTAAGGGTTAATTTATCATAGCCAAATCAACCTAACCCGCACATCTTTGGACTGTGGGAGGAAACCGGAGCACCCGGAGGAAACCCACGCAGACACGGGGAGAATGTGCAAACTCCACACAGACAGTCACCCGAGGCCGGATTCGAACCCGGGTCTCTGGCGCTGTGAGGCAACAGTGCTAACCACTATGCCACCGTGTTGCCCATTGTGGGGGGGGGGGGTGGCGCGGCAGCACAGCTTTACAAATCGCCTCTGCACCCCTGGGCTTGGGGGTGAGGGTGCAAAACTAAAAACCAGCAGAGTTGATGGAGGCCTGTTGAGGCGGATGTTCAAGATCCCGTGGCACTAATTGAAGACGAGCAGGGAGTTCTCCTGATTTCCTGACCAACAACCATTTAAAAAAAATTTTTTTAACTTGTCGTTCATATCTATGCTTTGTGAGATTTCACTCTCTTAACGAGAGGACACAGATTGAAGGTGATTGGCAAAAGAGCCAGAGGCAACATGAGGAAAAACTTTTTGACGCAACGAGTGGTTAGGATTTGGAATGCGCTGCCTGATAGGGCGGTGGACACAGATTCAATAGTAGCCTTCAAAAGGGAATTGGATAAATACTTGAAGGGGAAAAAATTGCAGGGATATGGGGAAAGAACGGGGGGGAGTGGGACTAACTGGATTGCTCTTCGAAAGAGAGAGAGAGCCGGCGCAGACTCGATGGGCCGAAGGGCCGCCTCCTGTGCTGTACTTTTCGATGAAAATGTCTGCAGTGGGCAATTCCAGCACCTTTGTATGTAATCCATTCTGTATGAAGTGTTATAGAGTAGTTTGAGATATGTGATCAGAGGGTGTCTAAATTCAGAGCCATTCAGCCCCTCGAGCCGCTCCGCCATTCAATGAGATCACGGCTGATCTGTGACCGAACTCCTTTGGCCCGTATCCCCTTAATACCTTTGGTTAACAAAAGGTTTTCTTGGGATAGGGAATGCTTTGCCCTAAGTCCTATGAGTCAATTGCAATATTGAAGAGGGGATGTGAGTGAAACTCTCAGTCTGATATATTGCAGGGTGTGGGGGGGGAGGTGGAAATGCAGGAGAAAACCTCCCTCTTCGACCAAGCTTTTGGTCGTCTGCCCTGATATCTCCTTATGTGGCTCGGTGTCAAATTTTGTCTGATAATCGCTCCTGTGAAGCGCCCTGGGATGTTAAAGGCGCTGTATGAATGCAAGTTGTTGAGAATGGGATGAGGGAAATGGCTCATCACTAGGGCTAGCAGGGTGCTACAAATTGAGCCAAGCTAGAAACTATTTTACTCTATAATGGCGGCGTGCTTTCAACACAGTCTTTCCTTCCTCTTTTAAACTCTGGTAAAAAAGAAAATACCGTTTGAAGATAAGCATTGAAGTGTGTGAGGGAAGAGAGACAGGCTGATGCGAGAGAGGCCATTTTTTGTGTGTGTGTGTAAGGTTTCTGCGACGACACTTTGTGGTACGCGAGGCAGGTTGAGCAAAAGCAGATGGATCCTGTGTAACGAGGAAGTGGTGGGCAGCGCTGCTGTGACTCGCTCTGAAAAAAATGAAGGTGCATTGATACGGCTGAGCTTTGAGAGCAGCATGTTCAAGGGACGCACGATCCCGGCTGCTGTTAACGTACTGTGCTGACCAGATTTGAAACTAGCCTGTTTGAAAAAGCAAGGGTGGGGATAGACTTTCATTTTGACTGTACTTGTATTTATAGAATGATAGAGCCCAGAAGGAGGCCATTCGGCCCATCGTGCCTGCGCCAGATATGACCCCTTTCATGACCTCAGGACGTCCCAAAGCACTTTACAGCCACTGAAGTACTTTTTTTGAAGTGTGGTCACTGTTGTAATGTAGGAAACGCGGCAGCCAATTTGCGCACAGCAAGCTCCCACAAGCAGCAGTCTGATAATGACCAGATCATCTGTTTTAGTGATGTTGATTGAGGGATAAATATTGGCCCCAGGACACCGGGGAGAACTCCCCCTGCTCCTCTTCCAATAGTGGCCGTGAGATCTTTTACATCCACCTGAGAGAGCAGACGGGGCCTCGGTTTAACGTCTCATCTGAAAGACGGCACCTCCGACAGCGCAGCGCTCCCTCAGTACTGCCCCTCCGACAGTGCGGCGCTCCCTCAGTACCGCCCCTCCTAAAGTGCGGCGCTCCCTCAGTACTGCCCCTCCGACAGCGCGGCGCTCCATCAGTACTGCACCTCCGACAGTGCGGCGCTCCCTCAGTACCGCCCCTCCGACAGTGCGGCGCTCCCTCAGTACCACCCCTCCGACAGTGCGGCGCTCCCTCAGTACCGCTCCTCCGACAGTGCGGCGCTCCCTCAGTACCGCTCCTCCGACAGTGCGGCGCTCCCTCAGTACCGCCCCTCCGACAGTGCGGCGCTCCCTCAGTACCGCCCCTCCGACAGTGCGGCGCTCCCTCAGTACCACTCCTCCGACAGTGCGGCGCTCCCTCAGTACCGCTCCTCCGACAGTGCGGCGCTCCCTCAGTACTACCCCTCTGACAGCACAGCGCTCCCTCAGTACTGCCCCTCCGACAGCGCAGCGCTCCCTCAGTACTACCCCTCCAACAGCGCAGCGCTCCCTCAGTACCGCTCCTCTGACAGCGCAGCGCTCCCTCAGTACCGCCCCTCCGACAGTGCGGCGCTCCCTCAGTACCGCCCCTCCGACAGCGCAGCGCTCCCTCAGTATTGCACTGGGAGTGCCAGCCTAGATATTTGTGCTCAAGTCTCTGGAATGGGACTTGAACCCACAACCTTCTGACTCAGAAACGAGGGTGCTACCAACTGAGCCACGGCTGACACAAGTACAGAGGGGGCGGGGGCGGGTACTGTCTTTTGGATGAGCTGTTAATTAACGCCCTTGTTGCCTGTTCAGTTGGGCCCAGAAGGTCCCATGGCACGATTCAAAGGAGTTTTCCCAGTCTCTTGGCCAATATTCCCCCCTCAACCAACACAACAAAAAAAAACAGAGTAACTTGTGCGTAAATTGGCTGCGGTATTGAACACTACCCTCCAAAAGTAAAGAGGGAAGAGACTGAGGGGAAGTGAGACTAGAACTTGTGGGGAGGGGCTGGGGGAGAAGCAGAAGTGAGATGCAGCTGGAAGTCTGAAAATGGTTGTTTTTTCCCCGTGGAATGAAACCTTACGATGTTAGCTCCCTGACCTCAGCGACTGGGTGGTGTCGGACTGTACCATACGGGCGTTTCCTGCCTTTCATCGCTTGCCTCTGTTAGGGTGGCAGTAGAGAAAAGAAAGACAGACTTGCATTTCTATAGCATCTTTCACAACCTGAGGATGTCCCAAAGCGCTTTACAGCCAATGAAATACTTCTGAAGTGTAGGAAACACAGCAGTCAAGTTGCGCGCAACAAGGTCCCACAAACAACAATGTGATAATGACCAGATAATCTGTTTTTTAGTGATGTTGGTTGAGGGATAAATATTGGCCCCAGGACACCGGGGAGAACTCCCCCTGCTCTTTTTCCAATAGTGGCCGTGGGAATCTTTTACGTCCACCTGAGAGGGCAGACGGTGCCTCGGTCTAATGTCTCATCCAAAGAAAGGCACCTCGGACAGTGCAGCAGTGGACTGTCAACCGAGACTATGTGCTGAGGTTCTGCCGCGGGGGCTTGAACTCGTGACCTTCAGAGGCGAGAGCGCTACCTCTGCTGAGCCGAGCTGACCGACTGGTGCCAGTGCTGAAGTGCAGAGAGCTTTGCATCCAGCCTTGGCTTTAACTTATTTATGTAAGAAGTCGCACAACACCAGGTTATAGTCCAACAGCTTTAAAGCTGTTGGACTATAACCTGGTGTTGTGCGACTTCTCACATTTGTCCACCCCAGTCCAACACCGGCATCTCCACACCTTAACTTATTTACCACAAGGTTATTTTTCCAAGGTATATTAGCCTCTTGATTTACTACACGCCAAAAGTACTTCATTGGCTGTAAAGCACTTTGAGACGTCCGGTGGTTGTGAAAGGCGCTGTAGAAATGCAAGTCTCTGTGTGTGTCTGTCTCTCTGTGTGTGTCTGTCTCTCTCTGTGTGTGTCTCTCTGTCTCCTCCCACCTCACTGCCTGCACACCCATTCCCCCATACAGGTGCGCCATCACAGCCTGATCTTGCCCTCGGAACATGTCCCAGCAGGGGTCACTGGATAGTGATCATGAATCCTGGCTGTTTCTTTCCTCCTTTAGCCCTTCAACCCGGCAGCACTAACGCTAATTGTCGCACCTCTCCTTCCCCCCCCCCCCCCCCAAACCCACGGTGGAACGAGCAGTAGATTAGACATCAAATCTGGGACCCACCTAGTCCTTGCAATTGAGTACCGCAGGTGTGGATAAGCCATGGTGACGAGAGCTGAAATCTCACTCTTTAAGTTTCGTGTCTGACCCAGCCAACCTGGGCATGGTACAGCCTGTCCCCTCAGGCTGGCAGCTACTCTGCCGCAAGACTGGCAGCATTGTTAGCTGAACAAACGAGAATTAGCTCTTATTTTGCGGCTGCTGGGCACTTCTTCTGCCTGAAGCCCCACAGCCCGAACCAGGAGTCGGTGAATGAGGTTCAACTAGTTACCCAGTGACCTCTTTCTCTTTCGCTCGTTTTCTACCACCCCCCCCGCCCACCTCGTGGCTGGTACACGTTGCACTGTCGCGGTTGGTCTTAACCGTAGGCGCTGGCAGGGTGTGGTAAAGCCATTGAATGTGGGCAGCTGCTTCCTTCCTGAAAGTGCAGCCATTCTTAGGGGCGACGTGTCTTAATCTGCTGGTATCTGAGTTGCTAAAATAATGTGCTTCTACCACCAGTATTCTGACTAAATGTCAGGTGGTTTTTTCGATTTTTTTAAAACTCAAAGCTGTCCTGCCCTGTTAAGAGCATAGTTCTTTTTTGCTTAAGGTTTATCCTTGTATACCAGTCACTGAAAGCAAACATGCAGGTGCAGCAAGCAGTTAGGAAGGCAAATGGTATGTTGCTCTTCATTGCAAGAGGATGAGAGTCCAGGAGCAAGGATGTCTTACTACAGTTGTACAGGGCCTTGGTGAGACCACACCTGGAGTACTGTGTGCAGTTTTGGTCTCCTTACCTAAGAAAGGATATACTTGCCATAGAGGGAGTGCAGCGAAGGTTCACCAGACTGATTCCTGGGATGGCAGGACTGTCGTATGAGGAGAGATTGGGTCAACTAGGCCTGTATTCACTAGAGTTTAGAAGAATGAGAGGGGGATCTCATTGAAACGTATAAAATTCTGACAGGGCTAGACAGACTGGATGCAGGGAGGATGTTTCCCCTGGCTGGGGGGGGGGGTCTAGAACGAGGGGTCACAGTCTCAGGATACGGGGTAGGACATTTAGGACTGAGATGAGGAGAAATTTCTTCACTCAGAGGATGGTGAACCTGTGGAATTCTCTACCACAGAAGGCTGTGGAGGCCAAGTCACTGAATCTATTTAAGAAGGAGATAGATAGATTTCTAGACACAAAAGGCATCAAGGGGTATGGGGAGAGAGCGGGAATATGGTATTGAGATAGAGGATCAGCCATGATCATATTGAATGGCGGAGCAGGCTCGAATGGCCGACTCCTGCTCCTATTTTTCTATGTTTCTATCTCATCCTGCCCCTTGCTGGGGTGTCTGCTGCCTCTGGTATTTAACCCGTGGTTAAATCCCTCCATGGCTTCCCCCCCTCCCTATCTCTGTAACCTCCTCCAGTCCCACAACCCACCGAGAACTCTGCGTTCCTCCAATTCTGGCCTCTTGTGCAACCGCCACTCCCTTCGCTCCACCAATGGTGATCGTGCCTTCAGCTGCCTTGGGGCCTAAGCTCTGGAATTCCCTCCCTAAACCTCTCCGCCTCTCTCCTCCTTAAAACCGACCTCTTTGACCAAGCTTTTGGTCACCTGTCCTTATGTGGCTCAGTGTCAAATTTTGTTTGATAATCGCTCCTGTGAAGCGCCTTGGGACGTTTTACTACGTTAAAGATGCTGCCTAAATACAAGTTGTTGTTGAAAGAAATTACATTTATATGGCACATTATCAGTGTTATTTCTTTGAACTAATTTAACATATCTCCTCCTGGCTGATGATTCCCATCAATTACAGAGTTTGTTTCCTGAAATTTATGGCCTTCTGTATCCAAGTACTAAGGGAGACGAAGGGACCAATAAAAGAACGGCTGAATAACTGGCCGAAGAGTTAGCTTTGGCTCAGTGGGTAGCGCACTCGCCCCTGAATCAAAAGGTTGCGGGTTCGACTCCTACTCCAGAGACTTGAGCACAAAATCCGGGCTGACGCTTCAGTGCGGTACCGAGGGAGCGCCGCATTGTCGGAGGTGCCGTCTTTCGGATGCGACGCTAAACCGAGGCCCCCATCTGCCCTCTCAGCGGGACGTAAAAGATCCCACGGCCACTATTGGAAGAAGAGCAGGGGGAGTTCTCCCGCCACCAATATCACTAAAAGACAGATTATTTTGTCATTTATGTCATTGCTGTTTGTGGGAGCTTGCTGTTCACAAATTGGCTGCCGCGTTTCCTACATTCCAACACTTCAAAGGTACGGCGTTGGCTGTGAAGCGCTTTGGGACGTCCTGAGGTGGTGAAAGGCGCTGGAGAAATGCAAGTTCCTTTGTTCTGGTCCTCCGGATGTCCCGTAGTGCTGCAAAGTTACTTTCAAAGTGTAGTGACTGTTATAGGCAAACATGGCAGCCAATCAGTGTACAGCAAGGTCCCACAAATAGCAATGAGATGAATTAACCAGCACTAGTTGTGCAATTAACACCCCCCCGCCCGGCCCCCCCACCCCGAGGTGATGGTGCTTGTTTTCACCTGTTCCTGTCGGACTTTGTTTCCAACAGTTTCAGGATTGAGGGAATGCTGTATTGGTAGAGGGATTGTCCTGCGGGATCAGACCTGGAGCATAAGCAGCGCATCGAGGACCTACTTCCTTAAGGACTCTGTGTAGATACACCACACGGTGTGGTATTGAGCGACACGGCACGGGTGGGGAGACACAATACTATCTGCTGCGTTAACTCACCCCACCTGGTATAGAACTCGAGCTGTTGTACTTGACCAGATGGCAGCTGAGCGCGAAAGAGGGGAAATCAGACAGGTTTCTCATCGTCCCCCATTGATTCCAGCTGCAAAGTGCATGTGCACAGATATCTCGGGTGAGGCATTCCTAGTTATCAGAAGGCCATTTCATTTTTGTTTAGTGATGGTGCTTCATGTAATGTGTAGGAACATAAGAAATAGGAGCAGGATTCGGCCATTCGGCCCCTCGAGCCTGCTCCGCCATTCAATAAGATCATGGCTGATCATCGACCTCAACTCCACCTTCCCGCCCGATCTCCATATCCCTCGATTCCCCTAGAGTCCAAAAATCTATCGATCTCAGCCTTGAATATACTCAATGACTGAGCCTCCACAGCCCTCTGGGGCAGAGAATTCCAAAGATTCCCCACCCTCTGAGTGAAGAAATTCCTCCTCATCTCATTCTTAAATGGCCGACCCCTTATTCTGAGACTATGACCCCTGGTTCTAGACACTCCAGCCAGGGGAAACAATCTCTCAGCATCTACCCTGTAAAGCCCTGTAAGAATTTTATATGTTTCAATGAGATCACCTCTCATTCTTGTAAATTCTAGGGAATATAGGCCTAGTCTACTCAATCTGTCCTCATAGGACAATCCCCACCCCCCAGCAACCATCCCAGGAATCAGTCTGCTGAACCCTCGTAAACTGTGGTCCAGACAGGATCTACAGAATAAATTCCCGGCGAAGGGATTTGATTGTGGGTCAGTTAGAGGAACTGGATCAACACCTGTTGAGAAAGGGGGATTGAGAGATGCTTAATAACACTGCTAGGTCCCCCCCCCCCCCCATCTGGGGAGGTTAAGATAGGAAAATGCTGTCCCTAAAGTAAAGACAGATTTCTGTAGTGCCTTTCACCTCCTCAGGACGTCCCAAAGCGCTTTACAGCCAGAAGTACTTCTGAAGTGCGGTCACTGTTGTAATGTGGGGAACGCGGCGGGCAATTTGCGCACAGCAAGCTCCCACAAACAGCAGTGTGAGCATCTGTTTCAGTGACGTTGATTTGAGGGATAAATATTGGCCCCAGGACACTTGTAATGTAGGAGGGAATCAACAGGTGTGTGAAGGTGGCAGCAGAACAGCCCACGATAGAATTATCAGACACCGGCTCCGGATGGGACGGACTGACAGGCCAGGCGAGGGTTTCTCGCTCCCGACGTCCTGCCTTCTGGCGGTGTCGGTCTTCGGTAAGGCCCCGGTGTGTACGCGGCCCCCCTCTCTCACTCGGCTGTGTTTCTCTTCCCTAGGCCGAGGCGGAGGTGGCCTCCCTGAACCGCCGCATCCAGCTGGTTGAGGAGGAGTTGGATCGTGCCCAAGAGCGTCTCGCCACCGCCCTGCAGAAACTGGAGGAGGCCGAGAAGGCGGCGGATGAGAGCGAGAGGTGAGGCCGAAGGAGGAACTGTTTCGAAAGGCGCTTCTAACTTCTTCACCCAGGGAGTGCTCAGAATGTGGAACTCGCTACCACAGGGAGTGGTCGAGGCGAAGAGCAGAGATGCATTTAACAGGAAGCTAGATTAACACATGCGGGAGAAAGGAATAGAAGGATATGCTGGGAGGGTGGAGGAAGCTCACCTGGAGCTTAAAGGGAGACAAATGGCATGTTGGCCTTTATTACAAGGGGGTTGGAGTAGAAGAGTAAGGAAGTCTTGCTACAATTGTACAGGGCCTTGGTGAGACCACACCTGGAGCACTGTGCACAGTTTTGGTCTCCTTATCTAAGGAAGGATATACTTGCCTTGGAGACGGTGCAACGAAGGTTCACTAGATTGATCCCTGGGATGAGAGGGCTGTCCTAGGATGAGAGATTGAGTAGAATGGGCCTATACTCTCTGGAGTTTAGAAGAATGAGAGGTGATCTCATTGAAACATACAAGATTCTGAGGGGGAATTGACAGGGTAGATGCTGAGAGGTCGTTTCCCCCTGGCTGGAGAGTCTAGAACTAGGGGGCACAGTCTCAGGATAAGGGGTCGGCCATTTAAGACTGAGATGAGAATAAATTTCTTCACTCAGAGGGTGGTGAATCTTTGGAATTCTCTGCCCCAGAGGGCTGTGGATGCTCAGTCATTGAGATCGATAGATTTGTGGACTCTCAGGGAATCAAGGGATATGGGGATCAGGCGGGAAGGTGGAGTTGAGGTCGATGATCAGCCATAATCTTATGGAATGGTGGAGCAGGCTCGAGGGGCCGTATGGCCTACTCCTGTTCCTAATTCTTTTGTTAAACACCAGCTCGGACCACTCGGGCTGAATGGCCTGTTTCTGTGCTGTAGATTCTATGTAATTTTGTTGATGTACAGTAAGGTACAATATTTGCTCTCCTGCGCTATGTAGTGGTGGACCACACAGACCATGGACATCCAAGGTATGGTCCCTGGTTTGCACCGAGTTATTGATATCAATGGGGGTGACCGGAGCAACACAACAGTCACCGTTACCTAGGCAAACTTGAAGTATTCCTCAAATGTTTTAATGTGGCAGATTCACTGTAGCGCCAAGTCCTTTGTGTCATTAATGTTCTCGGGCCGTACCCAGTCTGCTGTAATCAGTTCGTACCACTCGCACTGTGGAGCTAACAAGTAAAGCATTGTCCTGATTTATTAATGTGACAGTCAGTATTGTCACTGGACCCGTTCATTGTGTGGTTAACAATCCCCGAAAGGAGAAATCTCACTTGACGTGTGACGCACCTCCAGATGCGATGCCCTTTACTCTGGTCCCG
>CM059447.1:49786178-49820036 GCA_030390025.1 Squalus acanthias | reverse complement strand
ACTGTATGGGTAGTACTGAGAAATAACAAGTGGCAGAAAACGTTCGTGGGAGTGGTATATAGACCTTCAAACAGTAATACGGAGGTTGGGGACAGCATTAAAAGGGAAATTAGAGAAGCATGCAGTAAGGGCACAGCAGTCATCATGGGTGACTTTAATTTACATATAGATTGGGCTAACCAAATTAGTAAAAATACTGTGGAGGAGGAATTCCTATAATGTTTACGGGATGGTTTTCTGGAACAATATGTTGAGGAACCAACCAGAGATCAGGCCATCTTAGACTGGGTATTATGTACCGAGAAAGGATTAATTAGCAATCTTGTTGTACGAGGCCCCTTGGGTCAGAGTGATCATAAAATGATAGAATTCTTCATTAGGATGGAGAGTGAAGTAGTTGAATCAGAGACCATGGTCCTGAATTTAAATAAAGGAAACTACGATGGTATGAGGCGCGAATTGGGTAGGATTGATTGGGGAATGTCACTCAAAGGGTTGACGGTGGATAGGCAATGGCAAACATTCAAAGACTGCATGGATGAACTACAGAATTTGTTCATCCCAGTGTGGCATAAGAATAAAACAAAAAGGGTGACTCAACCGTGGCTAACAAGGGAAATTGGGGATAGCATAAGATCCAAGGAGAAGGCATATAAATTGGCCAGAAAAAGCGGTAACCCTGAGCATTAGGAGCAGTTTAGGATTCAACAAAGGAGGACAAAGGGATTAATTAAGAAGGGGAAAATAGAATATGAAAGTAAGCTTGCAGGGAACATAAAAACTGACTGTAAGAGCTTTTATAGATATGTGAAGAGAAAAAGATTAGTGAAATCAAGTGTAGGTCCCTTGCAGTCAGAAGCGGGGCAAGTTATAATGGGGAACAAAGAAATGGCAGACCAATTAAATGCATATTTTGGTTCTGTCTTCACAAAGGAGGACACAAATAACCTCCCAGAGATGTTGGAGAACATAGGGTCTGATGAAAGGGAGGAACTGAAAGAAATCAGTATTTGCAGGGAAATGGTGTTAGGGAAATTGACGGGATTGAAGGCCGATAAATCCCCAGGGCCTGATAATCTACATCCTAGGGTACTTAAGGAAGTGGCCCTAGAAATAGTAGATGCATTGCTGATCATCTTCCAACATTCGATGGAATCTGGAACTGTACCCATGGATTGGAGGGTAGCTAATGTTACCCCACTATTCAAAAAGGGTGGTAGAGAGAAAGTGGGGAATTACAGACCGGTAAGCCTGACATCGGTAGTGGGGAAAATGCTAGAGTCCATTATAAAGGATGTAATAGCTGAGCACTTGAAAAACAGTGACAGGATCGGACAAAGTCAACATGGATTTACAAAAGGTAAATCGTGCTTGACTAATCTACTGGAATTTTTTGAGGATGTAACTGGGAAAATAGATAAGGGAGAACCAGTAGATGTGGTGTATTTGGACTTTCAAAAGGCTTTCGATAAGGTCCCGCATAAGAGATTAGAGTGTAAAGTTAAGGCACATGGGATTGAGGGCAAGGTATTGACTTGGATAGAGAACTGGTTGGCGGACAGAAAGCAGAGTGTAGGAATTAATGGGTCTTTTTCCGAGTGGCAGGCAGTGACGAGTGGGGTACCGCAGGGATCGGTCCTTGGACCCCAGCTATTCACAATATACATTAATGATCTAGATAAGGGAACTAAATGTAATATCTCCAAGTTTGCAGATGACACAAAGCTGGGTGGGCGTGTGTGCTGCGAGGAGGATACCGAGAAACTCCAGGATGATTTGGACAGGTTGGGTGAGTGGGCAGAAGCGTGGCAGATGCAATATAACGTGGATAAATGCGAGGTTATCCACTTTGGTGTCAAAAACAGAAAGGCAGACTATTATCTGAATGGCAATAGATTGGGAGAAGGGGAAGTGCAACGAGACCTGGGTGTCCTTGTGCACCAGTCGCTGAAGGTAAGCATGCAGGTGCAGCAGGCGGTGAAGAAGGCAAATGGTATGTTGGCCTTCATAGCGAAAGGGTTTGAGTATAGGAACAGGGATGTCCTGCTGCAGTTGTACAGGGCCTTGGTGAGACCACACCTTGAGTACTGCGTGCAGTTTTGGTCGCCTTATCTGAGGAAGGATGTTCTTGCCATGGAAGGAGTTCAGCGAAGATTCACAAGGCTGATACCTGGGATGGCAGGAATGACATATGAGGAGAGATTGGGTCGATTGGGCTTATACTCGCTGGAGTATAGAAGAATGAGAGGGGATCTCATCGAAACATATAAAATTCTGAGAGGTCTGGGCAAACTAGATGCAGGAAGAATGTTCCCGATGGTCGGAGAGTCCAGAACCAGGGGTCATAATCTAAGGATAAGGGGTAAGCCATTTAGGACAGAAATGAGGAAGAATTTCTTCACCCAGAGAGTGGTGAACCTGTGGAATTCTCTACCACAGAAGGTAGTTGAGGCCAAGTCATTAAATATATTCAAGAATGAGTTAGATATATTTCTTAAAGCTAAAGGTATCAAAGGATATGGGGAGAAGGCAGGTACAGGGTACTGAATTTGGATGATCAGCCATGATCTCATGGAATGGCGGAGCAGGCTCGAGGGGCCGAATGGCCTACTCCTGCCCTTATCTTCTATGTTTCTATGTCCCATCAAACACTCCCAGGGCAGGTACAGCACAGGTTAGATACAGAGTTAAGTTCCCTCGACACTGTCCCATCAAACACTCCCAGGGCAGCTACAGCACGGGTTAGATACAGAGTAAAGCTTCCTCTACACTGTCCCATCAAACACTCCCAGGGCGGGTACAGCCCGGGTTAGATACAGAGTAAAGCTCCCTCTACACTGTCCCTTCAAACACTCCCAGGGCAGGGACAGCACGGGTTAGATACAAAGTAAAGCTCCCTCTACACTGTCCCTTCAAACACTCCCAGGGCAGGTACAGCACGGGTTAGATACAGAGTAAAGCTCCCTCTACACTGTCCCCATCAAACACTCCCAGGGCAGGTACAGCACGGGTTAGATACAGAGTAAAGCTCCCTCTACACTGTCCCATCAAACACTCCCAGGGCAGGTACAGCACGGGTTAGATACAGAGTAAAGCTCCCTCTACACTGTCCCATCAAACACTCCCAGGGCAGGTACAGCACGGGTCAGATACAGAGTAAAGCTCCCTCTACACTGTCCCCGTCAAACACTCCCAGGGCAGGTGCAGCACGGGTTAGATATAGAGTAAAGCTCCCTCTACACTGTCCGTTCAAACACTCCCAGGGCAGGTACAGCACGGGTTAGATACAGAGTAAAGCTCCCTCTACACTGTCCCTTCAAACACTCCCAGGGCAGGTACAGCACGGGTTAGATACAGAGTAAAGCTCCCTCTACACTGTCCCATCAAACACTCCCAGGGCAGGTACAGCACGGGTTAGATACAGAGTAAAGCTCCCTCTACACTGTCCCATCAAACACTCCCAGGGCAGGTACAGCACGGGTTAGATACAGAGTAAAGCACGCTCTACACTGTCCCATCAAACACTCCCAGGGCAGGTACAGCACGGGTTAGATACAGAGTAAAGCTCCCTCTACACTGTATGGGTAGTACTGAGAAATAACAAGTGGCAGAAAACGTTAGTGGGAGTGGTATATAGACCTTCAAACAGTAATACGGAGGTTGGGGACGGCATTAAAAGGGAAATTAGAGAAGCATGCAGTAAGGGCACAGCAGTCATCATGGGTGACTTTAATTTACATATAGATTGGGCTAACCAAATTAGTAAAAATACTGTGGAGGAGGAATTCCTATAATGTTTACGGGATGGTTTTCTGGAACAATATGTTGAGGAACCAACCAGAGATCAGGCCATCTTAGACTGGGTATTATGTACCGAGAAAGGATTAATTAGCAATCTTGTTGTACGAGGCCACTTGGGTCAGAGTGATCATAAAATGATAGAATTCTTCATTAGGATGGAGAGTGAAGTAGTTGAATCAGAGACCAGGGTCCTGAATTTAAATAAAGGAAACTACGATGGTATGAGGCGCGAATTGGGTAGGATTGATTGGGGAATGTCACTCAAAGGGTTGACGGTGGATAGGCAATGGCAAACATTCAAAGACTGCATGGATGAACTACAGAATTTGTTCATCCCAGTGTGGCATAAGAATAAAACAAAAAGGGTGACTCAACCGTGGCTAACAAGGGAAATTAGGGATAGCATAAGATCCAAGGAGAAGGCATATAAATTGGCCAGAAAAAGCGGTAACCCTGAGCATTAGGAGCAGTTTAGGATTCAACAAAGGAGGACAAAGGGATTAATTAAGAAGGGGAAAATAGAATATGAAAGTAAGCTTGCAGGGAACATAAAAACTGACTGTAAGAGCTTTTATAGATACGTGAAGAGAAAAAGATTAGTGAAATCAAGTGTAGGTCCCTTGCAGTCAGAAGCGGGGCAAGTTATAATGGGGAACAAAGAAATGGCAGACCAATTAAATGCATATTTTGGTTCTGTCTTCACAAAGGAGGACACAAATAACCTCCCAGAGATGTTGGAGAACATAGGGTCTGATGAAAGGGAGGAACTGAAAGAAATCAGTATTTGCAGGGAAATGGTGTTAGGGAAATTGACGGGATTGAAGGCCGATAAATCCCCAGGGCCTGATAATCTACATCCTAGGGTACTTAAGGAAGTGGCCCTAGAAATAGTAGATGCATTGCTGATCATCTTCCAACATTCGATGGAATCTGGAACTGTACCCATGGATTGGAGGGTAGTTAATGTTACCCCACTATTCAAAAAGGGTGGTAGAGAGAAAGTGGGGAATTACAGACCGGTAAGCCTGACATCGGTAGTGGGGAAAATGCTAGAGTCCATTATAAAGGATGTAATAGCTGAGCACTTGAAAAACAGTGACAGGATCGGACAAAGTCAACATGGATTTACAAAAGGTAAATCGTGCTTGACTAATCTACTGGAATTTTTTGAGGATGTAACTGGGAAAATAGATAAGGGAGAACCAGTAGATGTGGTGTATTTGGACTTTCAAAAGGCTTTCGATAAGGTCCCGCATAAGAGATTAGCGTGTAAAGTTAAGGCACATGGGATTGAGGGCAAGGTATTGACTTGGATAGAGAACTGGTTGGCGGACAGAAAGCAGAGTGTAGGAATTAATGGGTCTTTTTCCGAGTGGCAGGCAGTGACGAGTGGGGTACCGCAGGGATCGGTCCTTGGACCCCAGCTATTCACAATATACATTAATGATCTAGATAAGGGAACTAAATGTAATATCTCCAAGTTTGCAGATGACACAAAGCTGGGTGGGCGTGTGTGCTGCGAGGAGGATACCGAGAAACTCCAGGATGATTTGGACAGGTTGGGTGAGTGGGCAGAAGCGTGGCAGATGCAATATAACGTGGATAAATGCGAGGTTATCCACTTTGGTGTCAAAAACAGAAAGGCAGACTATTATCTGAATGGCAATAGATTGGGAGAAGGGGAAGTGCAACGAGACCTGGGTGTCCTTGTGCACCAGTCGCTGAAGGTAAGCATGCAGGTGCAGCAGGCGGTGAAGAAGGCAAATGGTATGTTGGCCTTCATAGCGAAAGGGTTTGAGTATAGGAACAGGGATGTCCTGCTGCAGTTGTACAGGACCTTGGTGAGACCACACCTTGAGTACTGCGTGCAGTTTTGGTCGCCTTATCTGAGGAAGGATGTTCTTGCCATGGAAGGAGTTCAGCGAAGATTCACAAGGCTGATACCTGGGATGGCAGGAATGACATATGAGGAGAGATTGGGTCGATTGGGCTTATACTCGCTGGAGTATAGAAGAATGAGAGGGGATCTCATCGAAACATATAAAATTCTGAGAGGTCTGGGCAAACTAGATGCAGGAAGAATGTTCCCGATGGTCGGAGAGTCCAGAACCAGGGGTCATAATCTAAGTATAAGGGGTAAGCCATTTAGGACAGAAATGAGGAAGAATTTCTTCACCCAGAGAGTGGTGAACCTGTGGAATTCTCTACCACAGAAGGTAGTTGAGGCCAAGTCATTAAATATATTCAAGAATGAGTTAGATATATTTCTTAAAGCTAAAGGTATCAAAGGATATGGGGAGAAGGCAGGTACAGGGTACTGAATTTGGATGATCAGCCATGATCTCATGGAATGGCGGAGCAGGCTCGAGGGGCCGAATGGCCTACTCCTGCTCCTATCTTCTATGTTTCTATGTCCCATCAAACACTCCCAGGGCAGGTACAGCACGGGTTAGATACAGAGTAAAGCTCCCTCTACACTGTCCCATCAAACACTCCCAGGGCAGGGTACAGCACGGGTTAGATACAGAGTAAAGCTCCCTCTACACTGTCCCATCAAACACTCCCAGGGCAGGTACAGCACGGGTTAGATACAGAGTAAAGCTCCCTCTACACTGTCCCGTTAAACACTCCCAGGGCAGGTACAGCACGGGTTAGATACAGAGTAAAGCTCCCTCTACACTGTCCCATCAAACACTCCCAGGGCAGGTACAGCACGGGTTAGATACAGAGTAAAGCTCCCTCTACACTGTCCCATCAAACACTCCCAGGGCAGGTACAGCACGGGTTAGATACAGAGTAAAGCTCCCTCTACACTGTTCCCATCAAACATTCCCAGGGCAGGTACAGCACGGGTTAGATACAGAGTAAAGCTCCCAACATTGAGCTTTAAGCACCTCAGTGCTCCATTGCACCAGTATCACATTTCAATTTCCTATACTTGCAATTGAAGCGTGCAATCTGTGCTAAATTATAGGCGGTTCTCTGCATCGGACCAACAGTTATATCAACAGGGTTGAGACTGCTCAATCCCATTTGAATTAGGACCCTTACAGAAATCTGAATAAGGAATCTTCATCCCATCAGTCTGTATATGACAGTAACAATGGGTGTTTCCAGTCAGTCACTGTTGGACATTCACTGCCATCTAGTGAGACATTAAAGGTATTGCATGAGCGATTGCCAATAGCTGATATTAAAATATATTTTAAAGAAAAGAAGTCAGCCGTGGCTCAGTGGGTAGCATCATCACTTGCCTCTGAGCCAGAAGGTTGTGGGTTCAAGTCCCCACTCCAGAGACTTGAGCACAAAAATCTAGGCCGACACTCCCAGTGCCAATGCTGAGGGAGCGCCGCACTGTCGGAGGGGCAGTACTGAGGGAGTGCCGCACTGTCGGAGGGGCAGTACTGAGTGAGCGCCGCACTGTCGGAGGGGCAGTACTGAGGGAGCGCCGCACTGTCGGAGGGCCAGTACTGAGGGAGCGCCGCACTGTCGGAGGGGTGGTACTGAGGGAGCGCCGCACTGTCGGAGGGGCGGTACTGAGGGAGCGCCGCACTGTCGGAGGGGCAGTGCTGAGGGAGCGCCGTACTATCGGAGGGGCAGTACTGAGGGAGAGCAGCACTGTCGGAGGGGCAGTACTGAGGGAGAGCCGCACTGTCGGAGGGGCGGTACTGAGGGAGCGCCGCACTGTCGGAGGGGCGGTACTGAGGGAGCGCCGCACTGTCGGAGGGGCGGTACTGAGGGAGCGCCGCACTGTCGGAGGGGCAGTACTGAGGGAGCGCCGCACTGTTGGAGGGGCAGTACTGAGAGAGCGCCGCACTGTCGGAGGGGCAGTACTGAGGGTGCGGTGCACTGTCGGAGGAGCAGTACTGAGGGAGCTCCGCACTGTCGGAGGAGCAGTACTGAGGGAGTGCTGCACTGTCGGAGGGGCAGTACTGAGGGAGTGCTGCACTGTGGGAGGAGCAGTACTGAGGGAGTGCTGCACTGTCGGAGGGGCAGTTCTGAGGGAGTGCTGCACTGTCGGAGGGGCAGTACTGAGGGAATGCTGCACTGTCGGAGGGGCAGTACTGAGGGAGCGCCGCACTGTCGGAGGGGCAGTACTGAGGGAGTGCTGCACTGTCGGAGGAGCAGTACTGAGGGAATGCTGCACTGTCGGAGGGGCAGTACTGAGGGAGCGCCGCACTGTCGGAGGAGCAGTACTGAGGGAATGCTGCACTGTCGGAGGGACAGTACTGAGGGAATGCTGCACTGTCGGAGGGGCAGTACTCCTCTTCCAATAGTGGTTGCGGGATCTTTTACATTCACCTGAGAGGGCAGACGGGGCCTCGGTTTAATGTCTCATCTGAAAGACGGCACCTCCGACAGTGCGGCGCTCCCTCAGTACTGCCCCTCCGACAGTGCAGCGCTCCCTCAGTACTGCCCCTCCGACAGTGCAGCGCTCCCTCAGTACTGCCCCTCCGACAGTGCGGCGCTCCCTCAGTACTGCCCCTGCGACAGTGCGGCGCTCCCTCAGTACTGCCCCTGCGACAGTGCAGCGCTCCCTCAGTACTGCCCCTCCGACAGTGTAGCGCTCCCTCAGTACTCCCCCCTCCAACAGTGCGGCGCTCCCTCAGTACCGCCCCTCAGATAGTGCAGCGCTCCCTCAGTACCGCCCGTCCAACAGCGCGGCGCTCCCTCAGTACCGCCCCTCTGAAAGTGCGGCGCTCCCTCAGTACCGCCCCTCCGACAGTGCGGCGCTCCCTCAGTACCGCCCCTCCGACAGTGCGGCGCTCCCTCAGTACTGCCCCTCCGACAGTGCGGCGCTCCCTCAGTACCCCCCCTCCGACAATGCGGCGCTCCCTCAGTACTGCCCCTCCGACAGTGCGGCGCTCCCTCAGTACTGCCCCTGCGACAGTGCGGCGCTCCCTCAGTACTGCCCCTGCGACAGTGCAGCGCTCCCTCAGTACTGCCCCTCCGACAGTGTAGCGCTCCCTCAGTACTCCCCCTCCAACAGTGCGGCGCTCCCTCAGTACCGCCCCTCAGATAGTGCAGCGCTCCCTCAGTACCGCCCGTCCAACAGCGCGGCGCTCCCTCAGTACCGCCCCTCTGAAAGTGCGGCGCTCCCTCAGTACCGCCCCTCCGACAGTGCGGCGCTCCCTCAGTACCGCCCCTCCGACAGTGCGGCGCTCCCTCAGTACTGCCCCTCCGACAGTGCGGCGCTCCCTCAGTACCCCCCCTCCGACAATGCGGCTCTCCTTCCTGGCCTAATATTTATCCCCCGACCAACATCACTAAAACACAGATGATCCGGTCATTATCACATTGCTGTTTGTGGGAGCTTGCTGTGTGCAAATTGGCTGCCTCATTTCCTATATTACAACAGTGACCACACTTCAAAAAGTAATTAATTGGCTGTAAAACGCTTTGGGATGTCCGGTGGTCGTGAAAGGTGCTGTCGAAATGCAAGTCTTTCGGGTGTATTTAACTGATCAGCTCTACCTCAATATTATATAATGGCAATTAGCTTATTCCATTTAATAATCTACATGTGCCTATCCGAGAGAGTACCAGGTCTTCGGCCCTGAAATTCATCCTCCTCCAATGTTATCAGTGTCACTGGAATCAAAAGGTAGGATTTGCGACCAATTCTGCCTACATTAGCTGTTCCGTTTTAAAACAATATAAAAACATAGATTATACAGCACAGAAACAGGCCATTCGGCCCAACTGGTCCGTGCCAGTGTTTCTGCTCCACACCAGCCTCCTCCCACCCCTCTTCATCTCACCCAATCAACATATCCTTCTATTCCTTTCTCCCTAGAGTGTTTATCCAGCTTCCCCTTAAATGCATCTACGCTCTTCGCCTCAACCACTCCCTGTGGTAGCGAGTTCCACATTCTCACCACTTTCTGCGCATCCCCCGATTTCCATCGCTCCACCATTGGCGGCCGTGCCTTCAGCTGCCTGGGCCCCAAGCTCTGGAATTCCCTCCCTAAACCTCTCCGCCTCTCCTCCTTTAAGGCGCTCCTTCAAACCGATCTCTTTCACCAAGCACCTGTCCTAATATTTCCTTATGTGGCTCGGTGTCAAATTTTGTCTGATAATCGCTCCTGTGAAGCGCCCTGGGACGTTTTACTACGTTAAAGGCTCTATATAAATACAAGTTGTTGTAAAGATGTTTCTCCTGGATTCACTATTGGATTTATGAATACACTGTTCAACAACTTACACTGTAAGAACATAAGAAATAGGAGCAGGAGTCGGCCAATCGGCCCCTCGAGCCTGTTCCGCCATTCAATAAGATCACGGCGGATCCAATCTTGTCCTCAACACCACTTTCCCGCTCTCTCCCCATACCCCTCGACTCCCTTGTAGTTCAAATGTCTGTCTATCTCCGCCTTGAATATATTCAATGACTGAGCATCCACAGCTCTCTGGGGCAGAGAATTCCAAAGATTCACGACCCTCTGAGAGAAGAAATTCCTCCTCATCTCCGTCTTAAATGGGCGACCCCTTATTCTGAGACTATGCCCCCTCGTTCTAGATTCCCCCACGAGGGGAAACATCCTCTCGCATCTCCCCTGTCACATCCCCCTCAGAATCTTATATGTTTCAATAAGATCACCTCTCATTCTTCTAAACTCTAATGAGTATCGGCCCAACCTGCTTAACCTTTCCTCATAAGACAACCCTCTCATCTCTGGAATCAACCTAGTGAACCTTCTCTGAACTGCCTCCAATGCAAGTATATCCTTCCTTAAATAAGGAGACCAAAACTGTACGCAGTACTCCAGGTGTGGTCTCACCAGCACCCTGTACAGTTGTAGCAAGACTTCTCTACTTTTATACTCCATCCCCCTTGCAATAAAGGCCAATATTCCATTAACCTTCCTAATTACTTGCTGTACCTGCATGCTAACTTTTTGTGTTTCATGTATGAGGACCCCCAGATCCCTCTGTACTGCAGCATTCTGTAGTCTCTCTCCATTTAAATAATATTTTGCTTTTTTATTCTTCCTTCCAAAGTGGATAACCTCACATTTTCCCACATTATACTTCATCTGCCAAATTTTTGCCCACTCACTTAACCTACCTATATCCCTTTGCAGACTCTTTGGGCTGGATTTTGTCAATGGGGACGTGATGGAGGCGGGACTCCCACTTTTGGGGTTGTAGTCCCGCCTCCATCGACTTGTGGCCAACCCACTCGATTTTCCCTTGATTGACCTTGTTGAGCCCGCCCAGTGGGCTCAGCAGGCCAATTGAGGGCCACCCGGCAACAGGTGACGTCACAGATTGACATTTCATCTGTCAAGAGCTTTTGACAGATGAAATATCAGCGCTTGACAGCTCCTTGAAGCTGTCAAACACTGACAATCTGTCCTCTAAGTTAATTCCTTCCTCTCAGGCTGGTTTAGAGATCTCTGCAGAACAAAAAGCAGAGGCTGCAGCATTTGACAGCTCAACGGCCATTCTGCTTTCTGTGCCGGTGAGATTTCTGACTCCCGAGACCTGAAGGGCTGATATCTGCAGAAGGAAGTTAAGGTAAGTAAAACTTTTTTCCACACTTTACACTTACCTTACACACTTACCTCTGCACACATGCACCCATCACTCACCTGCCCACCGGACACATCGACCCCTCCAACCCCTGCAGACCCACGGTCCGCCTCGCTGAATCGGCGTGGTTGGGACCTGTCGGGACGCCCACACTTCAGGGCTAAAAATAGGGATTAGGCAACAAACTGCCTGTTAACTACCTGTTAACAGGCAGTTAATTGTCACTAATCCCCTTCCCGCCTCGGGGAGGCGGGTCCCAGCACAGGTCGGGTACCCGCCTCCTGGGAAACTGGCATGGAGGCGGGTTGGGGGCGGGATGGGTTCGGGACCCCCGAATCTGCAATTTTAACCCCCCCACACGCCTCCAAACCCGCCTCCACGGGTCAATGAAAATTCTGCCCTTTGTGTCCTCTTCACAACGTGCTTTCCCACCTATCTTTGTATCATCAGCAAATTTGGCTACAGTACACTCGGTCCCTTCATCCAAGTCATTAATATAGCTAACCGAGGGACAACACTATCATATCTTATACTCTTACAGCGGGAAGCTGAGCAGAGGAATCCCTACTGCAAACTGCTTAACCTTTTCTACCTAGAGTGCAATTAGTGCTATCGGTTGCTAAGCAGTGTAGGTCACTAAGATACTTACAAACAACAGACGCACTGGTACTAATTTTAGACTGGTCAGCGAGGCATTACTTTGCAGCACGTATTCAATTCTGGCCACCATGCTTTAGAAAGGATGTCCAGGCCGTGGAGAGGGTACGGAGGAGATTTACCAGAATGGCACCAGGGGATGAGGGACTTCAGTTAGGTGGAGAGACTGGAGAAGCCGGGGTTGTTCTCCTTAGAGCAGAGAAGGTTAAGGGGAGATTTAATCGAGGCGTTCAAAATCACGAGGGGTTTTGATCGAGTAAATAAGGAGAAAACGTTTCCACTGGGTGGGAGGGTCAGTAACCAGAGGACACAGATTTAGGGTAATTGGCAAAAGAACCAGAGGGGGAGATGAGAATATTTTTACCGTGAGTTATGATCTGGAATGCGCTGCCTGAAAGGGCGGTGGAAGCAGATTCAACAGTAACTTTTTCGAAAGGGAATTGGATAAATACTTGAAAAGGAAAAATTTGCAGGGCTACGGGGAAAGAGAAAGGGAGTGGGACTAATTGGGAGAGCTCTTTCAAAGAGCTGGCACAGGCACGATGGGCCAAATGGCCTCCTTCTGTGCTGTACCATTCTATGCTCTACCTATCAGGAGAAAGTAAACACTATGACGTAAGAAAACTACTAGGCACTTGGTCTGAGTATTAAACAAAGCTTTAATCAACTATTTTTCAACATGGAGATCTGGTTGTGTCCTTCACTGGTTCCTGTTAAAGAATGTCCTGAGCAAGCTGGGCCCATGTCCGGGTATTTATACTCTCCCTGGACAGCGCCACCAGCAGGCCGCCCAGTATTATTTCATAAGTCATTTCCACATGAATGACAAGATTCATGTCACACTACTCTGCCATTAGCACGGTGTTTTTGCATAAAACTACTGGTGCTCACAGCTTTTGCATTAGGGGAGTGCAGCATCACACCGTTCTCCCTCAGTATGTGCTCCAGGGCATAAATAGGTTCAGGGCAACAATGTGCATTTGTACTCTGGCAGGTTATACGTGCCTGTTCCTGTAAACTTGGGAGCTGGTCTCTTTGCTTCTCTCCTCTCCCCCCCCCCCACCCACCTCCAAAACCCCATTAAACAAAATCATTTCTCATCCTCGTCTTTAGATCTCTCCATGGCCCTCGCCCCTTCCATATCTCCGTAACCTCCTCCAGCCCCACAACCCTCCGAGATTCTCTGCGCTCCTCCATCCCCCCGCCTTCAGCCGCCTGGGCCCCCAGCTCTGGAATTCCCTCCCTAAACCTCTCCGCCTCTCTCTCCTCCTTTAAGACGCTCCTTAAAACCTCCCTCTTTGACCAAGCTTTTGGTCGCCTGTCCTATTATCTCCTGATGTGGCTCGGTGTCAAATTTTGTCTGATCTCTCTCTCTTAGGCAGCCCCTCGGAACCGAGGATGACTTGCTGCCACAGTAAAAATGAGTTCTCAAATGACTGATGAGTCCAATGCGGGACCGACAGTCTCTGTCACAGGTGGGGCAGACGGTGGTTGAAGGGGTGGGTGGGTGTGGGGTGCTTGGGTTGACGTGCGCTCCTTCCGCTGCTTGCGCTTGGCTTCCGCTTGCTCCCGGCGAAGAGACTCGAGGTGTTCGGCGCCTTCCCGGATGCTTCTCCTCCACTTTGTGCGGTCTTGGGGCCAGGGATACCCAGGTGTCGATGGGGATGTCGCACTTTTTCCAAGGAGGCTTTGAGGGTGTCCTTGAAGCGTTTCCTCTGCCCACCTGGGGCTCTCTTGCCGTGTCGGAGCTCCGAGTAGAGCGCCGGTTTTGGGAGTCTCGTATCGGGCATGCGGACGATGTGACCCGTCCATCGGAGCTGATCGAGCGTGGTCAGAGCTTCGATGCTGGGGATGTTGGCCTGAGCGAGAACACTGACGTCGGTGCGCCTATCCTGCCAATGGATTTGCAGGATCTTGCGGAGGCAGCGTTGGTGGTACCTCTCCAGTGCTTTGAGGCGCCTGCTGTACACGGTCCATGTCTCTGAAGCATACAGGAGGGCGGGTATCACTGCTGCTCTGTAGACCATGAGCTTGGTGCTGGGTTTGAGGTCCTGGTCTTCAAACACTCTCTTCCTCAGTCGACCGAAAGCTGCACTGGCACACTGAAGGCGGTGTTGGACTTCGTCATTGTCCCGAGGTATGGAAAGTGGTCCATGTTGTCCAAGGCCTCGTCGTGGGTTTTGATAATCGGGGGGGGGGGCAGTACTGTGTGGCGGGGGCAGGTTGGTAGAGGACCTTTCTCTTACGGATGTTTAGTGTAAGGCCTATGCTCTCGTACGCTTCGGTGAAGGTGTTGACGATGGTTTGGAGTTTGGCCTCAGAGTGTGCAGACGCAAGCGTCGTCTGCATACTGCAATTCGTTGTCCTTGCATTAGAGTCTTGCACAACCAACAACGAGGGGAAGAAGGAAACGTGGCACCTGTCAGTCAGGAGCAGTTAGACAAGCAATACAAAGCAGCTAAAGTCTCATTAGCTGCCCTTCATTGCATCCAAAAAAAAACACCAGCGCTCTCTTCTGACTCTCCCCAGGTTTAAACACTAATCATTTAGATGTGCTTTGAGTTAGCCAGGTGCAGTCCCTGAATTGTTTTTTTTGCGGCGTGCTTTCAATGAGGAGTTTGCATTTCACGGTTGCATGCTCCTGATCAGTGGGCGAGTGGCATCACATGCGATGGCGGGTGCGGGTTCAATGCCCAGTCCGTGCCCCCAGACAGCTGATCTGAACCAGGGCTGTGCTCGGATTTTTCCCCCTTGCGTTCTCGGCAGCGCTGGGACGATGGAGCAGCATCCCCATTACCCAGGGACTGAAGTGCGCACGCATGTTACATAGAATGTACAGCACCGGAAACAGGCCGTTTGGCCCCACTGCTCCGTGCCGGTGTTTATGCTCCTCACCAGCCTCCTCTTCATCTCACCCTATCAGCATATCCTTCTATTCCTTTCTCCCTCATGTGTTTATCCAGCTTCCCCTTAAATGCATCTACGCTATTCGCCTCGACCACTCCCTGTGGTAGCGAGTTCCACATTCTCGCCACTCTCTGGGGAAAGAAGTTTCTCCTGAATTCCCGATTGGATTTATTAGCGATCAACGTTCCCCCTCAGGTGCCCAGGCGCGCATCCATCGTGAGGTTCTGCGTAGGCCTCACATGCTGGAAGTGATACGGGGCAGCAAACTTAAAGAGACCGTACACAAAGAAAGAAAGACTTGCATTTCTATAGCGCCTTTCACGACCACCGGACATCTCAAAGCGCTTTACAGCCAATGAAGTACTGTTGAAGTGCAGTCGCTGTTGTAATGTGGGAAACGCGGCAGCCAATTTGCGCACAGCAAGCTCCCACAAACAGCACTGTGATAATGACCGGATCATCTGTTTTTGTTATGTTGGTTGAGGGATAAATATTGGGCCCAGGACACCGGGGAGAACTCCCCCCTGCTCTTCTTCCAAATAGTGGCCGTGGGATCTTTTACGTCCACCCGAGAGAGCAGACGGGGCCTCGGTTTAACGTCTCATCCGAAGGACCAAAAAAAAATGAAGATGGAACATTGTTCGTGACTAGCTTTTTTTTTTATGGCCCCTAGTTTTTGACTGCCCCCCACACAAGTGGGAACATCTTGTCAAAATAGCCTGTTTGACACTCTCTGGGCTGACAAGTAAATATTAAGCACTTGACTGGCGGCATTTACCGCCCAGTCCGAGTTGTTCAGGAGGTGGTGGTCTTGGGCCGTCTTGAACTGCTGCTCGAGAGTTTATCCAGGGACTTCAGTTACATGGAGAGGCTGGAGCTGTCCTCCTTAGAGCAAATGTGAGAAGTCGCACACCACCAGGCAGTTAGAAAGATTAACTGTAATCATCTGGCAGTGTTCTCTGACTATATATGCCGTGCCTATATGCATCTTTTCACTTCACCTGACGAAGGAGCAGCGCTCCGAAAGCTTGTGATTTCAAATAAAGCTGGTGGACTATAACCTGGTGTGCGACTTCTCACATTTGTCCACCCCAGTCCAACACCGGCATCTCCACATCATGGCTCCTTAGAGCAGAGCAGGTTAAGGGGAGATTTAATGGAGGTGTTCCAAATCAGGAAGGGCTTTGGGTAGAGTAAATGGGGAGTTGTTTCCACTGGCAGAAGGCTCGGTAACCAGAGGACACAGATTTAAGATAATTGGCAAAAGAACCAGAGGGAAAACATGAGGTTTTTTTTAACGCAGCGAGTTGTGGTGATCTGGAATGCGCTGCCTGAAAGGGCGGTGGAAGCAGATTCAATAGTGACTTTCAAAAGGGGAATTGGAGAAATACTTGAAGGGGAAAAAGATTTACAGGGCTACAGGGGAAAGAGCAGGGGCAGGGTGGGGGGGGGGGGGG
Organism: Squalus acanthias; assembly: GCA_030390025.1. Lineage (NCBI taxonomy): Eukaryota > Metazoa > Chordata > Chondrichthyes > Squaliformes > Squalidae > Squalus > Squalus acanthias. The sequence goes on along the minus strand of CM059447.1, from coordinate 49,803,678 downwards.
GGTGGGAGGAGAGAGATTAATTGGAGAGCTCTTTCAAAGAGCCAGCACAGGTACGATGGGCCGAATGGCCTCCCTCTGTGCTGTATCGTCTGTGAAGAGCCGAGCGAGGAAGGTCTTTGGTTCAATCCTCTGCTCCGATATCGCTGCTCTCTGCCAGTATGGGCACTGGAATGAGCCTCAGCAGGCGAGTTCGGGGCAGTGAAAACGTCGGTCGGCCACTCCGAAGAAGTCTGTTCAGCAGAGATCGCGCCAAGATGGTCAGAGCGATCATTTCCGGTGAAGAGAACCCAAACATCGAGGCCCACCGTATTAAGCGGAGAAGCCGTCCCCCCTGCAGTATCCAGAAATCCCAGATCAACGCGGGCACTTGGTGGCTGGGAAACGGCACTATGACAAGGCGGCCGGCGGGTATTTCCCCCCCCGGACGCACCCACTCCGTTCAGGGCTGTGTGCCCCAGTTAACAGCGTGCAGTTAACAAGCGCCCGGCTGTTTGTGGAGCTGCAGATCGGCAGGCACGCTCAGCAGCTCGGTCTCGGCAGTGCGTCAGTTAGTCAGGGACCGGCGCACAACTGCCACAGGCCGGCGCCTTTTCCCCTGTACCGCCACCTAGCAGAGCGAGAAAAAGGGAACTGTCCTTTGCAGTTTATCCCCACGGCGCAGACCCAGGTTCTGTTCTGTTGTCTGTGCTGGGTTAGCAGGCTTCAGGAACGGGGGAGGGTTAAAGGGTTCCCACTCCTGATTGTCTCAACACCAGCTCGAGAGGGCAAGCATGTGGACACTGGGTGGGGTTGCGACATCCCCACCTGGTTGAAGAGCTCACCAGCACCCACTGGGTTCGCACAGTGCACGAGAGGTGCGCCGGCAGGAAACCAGTGCCTGTTGGAGTACAAGAGTAAGGAAGTCTTGCTATAATTGTACAGGGCCTTGGTGAGACCACACCTGGAGCACTGTGCACAGTTTTGGTCTCCTTATCTAAGGAAGGATATACTTGCCTTAGAAGGTTCACTAGATTGATTCCTGGGATGAGAGGGTTGTCCTATAAAGGGCGATTGTGTAGAATGGGCCTATACTCTCTGGAGTTTAGAAGAATGAGGTGATCTCATTGAAACATATCAGATTCTATGGGGGGATTGACAGGGTAGATGGTGAGAGGCTGTTTCCCCTGGCTGGAGAGTCTAGAACCAGGGGGCACAGTCTCAGGATAAGGGGGCGGTCATTTAGGACTGAGATGAGGAGGAATTTCTTCACTCAGAGGGTGGTGAATCTTTGGAATTCTCTACTCCAGAGGGCTGTGGATGCTGAGTCGTTGAGTATATTCAAGGCTGAGATCAATAGATTTTTGGACTCATGGGGAATCAAGGGATATGGAGATAGGGCGGGAAGGGGGAGTTGAGGTCAATGATCAGCCGTGATCTTATTGAATGGCAGAGCAGGCTCGAGGGGCTGGCTCCTGCTCTTATTTATGTTAAACACCGGCTCGGACCAGTCGGGCTGAATGGCCTGTTTCTGTGCTGTAAATTCGATGTAATTTTATTGATGTACAGCAAGCTACAGCTCGGGAAAGTACACACGCAAGGGGCATTCAGCTCTGAATTACTCGCTAGCGCAAGAGTGGGCCAGATGGAAAGAAAGACTCGCTCCTTTCACCACCTCGGGGCGTCCCAAAGCGCTTTACAGCCAATGAAGTACTTTTTGAAGTGTTGTGACGCGGCAGCCAATTTGCGCACAGCAAGCTCCCGCAAACAGCAATGAGATGATGGGTTTCGGGGATAAATATTGGCCGCGACACCGGGGAGAAGGCCCCGGCGAATTGCGGCGTGCGGTCTTGTGACAGGGCAGAGCTATTTCACGACCCGTCTCTAAAGACAGCACGGCACTGGGAGCGCCGGCCTGAAGTTTGTGCTCGAGTCTCTGGAGCGGGACTTGAACCCACGGTCTTCTGCCTCGGGAGGGGGAGGGGGACACACAGACACCCACTGAGCCACGGCCCGATTGTAAATTGCACCCCAACTAGTCCGCACATTGGAAGGAAAGTTGGGGGAGGAGGACGAACCTTCCCTGCCCCCCCCCCCCCCCCCGGGTATTGTGGCCAAGCTGCCCAGCAGCGCGCCCGTTCCCCAAGCCGCCCGAAGCTTGCCGTAGAGTTTCAGACACCGTGGGAGTCAGCGGTAAATAAGCCACAGGGAATACGTTATGTCATTTTATTTGACAATTCTTAACAAAGAACTCAATACCAGCAAGAGGATCCAAAAAATGTTTGTAGAAACCAGATGGGCGAGGCTACGGGACAGTGACGCGCCCCTTCTCCTCCAGCCGCACCTCTTCCCGCACCGCCAGCCCGATCCCAAGGAGGCGCATCAGTGTCCCTCAGCGAGGGTCCCAACGCCCGGCCGTGCGGGTAGTCCCGCCCACCTTCCCAACGACAACCTTCATTTTAGTGCTGCTTTCTTCTGAAGGAACAGCCTGCAACAGAGAGGGGGAAAGAAAAAAAACATTAAAAAACAGACACCGCCATCAGAACGCAAGAAACAGGAGCAGGAGTCGGCCCTACGGCCCCTCAAGCCTGCTCCGCCATTCAATAAGATCATGGCTGATGATCGACCTCAACTCCACTTTCCCGCCCGATCTCCATATCCCTCGATTCCCCGAGAGTCCAAAAATCTATCGATCTCAGCCTTGAATATACTCAACGACTGAGCATCCACAGCCCTCTGGGGCAGTGAATTCCAAAGATTCGCCACCCTCTGAGTGAAGAAATTCCTCCTCATCTCAGTCCTAAATGTCTGACCCCTTATCCTGAGACTGTGCCCCCTGGTTCTAGACTCTCCAGCCAGGGGGAAACAACCTCTCAGCATCTACCCTGTCAATCCCCCTCAGAATCTGATATGTTTCAATGAGATCACCTCTCATTCCTCTGAACTCAGAGAGCATCGGCCCACTCAAAGGCCTTGATGTACAGCCATCAAAAGGCACCTGCACGAGTGTTTACACAACACAGAAACAGGCCATTCGGCCCAACTGCTCCGTGCCGGTGTTTCTGCTCCACACGAGCCTCCGACCACCCCTCTTCATCTCACCCTATCAGCATAACCCTCTATTCCTTTCTCCCTCATGTGTTTATCCGGCCTCCCCTTAAATGCATCTATACTATTCGCCTCAACCAGTCCCTGTGGTAGCGAGTCCCACATTCTCACCACTCTCCTGGATTCCCCATTGGATTTATTGCCGACTGTCGTGTATTTATGGCCCCGCACTCCTGCTCTTCAACTCTGCAGCGCGGGCTCCAATCCCAGGCAGTACCCTGTGACCCCCACAGTTTCTCAACAGCCACGCACATCCACTCGCAAGGAACTCCAGGTGGCCACCGACAGTGCCACTCGGGCAGTGCCCCCCCCCCCCCCCCCCCACACTCATTTGAAGATTCCTGCATCTTTGGGTCCCCCTCTCGCACCCAGAACCCCAGATCTAGAACCAGGTCCAAACAGCGGCGCACCGCACACAGTCGAAGAACAGCAAGGGACTTTTTTTTGGGGGGGGGGGGGTGCAAGTCAATCGGCTCCAACAACCCCCCCTCTCTCTCTGCCGGTCCCTCATCTTTTTCAATGTTAAAACTTCGCTCTGGCGCGAGACTGTGAGTGGGCCGCGCAGCCCCCCAAAACGAGAGAATTAGGGGGAAAACATTGATTGGCGCCCTCAGTTTTTAAGAAGCCTGCTGGAGGAAGGGACGCCCGAGGGAGACGAGGAGTTGCACCGTTCTGAGGTCCTGGCAGAGGAGGAGTTTGCAGGTGGAGCTGTCGGGACAAGCCAACGCGGAGAGCGTCGACGCGTGGAGCTTAGAATGAGACAACAGGTCAAGATGGGGGGCTCGGCCGCTCGATTTAAAAGTCGGAGTAAGTCACAAAGGGGACGTAGTTACCCGGTTAACCATAGCCACGCCCGACAGAGTCACCCCGGTCTGTCGACAGCGCCATAGCCGTGCCCAATAAGATCGCCTGCCCACATCATACAACGTACCCCAGTAACAAGCCTGTCCCTGCGCGTTTCGACACACCTCGTTCAGACAGTTATCTGGAGTCTTGGGATTAATGCTTCCTCTAATTTTTTTGGGCCCCATTCAGATTTCTGTGCAGGCGCGGTTTTTCCACGATTAAGCCGCCGAGTGGCCTGCGCGGGAGCTCCAGACCGCGGCGCAGCGTTAACGGGAACATTGCCCTGGAGGGGTCGGCTGCGCAGATTGATACAAAAAAAGGTGCTCCCAGCTCAGCCGGGCAGCAACTCACCTTCTGTTAGCCTGGCCTTTCCTCCGGTGGGCTGGCAGAGTACAGTGGAGCATCCGACACACAGCACGACGGTCTGAGCGTGGCTGAACACGGTGGTGATCTTGTAGCAACCTAAGAAAGAGCAACACGGGGTTAGATACAGAGTAAAGCTCCCTCTACACTGTCCCATCAAACACTCCCAGGGCAGGTACAGCACGGGTTAGATACAGAGTAAAGCTCCCTCTACACTGTCCCATCAAACACTCCCAGGGCAGGTACAGCACGGGTTAGATAGAGTAAAGCTCCCTCTACACTGTCCCGTCAAACACTCCCAGGGCAGGCACAGTAAAGTTCCCTCGGTTCCTGCCCACACTATTTTACATTCCCTAACACTCTGCAGTGGAATAGGAGTGCTGAGTCAGGGGAATGGGAGGCGACTGGTGAAAAGCTCATTCCATACGCCCAATAATCGCACGCTGTGGAGGTGGCACTGAGCAGCAGGCAGGAGTGTGCAGCCGATCTTTGCGTGCACACAGCGGGGGAGACACTCACCGGGACACTTGACGTCCATGAAGTAAGAGTTCGGGCTCTGCACCAAGCGCTTCTTCTTGTGTTTCCTCTTCTCCTCCTCAGGGGACGGATGCAACAAATCTTTTGCCAGCTGGAGACAAGAGAGAAACAACAGCGTGAGCGTACTGACCATCGACATCTCCCCTCGTCTCTTTCCCCCCCCACCCCCACCGGCCAGCCCAGTCCAACTATTAGCCGAGGCGTAGAATACAAGAGCAGGGAGGTTATGCTTGAACTGTATAAAACCAGAGTTAGGCCACAGCTGGAATACTGCGTGCAGTTCTGGTCACCACATTACAGGAAAGATGTGATTGCACTGGAGGGTAAAGAGGAGATTTACAAGGTTGCTGCCAGGACTGGAGAATTTTAGCTATGAGGAAAGATTGGAGAGGCTGGGGTTGTTTTCTTTGGAACAGAGGAGGCTGAAGGGAGATTTAATTGAGGTCTATAAAATGATGAGGGGCCTGGATAGAGTGGATAGGAAGGACCTATTTCCCTGAGCAGAGTTTTCAATAACCAGGGGGCAGAGATTTAAAGTAATTGGGAGAAGGATTAGAGGGGAGTTGAGAAATTTCTTCACCCAGAGGGTGGTGGGGGTCTGGAACTCACTGCCTGAAAGGGTGGGAGAGGCAGAAACCCTCATCGCATTTAAAAAGTACTTAGATGTGCACCTGAAGTTCCGTAACCGACAGGGCTACGGACCTAGAGCTGGAAAGTGGGATTAGGCTGGATGGCTCTTTATCAGCCGGCACGGACACGATGGGCCGAATGGCCTCCTTCTGTGCTGTAAATTTCTCTATGATTCTATAACACTAAGCACTTTTACAAGGGTCTCAAGAGGGGATTGTACGACTGGATCCCAACAAGATGCCCCACGCCCCTTTTAAACCTAGTTTTTCCTGGTGCTGGGTCTTAATGATAGACTGGGGCTTCGGCAAGGTGGATAGGGCCCATGCGTTGCGAGCCCAAGGTGCGGTGCTGGTACCAATCCAAGGTCAGATTGCAAGCGGCTCCCCCGAATTACACGGCAATCGACTTGCAGTTACATGGTATCTGCCCACACCGAAAACACGTCAAAGGCCCTCACACAACGAACCGCTTTCGGAGAGCTGTGTGTAGAGAGAGCTCGGCTCCAGGGAGGGGTAGGGACGAGACAGATGACCTGCTGAGGGCCCGACACTACTTCGGAGCAGCCCACTAGGAGGGACATGTGTTAATGTTGTATTAATGCAACACCCAGAGACAGGCAAGTCTCAAAAATCAAATCAAAAACTAGACAGCACTCTCCCCAACCCCATCGGACAGCGTTAGCGCATACGCTATCCAAGCAGGTGATTGCATCAATGCTGTACCCTAAATCACAAATGCCAAAACTGCAGTCAGTGTCAGCCGTGACTCAGTGGGCAGCACTCTCGGCTCAGAGTCAGAAGACCGGGGGTTCGGGTCCCACTCCAGAGGCTTGAGCACAAACATCCAGGCTGGCACTGTCGCAGCTGAGGGAGCGGCGCACTGTCGGAGGGGCTGTACTGAGGGAGCGCCGCACTGTCGGAGGGGCGGTACTGAGGGAGCGCCGCACTGTCGGAGGGGCAGTACTGAGGGAGCGCCGCACTGTCGGAGGGGCGGTACTGAGGGAGCGCCGCACTGTCGGAGGGGCGGCACTGAGGGAGCGCCGCACTGTCGGAGGGGCGGCACTGAGGGAGCGCCGCACTGTCGGAGGGGCGGCACTGAGGGAGCGCCGCACTGTCGGAGGGGCGGCACTGAGGGAGCGCCGCACTGTCGGAGGGGCGGCACTGAGGGAGCGCCGCACTGTCGGAGGGGCGGCACTGAGGGAGCGCCGCACTGTCGGAGGGGCGGTACTGAGGGACCGCCGCACTGTCGGAGGGGCGGTACTGAGGGAGCGCCGCACTGTCGGAGGGGCAGTACTGAGGGAGCGCCGCACTGTCGGAGGGGCGGTACTGAGGGAGCGCCGCACTGTCAGAGGTGCCATCTTTCGGATGAGACGTTAAACCCGAGGCCCCGTCTGCCCTCTGAGGTGGACGTAAAAGAACCCATTTCTCCCCCGGTGTCCTGGGGCCAATATTTATCCCTCAACCAACAGCACTAAAAATGATCTGGTCATTATCACATGGCTGTTTGTGGGAGCTTGCTGTGCGCAAATTGGCTGCCGCGTTTCCTACATTACAACAGTGACTACACTTCAAAAAGTACTTCATTGGCTGTGAAGCGCTTTGGGACGTCCTGAGGTGATGAAAGGCGCTGCTGAAATGCAAACAAAAAAGGGGCTAAATTTCAGTCCCATAGTGAAGCATGCATGGGAAACACTTAATAAGGAATTGCACATTAACCGGCAAAGAAAAGAATCTAACACAAGAGCTGCTGAACCTTGTTAGGTCACTGTTTGGCTGGGAGATCTGGGAAGAGGATCACGTGTTTTTTTTATATTTATAAATGTCATCTGACTCCTAGAAATTAAACTGCAAAATGAGGCCCAGCTGCCATTTTGGCAGCAAAGCATCCAAAATAAATTTTACAAAAACACACGAGTAAGAAATCTCTCAATATAAACGCACCGCTCACGGCAGGCGTTGCCGAGCTCAATCTCTCGCTGTTTTGCTTGATAGGAAAAAAGCAACATTGCAGGAGGCAGAGAATCCAAACATTGCGATTTTAATCGCCTTTCAGGGGAAGGTGGAGAGAGAGAGAGAGAGAGTTGGATGACGGTGCAAACTGCAAAATATTTATAAATGCTCCCAAAACTCGAATGCAATGCCCAGGCTTTTAATGCAAGGCGTTTGAACATTTTCAAACGTTTTCATCTGCTTTGCAGCCTGCTCCAGTTTGCAATCAACCTCCCTAATCCTTAAACCCATCCCTCACGACCTGCATCCTTCACCCCCATTTTAAACCCCAGGCTTTTAATGCAAGGCTTTCAGCATTTTCTTTCAAATTGCATCGGTTTCGCAGCCTGCTCCAGTTTGCAATCCACCTCCAACCTGCTCCCTAACCTTTAAACCCATCCCTCACGACCTGCATCCTTCACCCCCCATTTTAAACCCCAATGTAAGGCGTTTCAACATTGTTTTTTAAAATTGCATTTGCTTTGCTGCCTGCTCCAGTTTGCAATCCACCTCCATTCCTCACGACCTGCAGCCGCCTTTCCTTCCTTCGCCCCCCCATTTAAAAATCTGCAGACATTGCAACCGGGGAGGGAGACACGGACTGGGGCTCGCGCGGTTACCCCGGGTTTGATTGACAGGAGCCGGGGCCGCTCTGCCGCGCGCGCCGTTGCCCCCAGTAATCCGAGGGGGGAAAAGGCGATTGGTGGAGAGGGGGAGACTACCGCTCGCGCCGTTGCCCCCAGCAACCCGAGGGGGAAAAAGGCGATTGGTGGAGGGGGGGAGATTACGGCTCGCGCCGTTGCCCCCAGTAACCGAAGGGGAGGGGGGGGGGGAAGCGATGGGCGGGGGGGGGGGGGGGGGGGGGGAAGCGATGGGCGGGGGGGGGGGGGGGGGGGGGGGAAGCGATGGGCGGGCGGGGGAGAGAGACTGGGGCTCGCGCCGTTGCCCCCAGCAACCCGAGGGGGAAAAAGGCGATTGGTGGAGGGGGGAGATTACGGCTCGCGCCGTTGCCCCCAGTAACCGAAGGGGGGGGGGGGGGGGGGGCGGGCGGGGGAGAGAGACTGGGGCTCGCGCCGTTGCCCCCAGTAACCCGAGGGGGGAAAAGGCGATTGGTGGAGAGCGGCGCGCTCCAGGAAAACGGCCGTTCGCCGTCCCGTCAGCGGGAATCCGCCATCTTGTTTTTCCGCCTCCCTCGTCGACTGGTAAAAAAATATATAAACATGAGGAGGAAAAAAAGGGCTTTAACCCCCTAAAAAAAATCCATTCATGATTTTTTTTTTCCCCCGGGCTACCCCTCCCTCCCCTGCCACTTTCGGCCCGCTCGCCGGCCACCGGCGGGCGCCCCCTCGCCGCCCTTTCCTTTCCCCACTCCGCCGCCGACACTCACAGGCATCTTAGCGTGGCCTCGCTGCCGCGGAAAAGGAAGAAAGCCGGCCCGGGGACCCGGATATAACGGGGCGACCCGAGGCGCAGGGGCCGGAAGCCGGCGTACGTCACGTCCTGGGTGGCAACTGTAGCCGCCATCTTAGGAAGGGTCAATTTTTCGCTGACTCGCCACCACCCTCCATCTTGGGAGGGTCAGTCTCCGCCAGCCCCCGCCATCTTGGGAAGGTCACTCTTTCCAGCGCCCTCCATCTTGGGGAGGTCAGTCTCCCCAGCACCTCCTACCTACAATTGACTGAATCCTCCCTTTAAATTCCCCCCCTTTTTTTTGGCCAAACGCGTGCTTTTATAATATTAATTCAAACGTGAAAGCAAAGTCTACCACCAATTAGAATAGAATCATAGAAAACACAACACAAGAAGGCCCTTCGGCCCATCAGACCCGTGCGATCCCAGCTCTTCCACTCTTTAGCCTAGTCCCAATCGACCTGTCCTCTCTCTGTTATGTTCTTCCTTTTGAAGTATTTATCCAGTTCGGTTTTAAATGAATGTTAAAATCTCCGCCTCAATAGCCACTTGTGGTAAAGCATTCCTCGTCTCTTGGAGTCACACGGCACAGAAGGAGGCCCATTCGGCCCCTTGCGTCCCTGCCGGCCGAAAAAGAGCCACCCAACCTAATCCCACTTTCCAGCTCTCGGTCCGTAAGAAGAAAGAAAGACTCGCATTTCTATAGCGCCTTTCACCACCTCAGGACGTCCCAAAGCGCCTTACAGCCAATGAAGTACTCTTTGAAGTGTGGTCACTGTTGTAATGTAGGAAACGCGGCAGCCAATTTGCGCACAGCAAGCTCCCACAAACAGCAATGTGATAATGACCAGATCATCTGCTTTTGTCATGTTGATTGAGGGATAAATATTGGCCCCAGGACACTGGGGAGAACTCCCCCTGCTCTTCTTCGAAATAGTGTCATGGGATCTTCTACGTCCACCTGAGGGGGCAGACAGGGCCTTGGTTTAACGTCTCATCCGATAGTGCAGCGCTCCTTCAGCACTGCCCCTCCGACAGTGCGGCGCTCCCTCAGTACCGCCCCTCCGACAGTGCGGCGCTCCCTCAGTACCGCCCCTCCGACAGTGCGGCGCTCCCTCAGTACCGCCCCTCCGACAGTGCGGCGCTCCCTCAGTACCGCCCCTCCGACAGTGCGGCGCTCCCTCAGTACCGCCCCTCCGACAGTGCGGCGCTCCCTCAGTACTGCCCCTCCGACAGCGCGGCGCTCACTCAGTACTTCCCCTCCGACAGAGCGGCGCTCCCTCAGTACTAGCACTGGGAGTGTCAGGCCTAGATTTTTGTGCTCAAGTCCCTGGAGTGGGACTACGAACCCACAAAAATGTGTGGGTTAGGTTGATTTGGCTATGATAAATTGACCCTTAGTGTTTGGGGGGATTAAATATGTGGGGTTATGGGGATAGGATGGGATATGTTAGGGGGAATTAAATACGTGGGGTTACGGGGGTAGGGTGGGTTATGTGTACTGTGGGGATTAAAGCAGGGACAGGGTACTGGATTTGGATGATCAGCCATGATCGTATTGAATGGCGGAGCAGGCTCGACGGGCCGAATGGCCTACTCCTGCTCCTAGATTCTATGTTTCTATGTTTCTATGTTTCACAACGTTCTGACATCCGAGGCGAGTGTGCTACCCACTGAACCACAGTGGACACTGTAGTCCTATAGGTTACGGCACCTCAAGCACATATCCAAGTACTTTTTAAATGCGGTGAGGGTTTCTGCCTCCACCACCCTTTCAGGCAGTGTGTTCCAGACCCCCACCACCCTCTGGGTGAAAAAAGTTCTCCTCAACTCCCCTCTAATCCTTCTACCAATTACTTTGAATCTCTGCCCCCTGTTTATTGACCTCTCTGCTAAGGGAAATAGGTCCTTCCTATCCACTCTATCCTGGCCCCTCATCATTTTATACACCTCAGTTGTGCCAGCGCCAGCTCTTTGAAAGAGCTATCCAATTAATCCCACACGTTCCCCATAGCCCTTGCAAATTTTTTCCAAGGTTATGCATCCAATTGCCTTTTGAAAGTTATTATTGAATCAGCCCCCACCGCCCTTTCAGCCAGCTCGTGACAACTCGCTGCGAGATTTTTTTATGCCTCATCTCCCCTCTGGTTCTTTTGCTAATTATCTGAAATTTGTGTCCTCGTCGGGTGAATTCGAGTGCCTTCAGGAAGTGGGAAGGTTGGAGGGGGGGTGGGGCAAGAATCAAGAAAAAATTGCAGGGATCTGGGGAAAGAGCGGGGGGGGAGTGGGACTAACTGGATTGCTCTTCGAAAGAGCCGGCGCAGATTCGATGGGCCGAATGGCCGCCCTCTGCGCTGCACGATGCTATGATTCTATGATCCCACGACTCTTTGCTGCAATCCACTGCTGATGGAACAGGAACCACCTCAACTCTCCTGTCGTCTTTTATTTATTTACTGTCTTCCTGCTCGCCGCCGCCCCTCCCTCCCATTTCCTAAAAGCACGAGAATTCACCTTATTGCCCAGAAATTTAAAAAAAGCAGTCAGGGATCACTATCCAAAGACCTCTGCTCGAAAGTACACGTGTGGGCATCGGTGCAAGGAGAAGATCAGGCTCGTCGGTAATGCCCCCTCCGGTTGAATAACGTGCCAACACTCACGGTCTATCTCGAAGATGCTCAAGGTAATGACCGTTCCTCCAGTACCTCACCCAAGAAGGCTTTCTCCGTGGGCGAGCCTAGACAGTGTCTCCTGGGCTAGTCAACTGTCGGAGCATCCGAGCTGATCCTACCCTTGTCCAACAGTCAAAGGGAGCAAGAAACATAGAAAAATAGGAGCAGGAGTAGGCCATTCGGCCCTTCGAGCCTGCTCCGCCATTCAATATGATCATGGCTGATCCTCTATCTCAATACCATATTCCCGCTCTCTCCCCATACCCCTTGATGCCTTCTGTGTCTAGAAATCTATCTATCTCCTTCTTAAATAGATTCAGTGACTTGGCCTCCACAGCCTTCTGTGGTAGAGAATTCCACAGGTTCACCACCCTCTGAGTGAAGAAATTTCTCCTCATCTCAGTCCTAAATGTCCTACCCTGTATCCTGAGACTGGGACCCCTGGTTCTAGACCCCGCCCCAGCCAGGGGAAACATCCTCCCTGCATCCAGTCTGTCTAGCCCTGTCAGAATTTTATACGTTTCAATGAGATCCCCTCTCATTCTTCTAAACTCTAGTGAATACAGGCCTAGTCGATACGAGACTCCCAAAGCAAGCGCTCTACTCGGAGCTCCGACACGGCAAGAGAGCCCCAGGTGGGCAGAGGAAACGCTTCAAGGACACCCTCGAAGCCTCCTTGAAAAAGTGCAACATCCCCACCGACACCTGGGAATCCCTGGCCCAAGACCGCACAAAGTGGAGGAGAAGCACCCGGGAAGGCGCCGAACACCTCGAGTCTCTTCGCCGGGAGCAAGCGGAAGCCAAGCGCAAACAGCGGAAGGAGCGCACGTCAACCCAAGCACCCCACACCCCACCCGCCCCTTCAACCACCGTCTGCCCCACCTGTGACAGAGACTGTAGGTCCCGCATTGGACTCATCAGTCACCTGAGAACCCATTTTTACTGTGGAAGCAAATCATCCTCGGTTCCGAGGGGCCGCCTAAGAAGAAGAAGCGAAGAGGAGTTGGAGGGAGACAACAAAGCAGAGATGTGGAGGGGGTGCGTAGCGACTGAGTAAAGCTCCCTCGTCCCTCCCACCCCCCAGTCTCTGATCGCTGCCCCGCTGTTCACCCCAGGGTGACATTTTTCAATTCCCCACACCAGTTAACCCCAGTGGTCTCCTGGAACGAGAGATTGCCAGTCTAATTGCCAGTCTAAGCGCCTTGGGATGTTTGACTATCGGCACTTTATTGTAATGCCGAAACCGCCCTTGAAGCTTGGCAAATTTCTGTCGACAGACCGAGGTTACCCTCTCAGGCACAGTTTTGGTGCTGTCGACAAATCTCAAACCCAAAAGCCAGCAGACTGTCGTCCTCCCTGTCCGGGTGAGGATTCAAAAATCTTGGGGGAGAAATTCAGTATCGCCCCATTCGGGGCGCAATTATCGGCCGGGTGCAAAGTTTAGCGCCTGGCGCTTATTATCGCCTCCGACTGCAAACTTGGCTTCTATCGCCCCTGGAGGTGATTGGAGCGCTAAATCAGGCGCTACACACCTCTCTTAAGGCGCTAACGCCGAGGAGCGAGGCGCTACCTCAGAGCGCTGGCGAAGCTCATGTGATGTCAGTCAGCAATGGAACACAGACACACTGGCGCCGGCCAGTTCTTAAAGGGGATTGGGTCGATCTGGCTCTCCATCCACACCCTGCTCATTGCAGCCTTGAACCTCGGCCTGGAGAGACCTGTACATCAAATCTGCTGGAAAGAACAATGGAGAGGCCCAGGGAAAGAGCTCAGAGTGCAGCCCCCACAGTCTCTTCTAAATCGATGCAAGGAAGGTCAAGTCAAAATGAACTTGCAAAGTGCTGCTCAGTACCCAAAACTCCTTCACACAACGTTGAATCTCTCCAGAAGTCTCTCTCTCTCAGAATGCGTGGTGCAAAAATGGCGCCGACAAAAAAAGGCAGGAAGCAGTCACCTTTAAATAGCGCTCCCCCAGTCCCTTCCCGACTGCAAAACGCTCCCCTCAACCTGTCGTTGCTAGCGGCAGGCGGTAAGGCAGGGGGCGCCACTCAATATCCGGTCCGGGGCGTTGCACGCTCGACTGACGTCGCGATCAGCGGGCGCAGGAGATGGTGACGGTAGTGTTTAGCGCTGCCGCAAAAATGTCTGGTCAATTTCGCGAGCGGCGCAAAAATTGCCGCGCCCGGGCGCTAGTTGCTTTTTCTAAGAGGGCACTAACAGGAGGCGCAAAGCAACCGAATGTTTTCCCTCCTTAACGTCAAGCCAAATGTAATGAAGAGTTTCTGATTGTGAAATAATATCCCAACTACCTTCCAACCCAAACTGAAAATATAGTTGGAGGGTGGGTGTGGAGGGGAACGGAACCTTTGCATTGTCTCATTAGCCGATTTATTTTGTCCCTCCCTCTCACAGGGCAACTTTCAGCTCCCCTCCCCTTTAAGAAAGTTGTGCAGAACTTTATAAAACTTTCCCCCCCCCCCCCCACAACTTTCTCTTTTCGATAAACAGGAAAGTCCCGTCCAATTTTTTGGGGGGGAGAAATAGGAAACAAAAGTTTGTTGAGTGAGTTTGAGAGGTGGTGGGGGTTTGGCCGATGTTAATAAGCAGGCGGAGGTGTAGCCACTCCTTGAATGTGAAAACAGGGAGTTCTCGTCCCTTCCCTAAAAAAACACACACACACACAGCTCTAAAATGGCGAAAGCGTATGATTATCTCTTCAAACTGCTGCTGATCGGCGACAGCGGGGTGGGCAAGACCTGTCTGATCATCCGTTTCGCAGATGACAACTTCAACAACACCTACATCTCCACCATCGGTGAGTTTGCAGAAGTTTGGGAGACAGAGAAAGGAAACTTTTTTTCCTCTTTTCCCACCCCCCCCTTCTCTCTCTCCTCTCACTTTCTTTCCTTCCCTGTCAGCTTGGGATACACCGGCCCAGTGTGTGTGTGTTATAATGCACAGACTAAAATAGACTTTTTTAAACAAAAAAAGAGGTTTGGGCTTTTAACAAACTTTTAAGGCAGGGTTTCATCTACATTAAAGTGTTGGCTGAATGAGCTGCCCAGTTTCAAATCACCATTGCCCTTTCTTCTTTCGAATGTATTCATCTGAGACGAAAGGATTCTGATTTTTCTGCCCTCTCTCTCTCCCTGTCTGTTTTGTTCCCTGCTTTTAATCTGTTCTGTTGTGTTTATTGACTTGCTGTCTGGGCTGTGTTTGGGCAAAAGCCACCCCAGGCTCAAGAGATACTGTACAGATGACTCTTGTACAGTATAAAGGAGGCACACAATATTGGATCGCCCCGGCATCCTGTTGATTTGGTGCAAATCTGTATTTGTAGCACACCCGGTGCCCGCTCTGCACTGCCCCCTCGCACTCAATCCCCCCCCATCCCCTCTCAACAACAACAACTTGGATTTACATAGCGCCTTTAACGTAGTAAAACGTCCCAAGGCGCTTCACAGGAGTATTGTAAGACAAAAAAATTTGACACCGAACCAAATAAGGAGAAATTAGGGCAGGTGACCAAAAGCTTGGTCATAGAGATAAGTTTTAAGGAGCATCTTAAAGGAGGAACGAGGTTTCAGGAGGGAATTCCAGAGCTTAGGGCCCAGGCAGCTGAAGGCACGGCCGCCAATGGTTGAGCGATTATAATCAGGGATGCTCAAGAGGGCAGAATTAGAGGAAGGCAGATATCTCGGGGGCGGGCGGGCGGGAGGGGGGGGCTTGGAGGAGGTTACAGAGATAGGGAGGGGGGGAGAGGAGGCCACGGAGGGATTTGAACACGAGGATGAGAATTTTGAAATCGAGGCGCTGCTTAACCGGGAGCCAATGTAGGTCAGCGAGCACAGGGGGGTGATGGGTGAACGGGACTCGGTGCGAGTTAGGACACGGGCAGCCGAGTTTTGGATGACCTCAAGTTTACGTAGGGTGGAATGTGGGAGGCCACCCAGGAGTGTGTTGGAATAGCCAAGTATAGACTGTCCACTTGGTTTACTTCGGACACCAGGGAGTATATCGTGTGACCCTTAGCTTTTTAAAAAAAAACGTTTGTGCTTTCAGTGCTGTTCAAACAAAAAAGAAAGACTTGCATTTCTCCAGCGCCTTTCACGACCACCAGACATCCCAAAGGGCTTAACAGCCAATGAAGTACTTTGTTTTATTCAACTGTAGTCACTGTTGTAATGTAGGAAACGCGGCAGCCAGTTTGCGCACAGCAAGCTCCCACAAACAGCGATGTGATAATGACCAGATCATCTGCTTTTAGTGATGTTGGTTGAGGGATAAATATTGGCCCCAGGACACCGGGGAGAACTCCCCCCTGCTCTTCTTCCAATAGTGGCCGCGGGATCTTTTACATCCACCCGAGAGGGCAGACGGGGCCTCGGTTTAACATCTCATCCGAAAGACGGCACCTCCGACAGTGCAGCGCTCCCTCAGTACCGCCCCTCCGACAGTGCGGCGCTCCCTCAGTACCGCCCCTCCGACAGTGCGGCGCTCCCTCAGTACCGCCCCTCCGACAGTGCGGCGCTCCCTCAGTACCGCCCCTCCGACAGTGCGGCGCTCCCTCAGTACCGCCCCTCCGACAGTGCGGCGCTCCCTCAGCACCGCCCCTCCGACAGTGCGGCGCTCCCTCAGCACCGCCCCTCCGACAGTGCGGCGCTCCCTCAGCACCGCCCCTCCGACAGTGCGGCGCTCCCTCAGCACCGCCCCTCCGATAGTGCGGCGCTCCCTCAGCACCGCCCCTCCGACAGTGCGGCGCTCCCTCAGTACCGCCCCTCCGACAGTGCGCCGCTCCCTCAGTACCGCCCCTCCGACAGTGCGGCGCTCCCTCAGTACCGCCCCTCCGACAGTGCGGCGCTCCCTCAGTACTGCCCCTCCGACAGGGCGGCACTCCCTCAGTACCGCCCCTCCGACAAGTGCGGCGCTCCTTCAGTACCGCCCCTCCGACAAGTGCGGCGCTCCCTCAGTACCGCACTGTGAGCGTCAGCCTGGATTTTTGTGCTCAAGTCTCTGGAGTGGGACTTGAACCCACGACCTTCTGACTCAGAGGCGAGAGAGAGAGAGAGTGCTGCCCACTGAGGCACTGTTATTGACCTATTCTCAACAAATGTTACCCCCCCCCCGCCCCAACCCCCCATACCCTGCTAACTGGAATATCGCTAGCCCCTCTCTCTGAATAGTCCCACCCCAATGTATATATAACTAAATATAGATCCTCAAGTATCTGTTCGACTCAGTGGGTAGCACTACCGAGGCATTGTCGGAGGGGCCGTCTTTCGGAAGATGCGTTAAACCGAGGCCCCGTCTGCCCTCTCGGGTGGATGTTAAAGATTGCGTGGCACTATTGGAAGAAGAGCAGGGGAGCTATCCCCGGTGTCCTGGGCAATACTACCTCCTTAACCAAGAATACCTTTTTAAAAAACAGATTATCTGATCATTTGTCTCATTTGCCATTTGTGGGATCTTGCTGTGCAGAATTTGGCTGCCGGGTATGTCTGCATAGTAACTCTGATGGCACTTCAGATTGGTTAGCCGTGAAGCCCTTTGGGATATCCTGATGACATGAAAGGTTCTATAGAAATGCGAGTCTTTGAGCACATAACTCAGGCTGATGCTCCCAGTGCAGTACTGAGGGAGCGGCGCACTGTCGGAGGGGCGGTACTGAGGGAGTGCCGCACTGTCGGAGGGGCGGTACTAAGGGAGCGCCGCACTGTCGGAGGGGCGGTACTGAGGGAGCGCCGCACTGTCGGAGGGGCAGTACTGAGGGAGCGCCGCACTGTCGGAGGGGCGGTACTGAGGGAGCGCTGCACTGTCGGAGGGGCAGTACTGAGGGAGCGCCGCACTGTCAGAGGGGCGGTACTGAGGGAGCGCCGCACTGTCGGAGGGGCAGTACTGAGGGAGCGCCGCACTGTCAGAGGGGCGGTACTGAGGGAGCGCCGCACTGTCGGAGGGGCGGTACTGAGGGAG
>CM059447.1:49718678-49781178 GCA_030390025.1 Squalus acanthias | reverse complement strand
CCACCTGACCCACTGCTCTGTGAGTTCTCGGTTTGATCTGCAGTCTGCACTGTGCTAACTGATCTCAAAGACAACTTGCATCTATAGAGCGCCTTTAACGCAGTAAAACGTCCCAAGGCGCTTCACAGGAGCGATTTATCAATCAAAATTTGACCCCCGAGCCACATAAGGAGAGATTCGGACAGCTGACCGAAAGCTTGGTCAAAGAGGGAGGTTTTAAAAGGAGGGGGGAGAGAGAGAGAGGGGGGGAGAGAGAGAGAGAGAGAGAGGCGGAGAGGTTTAGGGAGGGAATTCCAGAGCTCCGGGCCCCAGGCAGCCGAAGGCACGGCTACCAATGGTGGAGCGATGGAAACTGGGGATGCGCAAAAGGATCGTTGAGAATTCGAAGGTTGGCGTCAACATCCCTGAGCTGGAAGTAGAACAGATTAAATCAGCCAAGGTTCCTGCTCCTGACTGATAGTCAGTGTTTATGATGATTAAAGGATTTGATAGGGGAGATAGAGAGAAACTATTTCCTCTGGTGGGGGGGAGTCCAGAACCAGGGGGCGTCACCTTAAAATTAGAGCCAGGCCGTTCAGGGGTGATGTCAGGAAGCACTTCTTCACACAAAGGGTAGTGGAAATCTGGAACTCTCTTCCCCAGAAAAGTTTTTGAGGTTTTAGTTCGGTACGGGTATTAAGGGTTACGGAACCAAGGCGGGTAGATGGAGTTAAGATACAGATCAGTCATGGTGTGGCAGAACAGGCTCAAGGGTGCTGAATGGCCTCCTCCTGTTCCTGTGACCCCTGCTGGAAAGTGTGTGACCATTGGGTGATGCCTCCATGGTCGAACAGCCTTGCAAAAATTGCTGTCCAGGTTCGTGCACAAACTGCTGCTTGAGTGAAGTCCACATTCGAGCAAGGGGAGTTCTCCCCGGTGTCCTGGGCGAATCGAGTAATACTGGCCCCAGGACACCGGGGAGAACTCCCCCTGCTCTTCTTCGAAATAGTGGCCGTGGAATCTTTTACGGCGACCTGAGAGGGCAGTCGCGGCCTCGGGTTTAACGTCTCGCCCGAAAGACGGCACCTCCGACAGTGCAGCGCTCCCTCAGTACTGGCACTGGGATTATGTGCTCAAGTCTCTGGAGTGGGGCTCGAACCCACGACCTTCTGACTCAGAGACGAGAGTGCTACCCACAGAGCCACTAGTGCGAGGGACTGGACAGTGGAATTTTGTCTTCTTGCCAGGAAGTTCTGATGAAACTTTATACAACACGAGTTCGGCCACAACTGGAGTATTGAGTCCAATTCTGGGCACCGCACTTTTGGAAGGATGTGAAGGCCTTAGAGAGGGTGCAGAAAAGATTTACGAAAATGGTTCCAGGGATGAGGGACTTCAGTTACGTGGATAGACTGGAGAAGCTGGGGTTGTTCTCCTTGGAGCAGCGAAGATTGAGAGGAGATTTGATCTAGGTGTTCAAAATCATGAGTAGATGGAGAGAGTAGATAGAGAGAAACTGTTCCCATTGGCGGAAGGGTCGAGAACCAGAGGACACAGATTTAAGGTGATTGGCAGAAGAACCAAAGGCGACATGAGGAAAAACCTTTTACGCAGCGAGTGGTTAGGATCTGGAATGCGCTGCCTGAAAGGGTGGTGGAGGCAGACTCAATCGTGGCTTTCAGAAGGGAGTTGGATAAGTACCTGAAGGAAAAAAAATTGCAGGGCTACGGGGAAAGGGCGGGGGAGTGGGACGAGCTGAAATGCTCTTGCAGAGAGCCGGCACAGGCTCGACGGGCCGAATGGCCTCCTTCTGTGCTGTAACCGTTCTATGATTCCATTCTACGCCTCCGGGGCCTCGGATCTGATCCATTCCAACCCAGATGAAGGCTTTCTGTGTCTTGTTTCTGGAGGAGTGAGGGGCTGTCTGTCGCTTGGGGTCAGATCGCTGCGCTTTCAGCTCTGCGACGGTGCTCTGACTGCAGCCCCCAAAGGGGGAAGGGGAGGTGTGTGTGTGTGTGTGGGAGGGAGGGAGGAAGGGAGGGGAGAATAAGGCCCTCTCTGTCTGTGGCCGACACCACAGACCTTGCGTCCTACATAGCAATAAAAATCACTTTTTCCCCCCAGTAAATGTCTCCATTCAAAACCCCAGAAATAGCTTTTGAAGAGCCTGCAGTGTCAGGAGAGGGAGGAAGTGGAGGAAGTGGACTTTGGGCGTTGTGTCCTGAAGTATTTATTTTGTCTTGATTCACACTGTCCTCAGTCCTTCTTTTTAAAAAAAAATTCTACCGTTATTTTCTCTTATCCGTTAAGTTCTTAAACACTCACTCGCCCGCCCTCCTCCTCACTTCTGTTGCTTCACCAAGGCAGGCAGCTACTCTGGTCCCAGGCTGCTGTCAATCCTGCTAGGCCATGTTTACTACTGCACCCCCCCTCCCCCGCCTCGTGTGAGGATATCACCTCCTCCCTGTCAGGATCACAACCTCAGGCCTGCTGGACACGGTGGCTGTCGGCTGTGGGTCGCGCACTCACCTCCGAGTCAGATGGTCGTGGGTTCGAGCCCCTACTCCAGAGGCTTGAGCACATAATCCAGACCGACACTCCCAGTGCGGTACTGAGGGAGCGCCGCACTGTCGGAGGGGCGGTACTGAGGGAGGGCCGCACTGTCGGAGGGGCGGTACTGAGGGAGGGCCGCACTGTCGGAGGGGCGGTACTGAGGGAGCGCCGCACTGTCGGAGGGGCAGTACTGAGGGAGCGCCGCACTGTCGGAGGGGCGGTACTGAGGGAGCGCCGCACTGTCGGAGGGGCGGTACTGAGGGAGCGCCGCACTGTCGGAGGGGCGGTACTGAGGGAGCGCCGCACTGTCGGAGGGGCGGTACTGAGGGAGCGCCGCACTGTCGGAGGGGCAGTACTGAGGGAGCGCCGCACTGTTGGAGGGGCAGTACTGAGGGAGCGCCTCACTGTTGGAGGGGCAGTACTGAGGGAACGCCGCACTGTAGGAGGGGCGGTACTGAGGGAGCGCTGCACTGTTGGAGGGGCGGTACTGAGGGAGTGCTGCACTGTCGGAGGGGCGGTACTGAGGGAGTGCTGCACTGTCGGAGGTGCAGTCTTTTGGATGAAACGTTAAACCGAGGCCCCGTCTGCTCTCTCGGGTGGACATAAAAGATCCCACGGTCACTATTGGAAGAAGAGCAAGGGGAGTTCTCCCCGGTGTCCTGGGGCTAATATTTATTCCACAACCAAAATCACTCAAACAGATGATCTGGTCATTATCACGTTGCTGTTTGTGGGAGCTTGCTTTGCGCAAATTGGCTGCCGCGTTTCCTACATTACAACAGCAACTGCACTTCAAAAAAGTACTTCATTGGCTGTAAAGCGCTTTGGGACGTCCTAAGGTCATGAAAGGCGCTGTAGAAATAAGAACAAAAGAAATAGGAGCAGGAATAGGCCACTTGGCCCCTCGAGCCTGCTCCATCATTCAATAAGATCATGGCTGATCTTGGGCTCAAAGCCACTTCCCCGCCAGCTCCCCATAACCCTTCACTCCCTTATCTTGCAAAAATCTGTCTATCTCCACCTTAAATGTATGTAATGACCCAGCCTCCACAGCTCTCTGGGGCAGAGAATTCCACAGATTTGTGACCCTCTGAGAGAAGAAATTCCTCCTCATCTCAGTTCTAAAAGGATGACCCTTTATTCTGAAACTATGCCCCCGAGTTCTAGATTTCCCACGAGGGGAAACATCCTCTCTGCATCTACCTTGTCGAGCCCCCTCAGTATCTTATATGTTTCGATAAGATCACCTCTCATTCTTCTAAATTCCAATGAGTATAGGCCCAACCTGCTCAACCTTTCCTCATAAGTCAAACCCCTCATCTCTGGAATTAACCTAGTGAATCATCTCTGAACTGCCTCCAATGCAAGTACATCCTTCCTTAAATAAGGAGACCAAAGCTGTACACAGTACTCAAGGTGTGGTCTCACCAATACCTTGTACAGTTGCAGCAGGACTTCCCTGCTTTTAAACTCCAACCCCCTTGAAATAAAGGCCAACATTCCATTTGCCTTTTTGATTACTTGCTGCACCTGCATGCTAACTTTTTGTGTTTCATGCACAAGGACCCCCAGGTCCCTCTGAACTGTAGCGTTTTGTAATCTCTCTCCATTTAAATAATAGTTTGCTTTTTTATTTTTCCTGCCAAAGTGAATAACCTCGCACTTTCCCACATTATACTCCATCTGCCAAATGTTTGCCCACTCACCTAGCCTGTCTATATCCCTTTGCAGATTCTTTGAGTCCCCTGCACAACTTGCTTTCCCACCCATCTTTGTATCATCCGCAAACTTGGCTGCATTACACTCGGTCCCTTCATCCAAGTCATTAATGTAGATTGTAAACAGTTGGGGCCCCAGCACCGATCCCTGTGGCACCCCACTAGTTACCGTTTGCCAACCGGAAAATGACCCATTTATCCCGACTCTCTGCTTTCTGTTAGTTAGCCAATTCTCTATCCATGCTAATATATTACCCCCAACTCCATGAGCTCTTGAGGATGTAACTGGGAAAATAGATAAGGGAGAACCAGTAGATGTGGTGTATTTGGACTTTCAAAAGGCTTTCGATAAGGTCCCGCATAAGAGATTAGCGTGTAAAGTTAAGGCACATGGGATTGGGGGCAAGGTATTGACTTGGATAGAGAACTGGTTGGTGGACAGAAAGCAGAGAGTAGGAATTAATGGGTCTTTTTCTGAGTGCAGGCAGTGACTAGTGGGGTACCGCAGGGTTCGGTCCTTGGGCCCCAGCTATTCACAATATACTGTACATTAATGATCTGGATAAGGGAACTAAATGTAATATCTCCAAGTTTGCAGATGACACAAAGCTAGGTGGGCGTGTGTGCTCCGAGGAGTATACCGAGAAACTCCAGGATGATTTGGACAGGTTGGGTGAGTGGGCAGAAGCGTGGCAGATGCAATATAACGTGGATAAATGCGAGGTTATCCACTTTGGTGTCAAAAACAGAAAGGCAGACTATTATCTGAATGGCAATAGATTGGGCGAAGAGGAAGTGCAACGAGACCTGGGTGTCCTTGTGCACCAGTCGCTGAAGGTAAGCATGCAGGTGCAGCAGGCGGTGAAGAAGGCAAATGGTATGTTGGCCTTCATAGCGAAAGGGTTTGAGTATAGGAACAGGGATGTCCTGCTGCAGTTGTACAGGGCCTTGGTGAGACCACACCTTGAGTACTGCGTGCAGTTTTGGTCGCCTTATCTGAGGAAGGATGTTCTTGCCATGGAAGGAGTTCAGCGAAGATTCACAAGGCTGATACCTGGGATGGCAGGAATGACATATGAGGAGAGATTGGGTCGATTGGGCTTATACTCGCTGGAGTATAGAAGAATGAGAGGGGATCTCATCGAAACATATAAAATTCTGACAGGTCTGGACAAACTAGATGCAGGAAGAATGTTCCCGATGGTCGGGAGAGTCCAGAACCAGGGGTCATAATCTAAGGATAAGGGGTAAGCCATTTAGGACAGAAATGAGGAAGCATTTCTTCACCCAGAGAGTGGTGAACCTGTGGAGTTCTCTACCACAGAAGGTAGTTGAGGCCAAGTCGAATGGCGGAGCAGGCTCGAGGGGCCGAATGGCCTACTCCTGCTCCTATCTTCTATGTTTCTATGTTATCTTATGCAGTAACCTTTTATGTGGCAGCTTATCGAATGCCTGTGAGTTCTTCCTTTAGCGGTGATTGAACCAGGGACTTTTTTGAACTCTATGACTCAGCCATTCACTGTACAGACTTGCTGTGTTATAAGTGGGAAGTGGTATCAACAGTTTCACAGGTTAGTTTACACATTGGTTCCAGGGGGAAGTGTACAAGGGCAAGGGAGAGGGAATCGAGCACGGAGAGAATTTGGTGACCAGCCCTGCCAGATTCAACAACAGCAACAACTTGTATTTCTACAGCGCCTTTAACGTAGTAAAACGTCCCAGGGCGCTTCACAGGAGCGATTATCAAACAAAATTCGACACCGAGCCACATCAGGAGATATTAGGTCAGGTCACCAAAAGCTTGGTCAAAGAGGTCGGTTTTAAGGAGCGTCTTAAAGGAGGAGAGAGAGGCGGAGAGGTTTAGGGAGGGAATTCCAGAGCTCGGGGCCCAGGCGGCTGAAGGCACGGCTGCCAATGGTGGAGCGATGGGAATCGGGGGATGTGCAAGAGGCCGGAATTGGAGGAGCGCAGAGATCTCGGAGGGTTGTGGGGCCGGAGGAGGTGACGGAGACAGGGAGGGGGCGAGGCCGTGGAGGGATTTGAAAACGAGGACGAGGTTTTTCAAATCTTTCTGGTCTCCTGCAGAATCCCAGGCCCCCAACCCAGTGTTGATCTGCGAGTTGCAGAATGCTCAGAAAAGCCAGAAATGGGCATATTTCACATGCCTGCACATCTGAAGTAGTGGGACTCCATCACACAGTCTTGGTATGTGCCCTGTCATTGGAATTCCAGCAACTGAAAGTGGCCTCAGCTTTGTCGAGTTACCATGTGTAGTCAGGCAAAGTGAGCGGCACTTTTAACGCCAAAGCCTTTTTTTTAAACAGTTTCTCTACTGTTCCTCCCCGCCCTCCCAAGACACCCCCTCTCTCTGGAGTCCAGTTCCACAGCTGCTGACTCTCACTGGGGTACAGTTCCTGAAGGTGCTGACTCTCCCTGGGGTACAGTTCCTGAAGGTGCTGACTCTCACTGGAGTCCAGTTCCACAGCTGCTGACTCTCACTGGGGTACAGTTCCTGAAGGTGCTGACTCTCACTGGGGTACAGTTCCTGAAGGTGCAAACTCTCACTGGGGTACAGTTCCACAGCTGCTGACTCTCACTGGGGTACAGTCCCTGAAGGTGCCGACTCTCACTGGGGTACAGTTCCTGAAGGTGCCGACTCTCCCTGGGGTACAGTTCCTGAAGGTGTGGACTCTCACTGGGGTACGGTTCCTGAAGGTGCTGACTCTCACTGGGGTACAGTCCCTGAAGGTGCTGACTCTCCCTGGGGTACAGTTCCTGAAGGTGTGGACTCTCACTGGGGTACAGTTGCTGAAGGCACTGACTCTCACTGGGGTACAGTTCCTGAAGGTGCTGACTCTCACTGGGGTACAGTCCCTGAAGGTGCTGACTCTCCCTGGGGTACAGTTCCTGAAGGTGCTGACTCTCCCTGGGGTACAGTTCCTGAAGGTGCTGACTCTCACTGGGGTACAGTCCCTGAAGGTGTGGACTCTCACTGGGGTACAGTTCCTGAAGGTGCTGACTCTCCCTGGGGTACAGTTCCTGAAGGTGCTGACTCTCACTGGGGTACAGTCCCTGAAGGTGCTGACTCTCCCTGGGGTACAGTTCCTGAAGGCACTGACTCTCACTGGGGTACAGTCCCTGAAGGTGCTGACTCTCCCTGGGGTACAGTTCCTGAAGGTGCTGACTCTCACTGGGGTACAGTCCCTGAAGGTGTGGACTCTCACTGGGGTACAGTTCCTGAAGGTGCTGACTCTCCCTGGGGTACAGTTCCTGAAGGTGCTGACTCTCACTGGGGTACAGTCCCTGAAGGTGTGGACTCTCCCTGGGGTACAGTTCCTGAAGGTGCTGACTCTCACTGGGGTACAGTCCCTGAAGGTGTGGACTCTCCCTGGGGTACAGTTCCTGAAGGTGCTGACTCTCCCTGGGGTACAGTTCCTGAAGGTGTGGACTCTCCCTGGGGTACAGTTCCTGAAGGTGCTGACTCTCACTGGGGTACAGTTCCTGAAGGTGCAGACTCTCACTGGGGTACAGTTCCTGAAGGTGCTGACTCTCCCTGGGGTACAGTTCCTGAAGGTGTTGACTCTCACTGGGGTACAGTCCCTGAAGGTGCTGACTCTCACTGGGGTACAGTTCCTGAAGGTGTTGACTCTCACTGGGGTACAGTCCCTGAAGGTGCTGACTCTCACTGGGGTACAGTTCCTGAAGGTGCTGACTCTCACTGGGGTACAGTCCCTGAAGGTGCTGACTCTCACTGGGGTACAGTTCCTGAAGGTGCTGACTCTCACTGGGGTACAGTCCCTGAAGGTGCTGACTCTCACTGGGGTACAGTTCCTGAAGGTGCTGACTCTCGCTGGGGTACAGTTCCTGAAGGTGCTGACTCTCACTGGGGTACAATTCCTGAAGGTGCTGACTCTCACTGGGGTACAGTTCCTGAAGGTGCTGACTCTCACTGGGGTACAGTTCCTGAAGGTGCTGACTCTCACTGGGGTACAGTTCCTGAAGGTGCTGACTCTCACTGGGGTACAGTTCTTGAAGGTGCTGACTCTCACTGGGGTACAGTTCCTGAAGGTGCTGACTCCCACTGGGGTACAGTTCCTGAAGGTGCTGACTCCCACTGGGGGACAGTTCCATGGGTACTGGCTGCCGATCTGGTACCTCACCCATAGGTGGCTTTGCACCAAGAATAATACAATTTTCCACCGCAGAAAGAGGCCATTCAATCCATCGCCTCCGTGCTAGCTCTCTGAAAGAGCTTTCTACTTGGTCTCATTCCCCTGCCCTCACCCCCCCCATACCTCTTTTAAACTTTTCCCTCACAAATATTTAACCACTTGCCTTTGACATTGGAACATTAGGAACAGGGGGAGGCCATTCAGCTCCTCGGCCCTGTTCAGTTCGATCATGTCTGATCTCGAACCCCTTGAAAAGCAAATACGGATTCTGCTCTCTGGTACGGCGTTGTGTGTGTAACGAAAACAAAATCCACTGACCCTCCCTCTTGGTTCCTTTGGTGAGCCTTGAGGGAGTGTCAGACGGCTATTCGACTGTGAGGGCATCGCAGTGCAGCCCAACCCAATCCTGTTCTGACTCGATACTCTCACACTTTTCAGCGGGAGTCTCTGGGTAGCGATCGCGAGTTGGCACCCTGGCTGGTTTTTCATTTCACCCTCCCCACCTCCAGCACGAAGGCTCATTGCGTCAGCTCTAACACTACCAACAATGGCTTGGCACAGGCTGGGAGTCAAACCTGGTCCGTACCATGCAACAGAACAGACGCATCGGAGAAGCACCAAAGCTGGAACCTGATTTAAAACATGAATAGGTTTTCCACAGTCAGGTTGGCCAATAGCCATGGCTCAGTGGGCAGCAAGCTTGCTTCGGAGTCAGAAGGTTGTGGGTTCGAGCCCCACTCCAGAGCCCATAATCCAGGCCGCACTGTCGGAGGGGCAGTACTGAGGGAGGGCCGCACTGTCGGAGGGGCGGTACTGAGGGAGCGCCGCACTGTCGGAGGGGCAGTACTGAGGGATCGCCGCACTGTCGGGGGGCGGTACTGAGGGAGCGCCGCACTGTCGGAGGGGCAGTACTGAGGGAGCGCCGCACTGTCGGAGGGGCGGTACTGAGGGAGCGCCGCACTGTTGGAGGGGCAGTACTGAGGGAGCGCCGCACGGTCGGAGGGGCGGTACTGAGGGAGCGCCGCACTGTCGGAGGGGCAGTACTGAGGGAGCGCCGCACTGTCGGAGGGGCGGTACTGAGGGAGCGCCGCACTGTCGGAGGGGCGGTACTGAGGGAGCGCCGCACTGTCGGAGGGGCGGTACTGAGGCAGTGCCGCACTGTCGGAGGGACAGTACTGAGGGAGCGCCGCACTGTCGAAGGGATAGTACTGAGGGAGCGCCGCACTGTCGGAGGGGCGGTACTGAGGGAGCACCGCAGTGTCGGAGGTCCCGTCTTTCGGATGAGACGTTAAACCGAGGCCCCGTCTGCCCTCTCAGGTGGACGTAAAAGATCCCACGGCCACTATTTCGAAGAAGAGCAGGGGGAGTTCTCCCCGGTGTCCTGGGCCCAATATTTTTTCCTCACTTTAAAAAAAGCAAATGATCTGGTCATTATCACATTGCTGTTTGTGGGAGCTTGCTGTGCGTGAATTGGCTGCCACGTTTCCTACATTACAACAGTGACTACACTTCAAAAAAAGTACTTCATTGGCTGTAAAGCGCTTTGGGACATCCAGAGGTCATGAAAGGCGCTGGAGAAATGCGAGTCTTTCTTTTGCTTACTCCCTTCCTTCCCCTGGATCCCACCCCCACCCCACCCTCTCCACCCACCAGGGGAAATAGTTTCGAAAGCAGAGAAGTTATGCTAAACCTGCATCGAACCTTGGTTAGACCACGCTTGGAGCACTGCGCACAGTTCTGGTCTCCCGTATTATAAAAAGGATATAGAGGCACCGGAGAGGGTGCAAAAAAGGATGTTACTGGAACGCAGAGGAGAACTGCCTGTCGGGAAAGCTTAGAATGTGGAACTCGCTACCACAGGGGGTGGCTGAGGTGAATAGCAGAGATGCATTTAAGGGGCAGCTGGATAAACACATGAGTGAGAAAGGAATAGAAGGATATGTTGATAGGGTGAGATGAAGAGGGGTGGGAGGAGACTCGTGTGGAGCAGAAACACCGACACAGACCAGTTGGGCCGAATGGCCTGTCCCAGTTCTGCCCCTCCGACAGTGCGGCACTCCCTCAGCACTGCCCCGCCGACAGTGCGGCGCTCCCTCAGTACCGCCCCTCCGACAGTGCGGCGCTCCCTCAGTACCGCCCCTCCGACAGTGCGGCGCTCCCTCAGTACCGCCCCTCCGACAGTGCGGCGCTCCCTCAGTACCGCCCCTCCGACAGTGCGGCGCTCCCTCAGTACCGCCCCTCCGACAGTGCGGCGCTCCCTCAGTACTGCCCCTCCGACAGTGCGGCGCTCCCTCAGAACCACACTGGGAGTGTCAGCCTGGATTTTGTGCTCAAGCCTCTGGCGTGGGACCGAACTCACGACCATCTGACTCAGAAGCTTACCCACTGAGCTCTGGTAGGTTTTCAATGTCAG
The DNA here is from genome assembly GCA_030390025.1 of Squalus acanthias. Lineage (NCBI taxonomy): Eukaryota > Metazoa > Chordata > Chondrichthyes > Squaliformes > Squalidae > Squalus > Squalus acanthias. Next base: position 49,770,343 of record CM059447.1, on the reverse strand, counting down.
TACTAATTTTTGAGATCTTGAAAGCCTTGTTTCTTTATCTCGGGACGTCCCAAAGTGCTTTACAGTACTTTTATTACTTTGACAAGCCCATTTGCGCACAGCAAGCTCCCACAAACAGCAATGAGATAATGACCAGATCATCTGTTTTTTAGTGATGTTGATTGAGGGATAAATATTGGCCCCAGGACACCGGGGAGAACTCCCCCTGCTCTTCTTCGAAATAGTAGCCATGGGATCTTTTAAATCCACTTGAGAGGGCGGACGGGGCCTCGGTTTAACGTCTCATCCGAAAGACGGCACCTCCGACTCCCTCTGGAGCGGGACTTGAACCCACGGCCTTCTGACTCGGAGGCTAGAGTGCTACTCGGGGAACTACAGCTGACCGGGGTTTGACCCTTTGGCTACCATCGGCTGGTTCGGTGTAGACGATCGGGAGAAGCGGCGAATGCTCGCTCGGTGTGGGGGGGGGGGGGGGGCGGAAAAATGAGGACCCATACCAGGGGGCTCAATCACGTTAAGAATGTGGAGCTTGAGGAAGAGACTCTGCGCTAGCTGGAACCGATGTTGAACTTTCTGTTTTGGCAGAGGGCAGCTGATGTTATTGGGCAAGTGATGCATTTGCTCACAGATTCCTGCGTTGCAGCAAACGCAGTCAGGCACGCACCCAAAACACGACCAGGCATGCAGAACTCAAAACCCCTCTCCCTTGCCAAAGATTACAGCTCCTTCCTCTGCAACCCAGGTCCACCAATCCCGGCTGTGGAAGCTACATCATGAAATAAATTTAAAACCGAAATCAACCGTTTCCTAGAAGTAAAGGGAATTAGGGGTTACGGGGAGCGGGCAGGAAATTGGACATGAGGCTGAGTTCGGATCGGCCGAGGCCCTGTGGGTGGCGGAGCGGGCCCAGGGGCTGAGTGGCCGGGTCCTGCTCCTACTTCTTGTGTTCTTTAGATTTGAGGTGAGGATCAGATCAGCCATGATCTTATGATGGCGGAGCAGGCTCGAGGGGCCGATTGACCTACTCCTGCTCCTATTTCTTATGTTCTTATGTTCAGCCAGTGGCTCAGTGGGCAGCCCTCTGGCCTCCCTTGAGTCAGAAGGTTGTGGGTTCGAGCTCCAGGCTGACGCTCCCAGTGCAGTACAACAACAACAGCAACTTGTATTTATCTAGCGCCTTTAACGTAGTAAAACCAAGGTGCTGCACAGGAGTATTTTAAGACAACAAATTTGACACCCGATCCACATCAGGAGATATTAGGACAGGCGACCAAAAGCTTGGTCAAAGAGGTCGGTTTTAAGGAGCGTCTTAAAGGAGGAGAGAGAGGTGGAGAGGTTTAGGGAGGGAATTCCAGAGCTCGGGGCCTGGGCAACAGAAGTACTCGGGGAGTCGGAGGCGCCGTCTTTATCGCCTGAGGCCGGTAATCAGCCGCGTGCTGCCGATAACCGTTAGCTTCAGGAAGAATAAATGTTCAAATACCGACTGCCGCTCAGCTCGACTTTATTCATTTTTTTAACAAAAGCTGCCACTTTTTTGACACGGGAACAGGAGGAGGCCATTCATCCCCTCGAGCCTGGCCTGCCATTCTGTGAGATCACGGCTGATCTATATCTTCACTCCATCTGCCCGCCTTGGTTCCGTAGCCCTCACTCACTCCCCTTACCCAACAAAAGTATCATAGAATAGCACAGCACAGAAGGAGGCCATTTGGCCCATCGATTCCATGCCGGCTCTTTCGAACATCCTGCGGAGAAAGGATCACCCCTAACGTATCATGTTTTTGTTGGTTATGGGAGTAGGAGAGGCAATTTCAACTAAAGGGTACAATCCTAAAGGGGGTGCATGAACAGAGACACCGGGGGGGTATGTGTGCACAAATCGTTGAAGGTGGCAGTACAGGTTGAGAAAGCGGTTAAAAAAGCATACGGGATCCTGGGCTTCATAAATAGAGTACAAAATCAAGGAGTTATGATGAACCTTTATAAAACACTGACTTGGCCTCGAACTGGAGTATTGTGTCCAATTCTGGGCACCGCACTTTAGGGAGGATGTGAAGGCCTTAGAGAGGGTGCAGAAAAGATTTACGAGAATTATTCCAGGGATGAGGGGCTTCAGTTACATGGATAGACTGGAGAAGCTGGGGTTGTTCTCCTTGGAGCAGAGAAGGTTGAGAGGAAATTTAATCGAGATGTTCAAAATCAAGAGGGGTCTGGACAGAGTAGATAGAGAAACTGTTCCCATTGGCGGAAGGGTCGAGAACCAGAGGACACAGATTTAAGGAGATTGGCAGAAGAACCAAAGGCGACATGAGGAATAACTTTTTTACGCAGCGAGTGGTTAGGATCTGGAATGCGCTGCCTGAAAGGGTGGTGGAGGCAGACTCAATCGTGGCTTTCAAAAGGGAGTTGGATAAGTACCTGAAGGAAAAGCATTTGCAGGGTGTTGGGGAGAAAATTAGATTCTCAGAGTCTGTGTAAAGTCCAAAAGCACATAGTTTATTGACAAAGTACTTTGGGAGCAGGAGTCAAAGGTCCCGTGACCTAATGTAACATCCTTCTCGGCTAATTTTTGGTTATTACAGCTTATATTCAATATTTCTGGCTACATGCCATCATACATTGATTTTCGTCCAATTATATGGTATTACATTAATCACCTGATTATATTTTGCCTTTATATTTATTTGGCAACAATCATAAAAGCAGTTACATCTTGTTATGCTTAATGATCAAGGATAGTTTTCACAATTACTACTGTATGTTATCTGTGATTGGCACTGTGGCTACGGCTTCTAACTAACCTTGTAGAAGATCTTTCAATACCTTCAGTTAGTAGACACTGTATCCCTCCCTAAGAATCTATCTGGCAGCTGGAGTCGTATCTATTCCTTATCTTGTTTTGCAAAACCTTCACTGCACATGGTTTTATTGCAAATTCTGCAGAAATTGAATTTGACCATTTCAAATTAACTCTTTCAGTCCCTCCTGTTTGGTCGCGGATCAAGCTTTTTGTCCCGGGAACCAATTACCTTGCCTTTGTTACCATCCCCAGGGTTACAACCCTGTATTGATGGTTTAGGATCCCTGTCCTGAGGACCCGTCCCTGTTTCTCTCTGATATCTGATAGGATGGGTTCAGTGTTTTATTCTTTGTTACATAAAAGTGCCATCTCCTTCCTCCTCCTATAGTAGCATCATGGGGGCCGCTTTTGCTACCCCCACAATTGATTGTTTACACACGCATTTTAATAGTAATATTATAGAATACATAATCAAGATTATGATGAAGAACAAAATCAATCCTTGTGCTATTGACGTCCCTAGCCACCTAGTTGCCCAGCTCCAGAGGGTAAGTACTGGAGGTTGCTTTAATTTCTTTACCTCCTGTTGTCTATGCTCAGCCAGATTAGTTATATTTTCTGAGTTGTCTGGAATGTAGGTACAACATTCTGACCCTATTATTGCACACGTTCCTCCTTCTTTGGCCAGAAGGTAATCGAGGGCCATCCTATTCTGAAGGGTTACTGTTCTTAAAGCGACCATCTCCGCATTAACATGTCTCAAAGCTTCGGCTGTGTCGTTGGCTACTTGCTCTAACACCGCCGCTATGTTAATAGATTCTCTTGCTAACTTCCCCGCTCCATACCAGGGGAAGGCAATAGCGAAGAACCTTTCGGTTTCTGTGATTGCTCTTTTTGTGCATAGAGTTAGGGTCTTAGTAATTCGGGTATACGGGATTACATATCCCATGTAACATGACCCTGTCCAGGACTGGGGCAACCATGGATATGCCTTGTGGCCGCATATAAAATAGGTACCGTTATAGGCAGTGAGGGATTGTACTGTTTCGGGGATCCATTTCTGTATGAAACTACTGCCACTGTTGGTGAGATTCTTGAACGAAAGTCTGGAACCGTCAGCGTCTTTATTTAAGTTCCAAGACTGTGAGCAATGACTCCATCCCACCTCTGTTCCCTTTTCTCCTTTCTTTAGGTTTCTGATTATGCATATTGCTCCCTGGGGTCTACCTACCCCTGAGGTATTTGTTAACATCAAAGACGGGGGTGGTTGTTTACGATTGTATTTGGGCTGATACCACCCCTGGAAGGTGGTCAGGTTGTAACCTGACGATTGCCATTCCTTTTTATCCCCACTCACATCCACCTCATAGGTCCCTCCTTTAGTTTGAGCTCCCATCCTGAGACCATTCCTAGAAGAGTTTTGATTTAAATACCATGCTGCCATCTCTGACTCATTAAACGGTACTAGTCTTAAAGGGATCCCTTCCTGTGCATGTATAGGAACGTGTGCACATACCCAACATTTAGATACATTAACTCTCTTTCTCTCTCCACGGATGTTGTCTGGCCTGCTGAGTTTTTCCAGCGTTTTCTGTTGTTATTTAGGTACATTACTTCATTTTGCATAAGTATAAGACATATACAGAAATGTGTTTACATTTAATTCTCGTTTCAACCGTCTGTTTGATTTCTCTTTTTGATATTTCTGGGCTGTGGGACACCGTAAGTCAACTAGGCAAGGAGTATCCCCGCATGGGACAGTCCAATTACTCCTGCCAGTTATATAAGTTCTTGAACCTTTGGTAAGCCAGGCTGTAGTGTCGGTTTCTCGCTCCAGCTTCCACTCCTCTCCGTCTCTTTCATCAGGGGCTGGGCAGTAAATCGTATCTTGGTCACACAATCGTATTGGATCTTGTCTCCGAAGAAGGCACTTGTATTTCAACGAGGCAATGTCCGTAACGCATATTGCGATTACACTAATACACATAAGCAATTTCATCTTATTACTCTAAATTAACAACGTCCCAACCTAACTATTTGTTGCTTGTAGATTCTGTTCTTCCTGTGAGGGTGTAATAATACAATTGTTAGTTTGGTTCTCCGATCACAACCATTTGGATTTCCTCCCTTACTATCGGTCGGAGTTGATGCTGGCGGGACTGTTCCCATACATACTTCAGGATCCAACCTAAGGTGTATCCCATTAGAAGAATGCAGATAGTCCAAGCCAGCGCGTGTACCAGCGCCCATTCCCATTCTTTATACTGTCTGACATACTCTTCACTTTCTGTGAACGGTATTTGCTCTGGTGTAGCCATTTCTATGTTTGTGAAGGGTTGTAGGCTTTTAACTGTGTCCAGTGCTTCCATCGTCCCATGCCCTTTATATCAATGCAAGCACACGTATCTCCGCTGATAAGGATTTGGTATGGCCCCGACCATTTAGGGGCAAATGTGATTCCTGGCTTCCCTGGCAAGCTTTTAACCATGACCTTAGTCCCAGCCGGGGGAACGTATGGAAGCGCAATTAATTCCAAATCCTTGTCTTTCTCTTCCTGCCTTTCCCGAGTTTGTTGTCGCATCTCTTTTAACTGATTACTTAATTCCAAGACGTACCGGCGGAGTCTATCTTTTAAAGGTCCCACGTCCTCCCCTCCGGTTATTATACCGTGTGGAAGCCGCATTGCCCTTCCTGTCATTAGCTCATATGGTGATAAGCCTGTGGTCCGGTTTGGAGTTGCTCTTAATTTCATTAACACGGTTGGTAGCATATCTACCCATCGTTGATGCTTTTCCCCTAATGCCTTAGCTAAGGCTGTTTTCAGGGTTCGATTCATCCGCTCCACCATCCCAGAACTCTGAGGATGGTAGGGGATATGAAACTTCTGTTTGATGCCTATCCATGCGCATATCTGTTTAACTACGGCTCCTGTAAAGTGGGTGCCCTGATCTGAGTCAATTTGAATTGGTACTCCCCATCTGAGAATTATTTCCTCTGCCATTATTCGTGCCACAGTGGTGGCAGTACAATTCCGGGTGGGGAACGCTTCGACCCACCTTGTGAATTGGTCTATAATCACCAGGCAGTACCTGCGTCCCCTTGAGGTGGGTAGTGGCCCAGTGAAGTCTATCTGTATGTTCTCCCATGGTCCCCTCGGTCTCGGCTGATGGGCCATTCGTACCATTCGTATCCTAACTGGCCGTCCCGGGTTATGTTGGGCACACGTTATGCATCTCTGGCAATGTTTCGCCACATCTCTTCCCAATCCTGGCCACCACCATTCCTTGCCTATTAATTCAATCATTGATCCCCGCCCGGTATGGGCATTTCCATGATGTAATTCTAAGAGTAACTGCCTAATACAGGTTGGGGCTATCACCTTTCCCTCTTTTCGCCATATGGCCTCTCTATCCGGTCTCCCTCCTGCATGATACCATTCCTGCCTTTCTCCTTCTGAGGTATCTTTGTGTAGTTTACTAATATTTATTTCTTCCACCTGAACACTGGCTACACTTTCTTCGATTGTCTCGTGTTCGAGAGCCTGTTGTGCAGCCAGGTCGGCTGCATGATTACCCTCCTGTTCTATACTCTGTATCTTTTGGTGCGCTTTTATTTTCATTACTGCTGCCTGCGTTGGGGCTTTTGCCGCTTCTAGGAGGTCTTCTATACGTTGTTGGTGCTTAATATGATCCCCTCCTGTTGTTACGAATCCCCTCCTTCCCCAAGCTGTCATGTAATCATGTACTACCCCAAACGCATATCTACTATCTGTGTAGATGTTTACAGTTCTGTCTTTGGCTAATTCCAGGGCTTTCGTTAGGGCTACTATCTCTGCCACTTGTGCCGAGAGCCCCCCGTCTAACCTTCCAGATAACTCAGTTTCCAACTGGCCATTAACAACTGCCCACCCGGTTCGTGGTGTTCCGTTAATATACTTCCGGGATCCATCCACATAAAGGGTAAGCTGAGCTTCCTCCAGTGGTTCATCCAGTATTGGGCTACTATCAACTTCGTCATCTATATCCGCACATTCATGGGGTTCTCCCATCCCTAGAATACCTTCTGCTGGGTTCTCCCCGGTGTCCCGAACGATTTTTACTGATTCATCTTTGGGTATCAATACAGCTTCCCATCGCGCCATACGCATGTTTGACACTGACCTCAATTTGTTGTTATTTAGCATTTCTACCAGTGTATGTTTGGTGTGCAGGGTGATATCCCTGGTCATTACCGTGGGTTCGCTCACCCTCACAGCCCATGCTGCACAATCTAATGCTGCTACACACCGTGACAGCCCTGCAGCCACCGGTGACTGCTGGGTGGAATAGTATGCTACCGGTCGTTTTCTGTCTCCATGCTGCTGGGTAACTACTGCAGCATAGAATCCTCCCTCATTTTCACAGTGTATATGGAATGGCTTTTTCATATCGGGTAGCCCGAGTCCCGGGGCTGTTATCAATGCCTGTTTTAATTTTCCATATGCTTCCTGTTGTTCATGTCCCCATTCAATGAGGGCGTTACCGGGGTTTCCCCCTTTTACGAGCCTCTGAATCGGTTCCGCTATCGCTGCGAAATTAGGTATAAAGTTCCTACTATAATTAAAAAGACCCAGGACTTTTCTGACTCCTCTGACTGAGACCGGTCGAGGCATTTCTTGTATTGCCTTTCGACGGTCACTAGGCATTGTCCTGATCCCCTGGGATATTTGTTGTCCCAAGTAAGTAACAATGCTCTGTCCAATCTGAGCCTTCCTGGGGTTTACTTTAAATCCACCCTTTTCTAGTGCTTGTAGAATTACACCCAGGGCTGCTGCATGTCCCTTTTCATCCTCTGATGCTATTAACAGATCATCTACATATTGTAATACAGTGCTACGGTACGGGGAAAGATCTATAGGTTCTAATAATGAACTCATTACCCGATGAAATATTGCTGAACTATTGTGGAATCCCTGTGGCAATCGGGTCCACGTGTACTGTTTGTTTCCCACGGTGAAGGCGAACTTACTCTGGGACTCCGGGTCCAATAGCAAGGACCAGAATCCGTTGGCTATGTCCAATACTGTGAATATTTTGTGTTCCATACTCAAACCGTTTAAAATAGTGGCCGGGCTGGCCACTATTGGGTGTAATTTTGGAGTTACCTTATTTAGGGCTGTGTAGTCAATAGTCAATCGATATGACCCATCCGGCTTCTTTACTGGCCACACAGGGGAATTGGTTGTACTTTCTGTTGCCCTAATTATTCCTCTCTCCTTAAATCCCGTACTATCTTTGACACAGCTTCCTGTGCTTCTGGCTTAATGGGATATTGTCTGTGTGATTTATGCTCCGGACCGGGAACTATGATAGGGTCCACCTCTGCCAACCCAGTATCCTGCTTTGAGACTGCCCACACTGTCTTGATGTTCTCACATATAGCCCCATACGTCCCGTCTTCCTGACTCCAGTCTCGTTTTAACGGTTTTGCACTTCCCACCTTAGCTAGGTGACCCAAAGGTTTTGTTAATCCTGTCTTGTTTCCGTCCGTTTGGGACCAAATTATTTTATTCAGTACCGGACTTACCAGGATATTATATTCTCTTAACAAATCTATTCCTAAAATAGTTCCTTCATTATTGGGGCATACATAAAATTGCGCGGGGAATAGTCGTCCCGCTATCTCTAATACCTGCACTTCACTTTTATATGCAGAGATTCGTTCCCCTCCTAATCCTGATATATATATTTTGTGTTTGGTGACGGGAAGAGGCAGGTCCGTTATTGACACCGCTGCTCCCGTGTCTACCAGCATATCGCACTGCCGGCCCCCTAACAGCGCTGGCACATAGACACGGTCGTCATGCTCCTCTCTTCCCGCGGGGGCCGCTGCTAGTCAGCGGTTATTTCCCTGGTCCTTGACAAGTTGCAAAAACCTCTGATATTCTTCGGGGCTCAGTCTCGGACCCTGATTTCCCGACCCCATACTTTCCCGCTTTGGGCCCCAGCAGTCGTTGGTGCGGTGTCCCTGCTTGCCGCAATTACCGCAAGTCGGGATACTTTGTTTGGGACTCCTACACTCCTTAGCCATATGTCCCATCTTCCCACAATTGAAACACGCCCCTCTCTTTGGCTGGGGGTTTCTTTGCTGAACTCCGACTGCTCCCACCTTTTCTTGTTTAATAACCTTTCCTCGCTCTCCTTCTGTTCCATCTATCTGACAAGCCCATTTAACTACCACATCGTAGGTGTCAGCCTCAACTACCCCCATTTTTAGTATCTTTTGGTGTTCTGAGGACAGACCATCTTTGTACATTTTTACAAATACCGGGTCGTCCCTTTGGGGGTTTTCCTGTCCCGAGGATTCCTGATATTGGTACCAGAGCTGTTCCCCATACGAATTTGAATTTTCTCCCTTCTTCTGTTGTATCTGCATTATTAAACCCCAATTTGGTGACGCAGCCCCCATCGTTTCCTGGACCCCTCTCTTGAACTCACTCCTCATTGTGTCCCGATTGGCTTGGGTTTCACCTGCTGTTGGACACCAAGTGCCATTTCGGAAATTATCTGGTAATGCATTCCACTTGTCCCTTGGGCACTTGGCACGAACTATCTGGTGGACATCCCTTTTTTTATGTATATCGTATAATTCTTCCAATTTTTCCCCAAATTCTACATTTCGTTTTCTTGGCTGTAATGTTCCCAAATCTTGATTTATCATTTGTTTTTTCGGCGGGGGTAAATGCCTGATACCTAACTCTTGCAGCACGAGGACTACCTCCCACCGTCCGTATTACGGGTGCTGCCTTTTCAGTGATTATCTTTTCATCTTCGTCATCCCCTTCGTTAAAATGATCTACCGGGGGTGCCGAAGCTGATACGGCATATGGGGGGGTATGTCATCTTCCTCACCATATCTTCCAACCCCCGCGCCAGCGCTCAAGCCTGCCTGTTGTTCATTCCAGCGTTCACTTTTATCCATTCTATATCCATCCTTTAACTTCTGTCCCGTTCTTAAGTATTCATTCTCCTGTTGTAGCTCTAAGATTTTCTCGTTGTGTCTCATCAAACCCACATGTAGATCTCGTACCTTCCTGGTCACTACGACCAGTTGGTGTACTAAGATCACTCCTGCTTTCTTAATCCTTTTCTGATTCTGTCTCATCCACCACTCTCTCTGAGTGACAGGTGACTGGAACGGATCCCATCCGTCCTTAATCATCTTTTCCACCATACCCTTCCGGTCATCTGCATAGAACCTAGTAAGGGACCCTTCTGGCCCCCAGTCTAGTCCTTTCCCCGATGCCATCTATAGTCCGACGTCAGTCCTCCACTGCGTTCCTCTAATCGGGCTGGTCTAGGAAATCTAGTCTGACGTCAGTCTTACCCTACTTCTGCTGCGTCTTGCTAGGCGACAGAGTCTCCTTCGAATAAAAAGTTCGTGGCACTTTGGTTACTCAATCACACCTCTGACTTTGCCTCCCGGAGTGCTTTGGAGCCTCTACGCCTACTTTATGGTCCTGGCCTTCACGTGGGGCATTTGCCCTCTTAATAACCGGCCTGAGGCTAGGCGTATGAGACAGGCACTCCCCTTGTCCGCTGGGCTTAATCAGGTCTTACCCTTCTCGGCATATATCGCTACAACAGTTCTGCCGTAATTACTTTATATCATTCAAATGTCCTCAAAACTGTGTACTCTTACTTTCATTCAATCCACACACTCAGTTAATCCTGGCCTTCGCGTGGGGCATTTGCCCTCTTAACCAGCTCAGGCTGAGTGTGCCTTATTCAACATCCACCGTCACCATTTACTCACTTTCTCTCTCTCTCTCTCTCTCTCTCTCTTTCTCACATCTACTTACTGTGTGTTTTTCACTTCCCACAGCTCTTTCTCATTCGGAATGCTACGATGCTGTTACTCCGCGTTCCCAGATGACACAAATTTTGGACGGTCAAAATTTTGACTACTCGCCCGAGTTCACTGGTACAAGCGGTCTTTCAGCCTCGCAGCACCCTGCTCGCAGCACCAAATTGTTGGGGAGAAAATTAGATTCTCAGAGTCTGTGTAAAGTCCAAAAGCACATAGTTTATTGACAAAGTACTTTGGGAGCAGGAGTCAAAGGTCCCGTGACCTAATGTAACATCCTTCTCGGCTAATTTTTGGTTATTACAGCTTATATTCAATATTTCTGGCTACATGCCATCATACATCGATTTTCGTCCAATTATATGATATTACATTAATCACCTTTTGCCTTTATCTATATTTATTTGGCAACAATCATAAAAGCAGTTACATCTTGTTATGCTTAATGATCAAGGATAGTTTTCACAATTACTACTGTATGTTATCTGTGATTGGCACTGTGGCTACGGCTTCTAACTAACCTTGTAGAAGATCTTTCAATACCTTCAGTTAGTAGACACTGTATCCCTCCCTAAGAATCTATCTGGCAGCTGGAGTCGTATCTATTCCTTATCTTGTTTTGCAAAACCTTCACTGCACATGGTTTTATTGCAAATTCTGCAGAAATTGAATTTGACCATTTCAAATTAACTCTTTCACAGGGCTACGGGGAAAGGGCGGGGGGGTAGTGGGACTAGCTGAAGTGCTCTTGCAGAGAGCCGGCATGGGCTCGACGGGCCGAATGGCCTCCTTCTGTGCTGTAACCATTCTATGATTCTAACGTGGTCCCCTGAATGGAGAGGTTAATTATTAGATTCATCTCATGGTGGGGCCTTGTGTACAAAATGGTTATAGTCCAACAGCTTTATTTGAAATCACAAGCTTTCGGAGCGCTGCTCCTTCGTCAGGTGAAGTGAAGAGATGCATATAGGCACAGCATATATAGTCAGAGAACACTGCCAGGTGACTGCAGTTAATCTTTCCAACTGCCCTTTATCACACCTCAGCAGAGAGATAATCACGGCAATCAAAGGTGTGGATGGTGTCCAAACAGGTCAGTCAGGAAAACATTACATCAAAGACAATGAGGTGGGGTCACAAGGGGTCAATTGTGGCAGATGCTGGGGTCTGGATGGAAAACAACAAATTTTTTTGCTGGAAATCACAGCAGGTCCGCCGAGGTGTGATAAAGGGCAGTTAGAAAGATTAACTGTAATCATCTGGCAGTGTTCTCTGACTATATATGCTGTGCCTATATGCATCTCTTCACTTCACCTGACGAAGGAGCAGCGCTCCGAAAGCTTGTGATTTCAAATAAAGCTGTTGGACTATAACCTGGTGTTGTGCGACTTCTCGCATTTGTCCACCCCAGTCCAACACCGGCATCTCCACATCACAAAATGGTTGCCAGATTTAAGCAGCTAACGCCTGTCATCGCACAGAGTAATCCGTTCTGTGTAAAGCGCTTTGATGCGTCTCTCGAAAGATGATGAAACGGGCCCATTTCCTGCAACATCAGATTGATACGACATGATGTGCAGAGTCCGAGATGACACTGAGCGCCTTGGGTAAACACCAATCATTGGAACAGGCTGCCTTACTGGACTTTGATCTGGAGTTCCTAGGAGCCAGGCTGTTCAAACACCGAGCGACGGAACAACGCCCTCAAGAGGAATAAAGGCAATAGAGAGGTGAAGAACCTGCATCTCTCCAGCGCCTTTCACCACCTCAGGACGTCCCAAAGCGCTTTACAGCCAATGAAGTACTTGTTTTGAAGTGTAGTCACTGTTGTACTGGTCTCCTTCAACCTCCTCCTCAACTATCTCAACACCATTTATCGAAACAGGAGGAGGCCATTCAGCCCCTCGAGTCTGTTCCGCCATTCAATTAGACAATGACTGATCTGTATCTTAACTCCATTTACCCGCCTTGGTTCCGTAACCCTTAATACCCTTACCCAACAAAAATCTTATCAATCTCAGTTTTGTAATTTTCAATTGACCCCCCAGCCTCAACAGCTTTTTTGGGTGCGAGAGTTGCAGATTTATTTCCACCACCCTTTGTGTGAAGCAGTGCTTCCTGACCTCACCCCTGAACGGCCTGGCTCTCATTTTAAGGCTATGCCCCCCTTGTTCTGTGCATGTGTTGTCCATGTTTCCTTTAGATTGCTCCCACGTTCTACCCTACGTAAACTTGAGGTCATCCAAAAATCGGCTGCCCGTGTCCTAACTCGCACCGAGTCCCGTTCACCCATCACCCCCTGTGCTCGCTGATCTACATTGGCTCCTGGTTAAGCAACGCCTCGATTACAAAATTCTCATCCTTGTTTTCAAATCCCACCATGGCCTCGCACCCCCCCCCCCCCACCCCAGCCCTATCTCTCTAATCTCCTCTAACCCCCCGAGATATCTGCGCTCCTCTAATTCTGGCCTCTTGAGCATCCCTGATTTTAATCGCTCAACCTTTAGTGGCCATACCTTCTGTTGCCTAGGCCCTAAACTCTGGAATTCCTTCCCTAAACCTCTCCGCCTCTCTCTCCTTTTAAGACGCTCCTTAAAACCGACCTCTTTGACTAGGCTTTTGGTCATCTGCCCTAATTTCTCCTTATGTGGCTCGGTGTCAAATTGTTGTCTTATAATACTCCTGTGAAGCGCCTTGGGACGATTTACTACGTTAAAGGCGCTATATAAATACAAGTTGTTGTTGTATTAAGTTTCATCTGCCATTGGTCCACCCACTTGCCTATTTCGACCAACTCATTACGTAGTTTAAAAATAAAGACTGGATTAGAGAGAGTTATAAAAACAACCAGGGCTTCCGCTCCCGACTCCTGTCCAGCGACTCCTGCTCGCAAGTGCGTGGGGATGTCCGGTGGGGACTCGGCTATGACGCACTACCCCTTCCCCACCCACAGTCGGATATCTTGCCCGCACTCGCCGCCTGGGGTGGTGCGTGAAGAATAGTCACGTGGGCCAGCTCCTGGGAGGGTTCTGCCCATGGAACATTACCCCAGCCAGAGTCAGTCCCTTCAGGGGAGTTGATGAAATAAAGGACTTGTATTTAAGAACATAAGAGGCAGGAGTCGGCCACACGGCCCCTCGAGCCTGCTCCGCCATTCAATAAGATCATGGCTGATCTTCGACCTCAACTCCACTTTCCCGCCCAATCCCCATATCCCTTGATTCCCCATGAGTCCAAAAATCTATCGATCTCAGCCTTGAATATACTCAACGACTGAGCATCCACAGCCCTCTGGGGTAGAGAATTCCAAAGATTCACCACCCTCTGAGTGAAGAAATTCTTCCTCATCTCAGTCCTAAATGGCCGACCCCTTATCCTGAGACTGTGACCCCTGGTTCTAGACTCTCCAGCCAGGGGAAAACAATCTCTCAGCATCTACCCTGTCAATCCCCCTCAGAATCTTGTATGTTTCAATGAGATCACATCTCATTCTCCTAAACTCCAGAGAGTGTAGGCTCAATCTCTCATCATAGGACAACCCTCTCATCCCAGGAATCAATCTAGTGAACTTTCGCTGCACTGCCTCTAAGGCAAGCATATCCTTCCTTGGGTACGGAGACCAGAACTGTGCACAGAACTCCAGGTGTGGTCTCACCAAAGCCCTGTACAATGGTAGCCAAGGCTTCCTTACTCTTGTACTCCAACCCCCTTGCAATGTATATGTGCCTTTCAGGACATCCCAAAGCACTTTACACTTCAAAAAGCACTTCATTGGCTGTAGTCACTGTTGTAATGTAGAAACTCTTAAGGGGCTTGTTTGCCTCCCAGTTCTAACTCGGGGAGGGGATCTTTAACCGAAATGTTGACTTGTTTCTTCCCTCCTCAGATACTGACAGTGATCTGCTGTGTATTTCCAGCATTGTCGTTCCTTCCTTCTTTATGATTACCAGACCTTCTGGGCACTTTGTTCTCCCTTCTTTAGCCAGTAATTTAATATCTCTCCTCCTCTCCTCAGGTATTGACTTCAAGATCAAAACTGTAGATGTCGACGGGAAGAAAATCAAGTTGCAGGTCTGGTGAGTGTTGAATCGTCACGGCACACAGCTCTTGACTGTTAGCAGTCAACCCCCTTTCTCCTCTGCTTCACAACAACATTGGGCTGGTATTTGCCAATGGGGAACTTTTGGAGGCGGGACTCCCACTTGTCGGGTTTCAGTCCCGCCTCCATCAACTTCTGGCCAACCCACACTATTTTCCCTTGATTGACCTTGTTAAGTCCGCCTAGCGGGCTTAGCAGGCCAATTAAGGGGAAGCAGGTTACAGAGAACGTCAGCGTATGATGTTTCATCTGTCAAAAATTTTTGACAGATGAATCGTCATCGTTTGACAGCTCTGTGAAGCTGTCAAACAGTACATTCTCTGTAGTCTGATGAGTTCTTGTTTTCAAGACTCATTAAACCTCTTTTGTGAGCAGAAATTAGATGGTTGTTGCATTGGAGAATGCAGCGGCCATCTGTCATCTCTGCCGGTGAGATGCGAGACTCTCCGCATCCCCAACGATTGAAGCCTGCAGGAAGAAACAAAGGTAAGTAAACTTTTTCTAACACTTTCCACTCACCTCACATACTCACCTCTCCACACTTGCACCCATCACTTACCTTCACAGCGCACTTTTGCACCCCACAGACCCCCGCAGACCCACTGCTCGCCTCGGTGACCCTGGCGGGGTTCGCAGCCTTCGGGGAGCCTGCACTTGTGTGGGTAAAATGGGGATAATCCTCTTATCTGCCTGTTAACTACCTGTTAAGTGGCACTAATCCCCTTCCCGCCTCCAAGGAGACGGGACCCGGCGCGGGTCGGCTACCCGCCTCCTGGTAACATGGCACGGAGGCAGGTCGGGCACCCGCCCCCAAATTCTGCCATTTTCCCAGCAGTCCCGCCTCCATACCCGTCTCCCCAGGGCCGGCAAGACGGCGCCCCACGTCTCGAGTAAGCGCGAGACGCTCGATGGCGGAGTACACGGAACAGGCTTTATTGACACACTAAAGGTGATCGGCCTTTAACTGTATACAGAGAGTGGCTTTTCGGTTGCAAGTTCTGTCTTTTGAGCCCTCTCTGAACTGTTGAAAACCGTGCTCCTTTATACACCATATTCTGACTACATCAAAGGAAAATGCCCGTATGGCGTATCTATTCCCAAATCCTTTGAGAATAGAATATTCATGTAAACAGTTTGCAATTGTTTACCTCAGAACCACTTCCCCTACCCGAGACTTCCTGGCGCAACATTTTCGAGCATCTTTGAAGTAAAAGCTTCACCAACTGCGATCTGTAGCTAATGGATCCCTGCTCCCCATGTTTATTACCCTAAAACTAAACCACTCATGCGTGGCGTCATTACTGACACAGAGGGCTGGATTTTGATACTGGGGCGGGTTGGGGTCGTGTTATCCACCCGACTGCAATTGGATGTGGGAGATTGATGCAATTTTCACCTAATTGGGCAATTGAGTTCCAGCATGTGGGAACCCATGACCCAATTAGTGGTTTCAGTCTGAAAGTCGCCTCTGATGATGTCATCATTGCTGCTGCATTGAAGGTCAGAGACTGCCTGGCCTTTGCTGTGAGAGGACCTGGATGCAAAGTGTGAGAGAGAGAGAGAGAGATTCATTTTGCATCCAGGTCCTCGCACAGCAAAGGCCAGGCAGTCTCCGAAGACCTTCAATGCAGCAGCATCAGAGGCGACTTTCAGACCTAATACTACTACTACCTTCATCTCATCACATCTCCGTTGCAATAGTGCACCTGTAGCTAATAGTCAGCTATCCAAATGTGCTCCCGCCAGGTTTCACAATCGTGGTTCAGAACAGGCGTGCTTCACGTAGATCAAGGGTTAAAATCACAAAGGCCTTTCCAAATGGCATTATAGAGCCAATTTCGTGCTTGTTAAGGGCCTTAACAGCCTATCCCGCCTCTTAAAGGCGGGACGGAGTCGGGACCAGCAGACACGATTTAATGAAAATTGCGTGGAGGCGGACTTGTGCCCGCCTGCCAGTTTTCGCAATTTTAACCCCCCACACGCCTCCAAACCCGCCTCCACGGGTCAATGAAAATCCAGCCCTTATTCCCTTACACAAGCACTTTACCTCTCAGAAACACAAGCAGTGCATTCCTTTTACGACGTCCAATATTGACATTCAAGGGGGAGGGAATATCGTGCTGAATTGCCCCTCTAATCCTTGAAATGATTTAAAGGGGGGGTCCACCCGCTGGGGCGTCAGCGCCTTTAAAGGAGGAGAGAGAGAGGCGGAGAGGTGTAGGGAGGGAATTCCAGAGCTCCGGGCCCAGGCGGCTGAAGGCACGGCCGCCAGTGGTGGAGCGATTTAAAATCGGGGGATGCGCGAGAGGCCAGAATTGGAGGAGCACAGAGATCTCGGAGCGAGGTGAGATGGGAGCAAAAAAAAACGTCGACGCACAGATTAAAGTGACCAGGAGATCTGGCACCCGACTGCCCCTCGGCCGCTCCTCCCTCCCTCCCTCCCCTCGGCCGTCCGGCTGGGACAGGTGCAGTTACCTTGCTTGCCAGAGCTCTGTGATTTCACTCCTCGAGGCTACATTCTCCTGTCCGCGCAGTGATTCCGTTTCCTTGTCTTCACTTTCAGGGATACAGCTGGACAGGAACGATTTAAAACTATCACAACTGCCTACTACAGAGGAGCAATGGTAGGAAGAACTTTGACTATTTTTTCTTTCTCTATTTTCCCTTCTCTTTTCTTTCTCTTACTTTCTCTCTCTCTCGCTTTCTTTCTCTCTCCTTTCTTTTTCTCTCTTCTATTTCTATCTCCTTTCTCTCGCTCGCTCTCTCCTTTCTCGCGCTCTCTCTCTCCTTTCTCTCGCTCGCTCTCTCCTTTCTCTCTCGCGCTCTCTCCTTTCTCTCGTGCGCTCTCCTTTCTAGCTCTCTCTCTCTCCTTTCTCTCTCGCTCTCTCTCTCCTTTCTCTCGTGCGCTCTCCTTTCTCCCTCTCGCTCTCCTTTCCCTCTCGCTCTCTCCTTTCCCTCTCGCTCTCTCCTTTCTCCCTCTCGCTCTCTCCTTTCTCCCTCTCGCTCTCTCCTTTCCCTCTCGCTCTCTCCTTTCCCTCTCGCTCTCTCCTTTCCCTCTCGCTCTCTCCTTTCCCTCTCGCTCTCTCCTTTCCCTCTCGCTCTCTCCTTTCCCTCTCGCTCTCTCCTTTCCCTCTCGCTCTCTCCTTTCCCTCTCGCTCTCTCCTTTCCCTCTCGCTCTCTCCTTTCCCTCTCGCTCTCTCCTTTCCCTCTCGCTCTCTCCTTTCCCTCTCGCCCTCTCCTTTCCCTCTCGCCCTCTCCTTTCCCTCTCGCCCTCTCCTTTCCCTCTCGCTCTCTCCTTTCCCTCTCGCTCTCTCCTTTCCCTCTCGCTCTCTCCTTTCCCTCTCGCTCTCTCCTTTCCCTCTCGCTCTCTCCTTTCCCTCTCGCTCTCTCCTTTCCCTCTCGCTCTCTCCTTTCCCTCTCGCTCTCTCCTTTCCCTCTCGCTCTCTCCTTTCCCTCTCGCTCTCTCCTTTCCCTCTCGCTCTCTCCTTTCCCTCTCGCTCTCTCCTTTCCCTCTCGCTCTCTCCTTTCCCTCTCGCTCTCTCCTTTCCCTCTCGCTCTCTCCTTTCCCTCTCGCTCTCTCCTTTCCCTCTCGCTCTCTCCTTTCCCTCTCGCTCTCTCCTTTCCCTCTCGCTCTCTCCTTTCCCTCTCGCTCTCTCCTTTCCCTCTCGCTCTCTCCTTTCCCTCTCGCTCTCGCTCCTTTCTCGCGTGCTCTCTCTCTCTCTCTCTCCTTTCTCTCTCTCTCCTTTCTCTCGCTCTCTCTCTCCTTTCTCTCTCTCTCTCCTTTCTCACGCGCGCGCTCTCTCTCCTTTCTCTCTCTCTCTCTCTCTCTCTCCTTTCTCTCTCTCCTTTCTCTCTCTTTCTCCTTTCTCTCGCTCCCTCCTTTCTCTCTCTCTCTCCTTTCTCTCTCTCTCCTTTCTCGCGCGCTCTCTCTCTCCTTTCTCGCGCGCTCTCTCTCTCCTTTCTCGCGCGCTCTCTCTCTCTCCTTTCTCGCGCGCTCTCTCTCTCCTTTCTCGCGCGCTCTCTCTCTCCTTTCTCGCGCGCTCTCTCCTTTCTCGCGCGCTCTCTCTCTCCTTTCTCTCTCTCCTTTCTCTCTTTCTCCTTTCTCTCGCTCGCTCCTTTCTCTCTCTCTCTCCTTTCTCTCTCTCTCCTTTCTCGCGCGCTCTCTCTCTCTCCTTTCTCGCGCGCTCTCTCTCTCCTTTCTCGCGCGCTCTCTCTCTCCTTTCTCGCGCGCTCTCTCTCTCCTTTCTCGCGCGCTCTCTCCTTTCTCGCGCGCTCTCTCTCTCCTTTCTCGCGCGCTCTCTCTCTCCTTTCTCGCGCGCTCTCTCTCCTTTCTCGCGTGCACGCTCTCCTTTCTCGCGCGCTCTCTCTCCTTTCTCGCGTGCGCGCTCTCTCTCCTTTCTCGCGTGCGCGCTCTCTCCTTTCTCGCGCGCGCGCGCTCTCTCCTTTCTCGCGCGCGCTCTCTCCTTTCTCGCGCGCGCTCTCTCTCTCCTTTCTCGCGCGCTCTCTCCTTTCTAGCGCTCTCTCTCTCCTTTCTCGCGCTCTCTCTCCTTTCTCGCGCGCGTGCTCTTTCTCCTTTCTCGCGCGCGCGCTCTCTCCTTTCTCGCGCGCTCTCTCTCCTTTCTCGCGCTCTCTCCTTTCTCGCGCGCGCGCTCTCTCTCCTTTCTCGCGCGCGCGCTCTCTCTCCTTTCTCGCGCGCTCTCTCTCCTTTCTCGCGCGCGCGCTCTCTCTCCTTTCTCGCGCGCGCTCTCTCCTTTCTCGCGCGCTCTCTCTCCTTTCTCGCGCTCTCTCCTTTCTCGCGCGCGCGCTCTCTCTCCTTTCTCGCGCGCGCGCTCTCTCCTTTCTCGCGCGCGCGCTCTCTCTCCTTTCTCGCGCGCGCGCTCTCTCTCCTTTCTCGCGCGCGCGCTCTCTCTCCTTTCTCGCGCGCGCGCTCTCTCTCCTTTCTCGCGCGCGCGCTCTCTCTCCTTTCTCGCGCGCGCGCTCTCTCTCCTTTCTCGCGCGCGCGCTCTCTCTCCTTTCTCGCGCGCGCGCTCTCTCTCCTTTCTCGCGCGCGCGCTCTCTCTCCTTTCTCGCGCGCGCGCTCTCTCTCCTTTCTCGCGCGCGCGCTCTCTCCTTTCTCGCGCGCGCGCTCTCTCTCCTTTCTCGCGCGCGCGCTCTCTCTCCTTTCTCGCGCGCGCGCTCTCTCTCCTTTCTCGCGCGCGCGCTCTCTCTCCTTTCTCGCGCGCGCGCTCTCTCTCCTTTCTCGCGCGCGCGCTCTCTCTCCTTTCTCGCGCGCGCGCTCTCTCTCCTTTCTCGCGCGCGCGCTCTCTCTCCTTTCTCGCGCGCGCGCTCTCTCTCCTTTCTCGCGCGCGCGCTCTCTCTCCTTTCTCGCGCGCGCGCTCTCTCTCCTTTCTCGCGCGCGCGCTCTCTCTCCTTTCTCGCGCGCGCGCTCTCTCTCCTTTCTCGCGCGCGCGCTCTCTCTCCTTTCTCGCGCGCGCTCGCTCACTCTCCTTTCTCGTGCGCGCTCTCTCTCTCTCTCTCCTTTCTCGCGCGCGCTCTCTCTCTCTCTCCTTTCTCGCGCGCTCGCTCTCTCTCCTTTCTCGTGCGATCTCTTTCTCATCGTCTTTCTCTTCTTTCTCTCATCTCTTTCTCTCTCTCCTGCCGTGGGCAAAATGGCTGCTGTACTTGCCTACATATCAGTCATTCTACTTCACAGTGCTTCATTGTGTGTGAAGCACTTTGTGACATATCTGAGAGATGACAAGTTGCTGTATAAACGCCCGTCTCTTTTTTTTTCGTCGCAGGGGATAATACTGGTTTATGACATCACCGACGAGAAGTCTTTTGAGAATATACAGAACTGGATGAAGAGCATCAAAGAGGTGAGATCAACTTCCAGACACCACAGCAACCGGCCAGCGCGCCCGTCCCGTATCTCCGTCTCTGTCACCTCCCCCGTCCCGTATCTCCGTCTCTGTCACCTCCCCCGTCCCGTATCTCCGTCTCTGTCACCTCCCCCGTCCCGTATCTCCGTCTCTGTCACCTCCCCCGTCCCGTATCTCCGTCTCTGTCACCTCCCCCGTCCCGTATCTCCGTCTCTGTCACCTCCCCCGTCCCGTATCTCCGTCTGTCACCTCCCCCGTCCCGTATCTCCGTCTGTCACCTCCCCCGTTCCCCCCTCCCACACCCTCCCCCGTCCCCCACACCCTCCCCGTCTCCCATCCCCCTTCCCTGTCCTGTGGTTTAGAGCTGTAGGCCCACACCTGCTAAGGTCTGGCTTGAGTCTGACTTAACTCATTTCAAGGAAGCCTCTTACAGCCACAATAGACTTTCACCCCGGCACGGACTCGATGGGCCGAATTGCCTCCTTCTGTGCCGTTATGACTCTATGACCCATTAGCCTGGATTAAATTTGAACCCAGGTCCTGGAGGTCACCGGGAACAATGACATTTATACAGCGCATTTAACGTAGTGAAGTGTCTCAAGGGGCAAAATCTATTGCACCATCTAGTTCCCCATGAACTTCCTTTTAGCATTTAATTTACATGCATTGAGTCACCCGTGGTTCTTGTCTGAGTCAGAGGTCGTGGGTTCAAGTCCCACTCCAGAGACTTGAGCACAAAAATCCAGGCTGACACTCCCAGTTCCAGTACTGAGGGAGCACCGCACTGTCGGAGGGGCAGTACTGAGGGAGCGCCGCACTGTCGGAGGGGCAGTACTGAGGGAGCGCCGCACTGTCGGAGGGGCGGTACTGAGGGAGCGCCGCACTGTCGGAGGGGCAGTACTGAGGGAGCGCCGCACTGTCGGAGGGGCGGTACTGAGGGAGCGCCGCACTGTCGGAGGGGCAGTACTGAGGGAGCGCCGCACTGTCGGAGGGGCAGTACTGAGGGAGAGCCGCACTGTCAGAGGGGCTGTACTGAGGGAGAGCCGCACTGTCAGAGGGGAGGTACTGAGGGAGCGCCGCACTGTCGGAGGGGCGGTGCTGAGGGAGCGCCGCACTGTCGGAGGGGCGGTACTGAGGGAGAGCCGCACTGTCAGAGGGGAGGTACTGAGGGAGCGCCGCACTGTCGGAGGGGCAGTACTGAGGGAGCGCCGCACTGTCGGAGGGGCGGTACTGAGGGAGAGCCGCACTGTCAGAGGGGAGGTACTGAGGGAGCGCCGCACTGTCGGAGAGGCAGTACTGAGGGAGCGCCGCACTGTTGGAGGGGCGGTACTGAGGGAGCGCCGCACTGTCGGAGGGGCGGTACTGAGGGAGCGCCGCACTGTCGGAGGGGCGGTTCTGAGGGAGCGCCGCACTGTCGGAGGGGCGGTACTGAGGGAGAGCCGCACTGTCGAAGGGGAGGTACTGAGGGAGAGCCGCACTGTCGGAGGGGCGGTACTGAGGGAGAGCCGCACTGTCGAAGGGGAGGTACTGAGGGAGCGCCGCACTGTCGGAGAGGCAGTACTGAGGGAGCGCCGCACTGTCGGAGGGGCGGTACTGAGGGAGCGCCGCACTGTCGGAGAGGCAGTACTGAGGGAGCGCCGCACTGTCGGAGGGGCAGTACTGAGGGAGTGCCGCACAGTCGGAGGGGCAGTACTGAGGGAGCGCCGCACTGTCGGAGGGGCGGTACTGAGGGAGCGCCGCACTGTCGGAGGGGCGGTACTGAGGGAGCGCCGCACTGTCGGAGGGGCGGTACTGAGGGAGCGCCGCACTGTCGGAGGGGCGGTACTGAGGGAGCGCCGCACTGTCGGAGGGGCGGTACTGAGGGAGCGCCGCACTGTCGGAGGGGCGGTACTGAGGGAGCGCCGCACTGTCGGTGGGGCGGTACTGGGGGACGCTGCACTGTCGGAGGGGCGGTACTGGGGGACGCTGCACTGTCGGAGGGGCAGGTACTGAGGAAGCGCCGCACTGTCGGAGGGGCAGTACTGAGGGAGCGCCGCACTGTCGGAGGTGCCGTCTTTCGGATGAGACTTTAAACCGAGGCCCCGTCTGCTCTCTCAGGTCGACGTAAAAGATCCCACGGCCACTATTGGAAGAACAGCAGGGGGAGTTCTCCCCGGTGTCCTGGGGCCAATATTTATCCCTCGAGCAACATCACTAAAACAGATGATCTGGTCATTATCACATTGCTGTTTGTGGGAGCTTGCTGTGTGTAAATTGGCTGCCGCGTTTCCTACATTACAACAGTGACCACACTTCAAAAAGGTACTTCACTGGCTGTAAAGTGCTTCGGCTCGTCCGGAGGTCGTGAAAGGCGCCGTAGGAATGCGAGTCCGTTGGTTCTCTGTAATATTTATCTTCGCGACTTGAAAAGGCTAATCTCCGAGGGTCTAACGACCGTCGCTTTCCTTTACGCAGAACGCCTCCGCAACCGTTGAGCGAATGCTACTGGGAAACAAGTGCGACATGGAAAACAAACGCAAGGTGCTCAAAGACAAGGCAGAGAAGGTCAGTTGGACAATCCCGACCCCCACACCTACCTTCTGGGGTCAAGAGGACAGAGCAGTGAGCTGAGAGGCTCGGGGGGGCGGGGTGAAGGGTCAAAGTTCACAGCAAACTGTACCAAAGCAGGGCAGGCGAAGAGATAAAATGGAGCAGCAGTGCTTGGACTTCAGAAGCTTTGTCGATTTGGCATTCGAAAGAGTCGGAGGCGGTGGGGTGAGTCTTATTTTCAGCACAGTGAGGATTCGGGGAGGAGGAAGATGTGCGTACTAGGAGGAACGAGAGAGGAACACCATCCACACCTTTGATTGCCGTGATTATCTCTCTGCCGAGGTGTGATAAAGGGCAGTTAGAAAGATTAACTGTAGTCACCTGGCAGTGTTCTCTGACTATATATGCTGTGCCTATATGCATCTCTTCACTTCACCTGATGAAGGAGCAGCGCTCCGAAAGCTTGTGATTTCAAATAAAGCTGTTAGGGCGGTGGAAGCAGATTCAATAGTGACTTTCAAAAGCGAATTGCATAAATAAATAAATAGATAAACGGGAGTTTAGAAGAATGAGAGGTGATCTTATTGAAACATATATAAGATTCTGAGGGGCCTTGACAGGGTAGATGCAGAGAGGATGTTTCCCCTCGTGGGGGAATCTAGAACGAGGGGGCATAGTTTCCGGATAAGGGGTCACCCTTTTAAAACGGAGATGAGGAGGAATTTCTTCTCTCAGAGGGTCTTGAATCTGTGGAATTCTCTGCCCCAGAGAGCTGTGGAGGCTGGGTCATTGAATATATTCAAGGTGGAGATAGGCAGATTTTTGAACGATAAGGGAGTGAAGGGTTATGGGGAGCGGGCAGGGGAATGGAGCTGAGCCCAAGATCAGATCAGCCATGATTTCATTAAATAGCGGAGCAGGCTCGAGGGGCCGAACGGCCGACTCCTGCTCCTATTCTTATGTTCTTATGTAACAGTACAGCACAGAAGGAGGCCATTCGGCCCATCGAGTCTGCGCCAACTCTTTCGAAGAGCAATCCAGTTAGTCCCACTCCCCCGCTCTTTCCCCATATCCCTGCAATTTTTTCTCCTTCAAGTATTTATCCAATTCCCTTTTGAAGGCTACTATTGAATCTGTATCCACCGCCCTTTCAGGCAGTGCATTCCAAATCCTAACCACTCGCTGCGTAAAAAAGTTTTTCCTCGTGTCGCCTCTGGTTCTTTTGCCAATCTCCTTAAATCTGTGCCCTCTGGTTATCGACCCTTCAGCCACTGGAAACAGTTTCTCTTTATTTACTCTGTCTGAAGCCCTCATGATTTTGAACGCCTCTATCAAATCTCCTCTTAGCCTTCTCTGCTCCAAGGAGAACAACCCCAGCTTCTCCAGTCTATCCACGTAACTGTAATCCCTCATCCCTGGAACCGTTCTAGTAAATCTCCTCCGCACCCTCTCCAAAGCCTTCACGTCCTTCCTAAAGTGCGGTGCCCAGAATTGGACACAATACTCCAGCTGGGGCCCTGAACTAGTGATTTATAAAGGTTTAGCATAACTTCCAGGCTTTTGTACTCTGTGCCTCTATTTATAAAGCCCAGGAATCCCATATGCTGTATTAACCTGTCCTGCCACCTTCAAAGATTTGTGCACAAATACTGACTTGAAGGGGAGAAATGTGCAGGGCTGTGGGGAAAGAGCGGGGGGTGGGGGAGTGGGACTAATTGGAGAGCTCGTTCAAAGAGCCGGCACAGGCACGATGGGCCGAATGGCCTCCTCCTGTGCTGTCTGATGCTATAAAAGAAGTAGTAACGCCTTTTCGTCATCGCTGCACCTGACCTGTACATCCCATAATAAGCTTGAACATTTTATCATTTTGTGTTTGTTCTCTTGGCTGCAGCTGGCAAAGGATCATGGGATCCGATTCTTCGAGACAAGCGCCAAGTCTAGCTTAAACGTGGAAGAGGTAAGACGCCGGGCGAATTCCTCGCTTTCATCAGAAAGGGTTTTTTGTAAAAGATATCCCAGGTTTTAAATTTTCTGCCACCTTGCCCGTGTCACTCAGAGACTTGAGCACAGAAATCTAGGCTGACAGTCCCAGTGCCTGTACTGAGGGAGCGCCGCACTGTCGGAGGGGCGGTACTGAGGGAGCACCGCACTGTCGGAGGGGCAGTACTGAGGGAGCACCGCACTGTCGGAGGGGCAGTACTGAGGGAGCGCCGCACTGTCGGAGGGGCGGTACTGAGGGAGCGCCGCACTGTCGGAGGGGCGGTACTGAGGGAGCGCCGCACTGTCGGAGGGGTGGTACTGAGGGAGCGCCGCACTGTCGGAGGGGCGGTACTGAGGGAGCGCCGCACTGTCGGAGGGGCGGTACTGAGGGAGCGCCGCACTGTCGGAGGGGCGGTACTGAGGGAGCGCCGCACTGTCGGAGGAGCGGTACTGAGGGAGCGCCGCACTGTCGGAGGGGCGGTACTGAGGGAGCGCCGCACTGTCGGAGGGGCGGTACTGAGGGAGCGCCGCACTGTCGGAGGGGCGGTACTGAGGGAGCGCCGCACTGTCGGAGGGGCGGTACTGAGGGAGCGCCGCACTGTCGGAGGGGCGGTACTGAGGGAGCGCCGCACTGTCGGAGGGGCGGTACTGAGGGAGCGCCGCACTGGCGGAGGGGCGGTACTGAGGGAGATCCGCACTGTCGGAGGGGTGGTACTGAGGGAGCGCCGCACTGTCGGAGGGGCGGTACTGAGGGAGCGCCGCACTGTCGGAGGGGCAGTGCTGAGGGAGCGCCGCACTGTCGGAGGGGCGGTACTGAGGGAGCGCCTCACTGTCGGAGGGGCAGTGCTGAGGGAGCGCCTCGCTGTCGGAGGGGCAGTGCTGAGGGAGCGCCTCGCTGTCGGAGGGGCAGTGCTGAGGGAGTGCCGCACTGTCGGAGGGGCGGTACTGAGGGAGCGCCGCACTGTCGGAGGATCGGTACTGAGGGAGCGCCGCACTGTCGGAGGGTCAGTACTGAGGGAGCGCCGCACTGTCGGAGGGACGGTGCTGAGGGAGCGCCGCACTGTCGGAGGGGCGGTACTGAGGGAGCGCCGCACTGTCGGAGGGGCGGTACTCGGAGCGCCGCACTGTCGGAGGGGCGGTGCTGAGGGAGCCCTGTCTACTCTCTCAGGTTGACGTAAAAGATCCCACGGCCACTATTTGAAGAAGAGCAGGGAGAGTTCTCCCCGGTGACCCGGGGCCAATATTTATCCCTCAACCAACATCACTAAAAACAGATGATCCGGTCATTATCACATCGCTGATTGTGGGAGCTTGCTGTGTGCAAATTGGCTGCCGCGTTTCCTACATTACAACAGTGACCACACTTCAAAAAAAGTACTTCATTGGCTGTAAAGCATTTCGGGGTCACGGAAGGCGCGGTAGGAATGCGGGTTCTTGCATCCTATCTCCGAGCAGGGTAACAGTCTCCTGCTCTTCCTCGAACTAGCGCCGTGGGATCACTTACACAGGAGCCGAGGGTCGGCACCTCCGACAAATTCTTGGGTAAATCAGGAAATCGTGATCGGCTGACGTTAGGTTTTAAGAATAAAGAAAGACTCGCATTTCTCCAGCGCCTTTCACCAACTCAGGACGTCCCAAAGCGCTTTACAGCCAATGAAGCACTTTTTTGAAGTGTGGTCACTGTTGTAATGTGGGAAACGCGGCAGCCAATTTGCGCACAGCAAGCTCCCACAAACAGCAATGTGATAATGACCGGATCATCTGTTTTTAGTGATGTTGATTGAGGGATAAATATTGGCCCCAGGACACCGGGGAGAACTCCCCCTGCTCTTCTTCCAATAGTGGCCGTGGGATCTTTTACATCCACCTGAGAGGGCAGATGGAGCCTTGGTTTAACGTCTCATCCGAAAGACGGCCCCTCCAACAGTGCGGCGCTCCCTCAGTACCGCCCCTTCGACAGTGCGGCGCTCCCTCAGTACCGCCCCTCCGACAGTCCGGCGCTCCCTCAGTACTGCCCCTCCGACAGTGCAGCGCTCCCTCAGTGCTGCCCCTCCGACAGTGCGGCACTCCCTCAGCACTGCCCCGCCGACAGTGCGGCGCTCCCTCAGTACCGCCCCTCCGACAGTGCGGCGCTCCCTCAGTACCGCCCCTCCGACAGTGCGGCGCTCCCTCAGTACCGCCCCTCCGACAGTGCGGCGCTCCCTCAGTACCGCCCCTCCGACAGTGCGGCGCTCCTTCAGTACCGCCCCTCCGACAGTGCGGCGCTCCCTCAGTACCGCCCCTCCGACAGTGTGGCGCTCCCTCAGCACTGGGAGTTTCGGGAGGTGTCCAATATATGGTCCACAGGCCTCGTGAGGCCCCCAAAAACCTCGGTCCCTTCATCCTCCCACAGCCCACCTCTGAAAGGGTGCAGCAAATTTAACCCGGGGGTGGGCGGGGATAGTGTTTTGAATCAATGAAGTTTTAATTAAAAGACGTAACTTAACTCCGCTGGATGGCACAATTGTGTGTGTGTGTGTTTCCCTGGATTCCGTACTTTACGGCCCTTGTAATTCGAGAAGCTGCATTCGTTAAGACAAAAACAGGGTGTGGGCTTAAAATAGCTGGGACTTTCCCAGGGAAGCCTCGCCTCGCGTTAGGTTAGGGAGTTTACTTCCTCTTGGCGTCACTAACATGCCCGAACGAAGCCTGCCCCTCCCCCTCCCCCCTCTTATTTTTACTGTTTAACGCTGTGTTAACTATCCTAACTCGCACCGAGTCCCGTTCACCCATCACCCCCTGTGCTCGCTGACCTACACTGGCTCCCGGTCCGGCAACGCCTCGATTCTCATCCTCGTGTTCAAATCTCTCCGTGGCGCCCGCCCCTCCCTATCTCTATAACCTCCTCCCTACCTTGGCCTTCATTGCAAGAGGATTTGAGTACAGGAGCAAGGATGTCTTACTACAGTTATACAGGTCCTTGGTGAGACCACACCTGGAGTACTGTGTGCAGTTTTGGTCTCCTTACCTAAGAAAGGATATACTTGCCATAGAGGGAGTGCAGCGAAGGTTCACTCAGACTGATTTCTGGGATGGCAGGACTGTCGTATGAGGAGAGATTGGGTCGACTAGGCCTGTATTCACTAGAGTTTAGAAGAATGAGAGGGGGATCTCATTGAAACGTATAAAATTCTGACAGGGCTAGACAGACTGGATGCAGGGAGGATGTTTCCCCTGGCTGGGGGGGTCTAGAACGAGGGGTCACAGTCTCAGGATACGGGGTAGGACATTTAGGACTGAGATGAGGAGAAATGTCTTCACTCAGAGGGTGGTGAACCTGTGGAATTCTCTACCACAGAAGGCTGTGGGAGGCCAAGTCACTGAATATATTTAAGAAGGAGATAGATAGATTTCTAGACACAAAAGGCGTCAAGGGGTATGGGGAGAGAGCGGGAATATGGTATTGAGATAGAGGATCAGCCATGATCATATTGAATGGCGGAGCAGGCTCGAAGGGCCGAATGGCCTACTCTTGCTCCTATTTTTCTATGTTTCTATCTCTATAACCTCCTCCAGCCCCACAACCAGTGTTCCCCATAATTTATTTTTGGGGTGCGCGGCCCCCTTTACGGTTCGAGTCCCCACCGGAGACTTGAGCACGTAATCCAGGCCGGTGAGGGGAGCGCCGCACTGTCATTAACCCGAGGGCCCCGTCCGCCCTCTCAGGTGAACATAAAAAAAATCCCGCGGCCACTATTTCGAAGAAGAGCAGGGGGGGGTGGTGGGGGAGTTCTCCCCGGGTGTCCTGGAGCCAATATTTATCCCTCAATCGACATCCCTAAAAAAAAAAACCAGGACGATCTGGTCATTATCACATTGCTGTTTGTGGGAGCTTGCTGTGCGCAAACTGGCTGCCGCGTTTCCCACATCACAACAGCGACTACTAATATACTTTGGGACGTCCTGAGCTCCTGAAAGGCACTATATAAATGCAAATCTTTTTTAATTATAGTAAGTCATCTTCAAAAAAAATAATGACTTGTGTGAAATGCTTTTCGATGCAACGAGACGCGAGATTTATTTTCTTTTTAAGTCTGTCTTTTTAAGACCGAGTTTAACGCCCTGTCTCATTTCTAACAGGCTTTTCAATCACTGGCCCACGACATATTGATAAAAACAAGCAAGAAATCGGTAAGTTTGCTGCAAAGAAGTACAAAGAAGGTACACTCGGTTAATCCCGGGGATGAGGGGGTGGACATATGAGAAGAGGTTGGGTAGATTGGGAATCTACTCATTGGAGTTCAGAAGAATGAGAGGTGATCTTATTGAAACATATAAGATTGTGAAGGGGTTGGATCGGGTGGATGCGGGGAGGATGTTCCCGATGATGGGTGAAACTAGAACTAGGGGGCATAGTCTTAGAATAAGGGGTTACTCTTTCAAAACTGAGATGAAAAGGAACTGCTTCACTCAGAGGGTGGAAGGTCCATGGAATATGCTGCCACAAAAAGCTGTAGAAGCTACATCATTACATAAATTTAAAACAGAAATAGACAGTTTCCTAGAAGTAAAGGGAATTAAGGGTTACGGGGAGCGGGCAGGAATTTGGACATGAGTCTAGGTTCGGATCGGTCATGGCCCTGTGGGTAGCGGAGTGGGCCCAGGGGCCGTGTAGCCTGATCCTGCTCCTATTTCATGTGTCCAATTCTGTTAGGTTCAGGAGATGGTTCTGTGATAGTAGATTGGCGGTTAGGATCAGATCAGCCATGATCTTCTTGAATGGCGGAGCAGGCTCGAGAGGCCAATTGGCCTACTCCTCCTATTTCTTATGTTCTTATGTAAGACTAATTTCCATTGCACTGGTTACAATGGATGAGCATCGATCCCCGAAGTGTGTGTGTGTGTGTGTGTGTGTAAGAGCCCAAAAGAGTCACGTTGGGCAGCTGCCTTTCCTACTCGTCTGTTCCTTGCTGTGTGTAGGAGCTTGAAGATGGGCGTATTGGGGCATTGATTTCCTGCATCCACCCTCCACCCCTCTTAAAGGGGCTGGCTGCCTCCCAAGGCCTTACCAAAGTGATGGTGCTTCACGTCTTCATTGAATGATACAGCGCAGAAGGAGGCCATTCGGCCCGTCGTGCCTGTGCTGGCTTTCTGACTATATATGCTGTGCCTATATGCATCTCTTCACTTCACCTGACGAAGGAGCAGCGCTCCGAAAGCTTCTGATTTCAAATAAAGCTGTTGGACTATAACCTGGTGTTGTGCGACTTCTCACATTTGTCCACCCCAGTCCAACACCGGCATCTCCACATCTTTGGTAGAGCTGTTAGTCTCACTCCCTCGAGCCTAGACAGTGAGTGTCGGCAGGCTATTTGACCAGGGTGGGGCGCCCACATCCAACACCCTTGCACTCGCACTTCCCGCTGGACTTTGATCAGGAGCAGGAATCCCCGGCTGATTTTCCCCGCCCCGCCACCCTCTCCTGGTCTCCGTGACGCCTCGCAAGACTTGATTACCCCCCCCCCCCCCCCCCCACTGACACTCGCTGTCTCGGCTGGAATGGCTAACCAGGGAAGACTATTCCCCCGCACGAATCACTCCCTTAAGGACAGCGGGGGTGGGGGGGAGGGAACAGAAAGAAAAAAGATCTTGCATTTCTATAGGACGACCTCGGGAAGCTCTTTACAGCCAATGAAGTACTTTTTTTGAAGTGTGGTCACTGTTGTAATGTGGGAAACGCGGCAGCCAATTTGCGCACAGCAAGCTCCCACAAACAGCAATTTGATAATGACCGCATGTTTTTTTAGTGATATTGGTTGAGGGATAAATATTGGGCCCAGGACACCCAGGGAGAACTCCCCCCCCCCCCCCCCCCTGCTCTTCTTCCAATAGTGGCCGTGGGATCTTTTGTGTCCACTTGAGAGGGCAGACGGGGGCCTCGGGTTCAATGTCTCATCCGGAAGGAGAGGGAAATTTGCCCAAAAATAATTCGGGGACCTTGCAAATCATAGATGTCTCTCTCTCTCTCTTGTGTTTTTTTTTGTCTAACTCTTTTTTTTCTATTTCTATTCTCCAAACCTAGGGTTTTGGGTCCCCGAGCTACAAGACCACATTGGACAGCCCGCAGAAGAGCAGTTCCTCGAAGTGTTCCTTAGTTTAAGACGACCACAGCCACCACAGAGCTTTTATCGCCTCCTCCTCACAGACCTATTGTGGATAACTTATTGAAATCAACTGCCGGACCGGTCTGTCCGGGGAAGGGAACAGTCGATCATTCCAGCTTCCCTCGTGGTTTACCTTCGCTATAATCCTTCCCCCCCCACCCCCAACCTTTCCCCCTCCCACGACCCCTCTTCCCCAGTAGAAGATCCGAAGCTACGTTCCCCTCTCTCTCTCTCTCTCTCTCTCTCTTTCTCTTTCTCTCTCTCTCTCTGACTAACTGACATTTCACCCCAGTAACTTGGCGCGCGTCAAGTCTGGGGGGACAAAAAACAGTACTTAAGCTCTGTATCTTCATATATTCTTTGACTTTTTTTGGATACCATCGCTGTTGGGGACTGGAGGGGGTGGGTGGGGCGGAGGGAGCGGAAATGGAGATTGGAGATCTGGTAACCAAGCAAACACTCGATGCCTTATGCCAGAGTCTTATCCGGCATTGTGTTGTTAGCTGTTCCTTCATTTCCATTTTTTTTTGTTCCTTTTTTTAAAAAAAATGGGCGAGACTCCCTCTCTCTCTCTTTTTTTTGTTTGTCAGGCTCTGAGATGCGTTGCGGGACAAACGTGGGAATTCCCAATCATCTGTACTGAATCCCAGAGCCGGAAATCCCTGGGCCCGGGGAGGGCGGAATGAAGATTCAAGTTAGGCAGGGAGGGGAATTGGAATTGGGGGCAGGAGATAATTCTGCTGGAACTCTCCTCCCTCCCCCCTTTCGGTTCCGAAATTCCAGTGGGAGGGAGGAAGCGATCGGTTGACGTTGGGGAAACTAGCTACAAAAGTGATTGCCTTTTTTTTTTGAAATTATTATTTTGATTTCTTCAGCTAAACCTGCCCCCCTGCCCACCCCCCCCCCCCCCCCCCACACACACACACACACATACACATAATAATGTGTCGCAAGTGCCCCATCACTTTTATTCTAATGACCCCCAAGATTCGGGATGGGGGGGTGGGGGGTCAATGCCAGGTCATGCCGGAAGTCCCAACATCCCAGCACCTCTGTACGGTACAGACTTGGGGAGTTGGGAGGCTTCCTGCACCATTGGGAGATGGACCCGGTGATCCGTGATCGTCTGACTAGGTCCCGAAACACGACCCACAGTCGCCTACTCGATAATGGCGCGAGGTTGAGCGATAGGGGGCTAAAAACGGTCCCAGGTTCCATCCCCTGCTCTGCGCTCACTTAACTGTTCCCAGGCGGGACACTGTAATTGGCTCAATATCCCTTGGCTAGAGGCGGGGGGTGGTGAGGGGGTGAGGGGGCGATGGGTAGAGGAACTATCCAGTGTCTGCTGCTGGACAGTGCACCTGTAGGCCACAGCCGAGGACGGAACTGGCCCTTATTGTTGAATAGCTTGCTGACACACTCGCAGCCCAGGCTCGTTTGGGCAAGGTGCTTATGCATCCGTACTTTAGGAGAGTAAGGGCGAAGTGATAAATGAGGGGATGGGGAAATGAATTTACAGTTGGCTCTGGAGGGACAAGATATCTTAAGCTAAGTGAGAAAAATGCTTGTGACCTGTCCTTCCGTTAGAGATGGGTTTGGGCAGGTCGGAGATAGCCAGGCGAGCTAGATAAACGAATGTGGCTTGAGTAGGTGAGAAGGGTAAGAGAAGTCAATAACAACTTGTATTTATATCGCGCCTTTTAAAGTCGTAAAACGTCCCAAGGCGCTTCACAGGAGTGTTTATAATACAAAATTTGACACCGATCCACACAAGGAGAAATTAGGGCAGGTGACCAAAAGCTTGGTCAAAGTGGTTAGGTTTCAAGGAGGAGAGAGAGAGAGAGGTAGAGAGGCGGAGAGGTTTAGGAAGGGAATTCCAGAGCTTAGGGCCCAGGCAACAGAAGGCATGGCCGCCAATGGTGGAGCGATGGAAATCAGGGATGCTCAAGAGGCCAGAATTAGAGGAGCGCAGATATCGCGGGCGGGGTTGTGGGGCTGGGGGAGGTGACAGAGATAGGGAGGGGGCGAGGCCATGGAGAGATTTGAGAGATTTTAAAATCGAGGCGTTGCTTAACCGGGAGCCAATGTAGGTCAGCGAGCACAGGGGCGGGTGATGGGCGAACGGGACTTGGTGCGAGTTAGGACACGGTGGGGTGCGGGGGGGGGCCCCGAGTTTTGGATGAGCTCAAGTTTACATAGGGTAGAACGTGGGAGGCAGGCCAGGAATAGACAGGAATGATTCTGTAATGGGAATGGATATGCAACGGTGACAAAAGGGTTTCTGATGTCGGGTGGCTCTCGCTACACACTATCCGACCACGTCCGGGGCATGGGTTTGAATCTACCCATATCTAATGGATAACAAGTGTTCTCTCGCGTTTCTGCATCTTCAAGGGAAGGGGCAGTCGGGAAACTGTCCCTCCTTCGAGGCACTTTGGGAACCAGTGATGTTCTTCGGCTTCAAACGCTCTTCTGTCATTGGCTGGCCTGCCCTTCACACTGCATTTGATTGACGGGTCATCGCTGCAGGTGATTGGTTGTTCACACTCTCAGTAACCTAGTCCCGGTTATTGCTACTTTCGATTTGGGAAGGGGAACATAAGAACATAAGGAGTAGGAGCAGGAGTAGGCCATACGACCCTTCGGGCCTGCTCCGCCATTCGATAGGATCATGGCTGATCCGAACCTAGACTCACGTCCACTTCCCTGCCCGCTCCCCATAACCCTTAATTCCCTTATCAGCTAGGAAACTGTCTATCTCCGTCATAAATTTATTTCATGTCGCAGCTTCCACAGCTCTCTGAGGTAGCAAATTCCATAGATTTACTACCCTCTGAGTGAAGAAGTTTCTCCTCATCTCAGTTTTGAAACGGCAGCCCCTTATTCTAAGATTATGCCCCCTAGTTCTAGTCTCACCCATCAGTGGAAACATCCTCCCCGCATCCACCCGATCAAGCCCCCTCACAATCTTCTATGTTTCGATAAGATCGCCTCTCATTCTTCTGAATTCCAATGAGTAGAGGCCCAACCTACTCAACCTTTCCTCATAAGTCAACCCCCTCATCGCCGGAATCAATTGAGTGAACCTTCTCTGAACTGCCTCGAGAGCAAGTATATCTTTTCTTAAATATGGAAACCAAAACTGTACGCAGTACTCCAGGTGTGGCCTCACCAGTACCCTGTATAGCTGAAGCAAGACTTCCCTGCTTTTATACTCCATGCCCCTTGCAATAAATGGGAAGGGGGAGGGGGAGGGATTTTGTGGGAGGCGGGAATGGCCACAACCAGACGCAGATTGTGGGTCGCGCAGCTTCCTGATTACGCGCCATCGAGGGGCAAGTGGAAAATGTCTCTCGTCCTCGTGCAGGAGTATCAGTGGTAACGTGAGATAGGGCTCAAAGGCTGTGGATCGCCGCCCTCCTCCCATTCGGATCAGTGGCAACGTGAGATAGGGCTCAAAGGCTGTGGATCGCCGCCCTCCTCCCATTCGGATCAGTGGCAACGTGAGATAGGGCTCAAAGGCTGTGGATCGCCGCCCTCCTCCCATTCGGATCAGTGGCAACGTGAGATCGGGCTCAAAGGCTGTGGATCGCCGCCCTCCTCCCATTCGGATCAGTGGCAACGTGAGATAGGGCTCAAAGGCTGTGGATCGCCGCCCTCCTCCCATTCGGATCAGTGGCAACGTGAGATAGGGCTCAAAGGCTGTGGATCGCCGCCCTCCTCCCATTCGGATCAGTGGGGACACTTGCAACACCTCGTGAATCAGGTCAACCTATTTGGGAATGTGGGCAACGCTGGCAAGGCCACCTTTACTGCCCGTTCCCTAGTTGCCCATGAGATGTCGCAGCCCTCTGATGGCGTTGGGTAGGGAAGTCCAGGATTTTGACCCAGTGACGACGAAAGAACGGCCGATCTGCGTCCCGGTCAGGAGTGCGTGCGGCCTGGAGATGATGGTGTCTTCAAGACGTCGGTGCTTTTACTCTCCAGCTGGGGCTGGGAGATGCTGTCTAGACAGGCTTGGTTACAGGACGTCCCATTTCAAATCTAAATTGAGAATCCGAGCGGCCAGGAGAAACTTCTTTACCCAGCGAGGGGTGAGAATGTGGGGACTCGCTACCACACTGGAGTGCTTGTGGCGAACAGCAGGGATGCATTTAAAGGGAAGCTAGCTAAGTACATGAGGGAAGAGAGGAATGGAAGGTTATGTTGACGGGGTGAGATGAAGCAGGGTGGGAGGAGGCTGGTGTGGAGCATTAACACCGGCATTGGGCCAGTAATCCTATGTAAGAAGTGGCTAGCTGTTGAGAAGTCCAATTGCCCTTCCATCCTAGTGAATGGAGAGAGCGTGAGGTGAGGGAGGTAGAGGTGCTGGATATTTGGGTCTACGAAGTAAGCTCGTCCTATAACGAAGGGGGTAACTGAACCGCCCATTGTGGTAGACAGCAGGAGGTACCAGTTTCGGATGCCCAGGGGTGAATCATTAACCGGGGGAAGGCAGCATGGTGGTGATAGGGGTATTGAAGCCAATTAAACTACCTCTGAGTATAGGAAGTGGAAAATCAGCCATTGCTATTGTGACCCCCCCCATCTCCCTTGCTGGAAAGCACACACGGGACATTAAGCCTCAACGGCGATGCACTACATGTTGAATACCCTACTGGTACTGACCATCACAGCTCACACATGAGAAAAGACCACTTGGCACCACACGTTCCGAAGAGAAGGGGAGAAAATCGTTGGTGGGGAATCTCACTCACGGGCACCACCCGGCCTACTGCTCTTTGACACCGTGCCCTGATATCACACAATGCTCCGCACCACTGGGCTCTACACTTTTTTTCCCCCCTACCCATGCCTAATCACGACCGGAGCTTAAACTAACAGAAAAGGCGACTAATTGGCCTGACCACACCGAGCCCCATCCAG
Source organism: Squalus acanthias (assembly GCA_030390025.1). Lineage (NCBI taxonomy): Eukaryota > Metazoa > Chordata > Chondrichthyes > Squaliformes > Squalidae > Squalus > Squalus acanthias. The sequence goes on along the minus strand of CM059447.1, from coordinate 49,734,160 downwards.
CCGCCGGGATCGACCTCTGCTTGAATCAGCATCCCCGAACGAGGCATCTTCCTCCGCCCAGTTCTCTCTGGTACGTTACGGCAACCCCCCCCCCCTAAAGTTTCAGAAGACCGAAGCCTCTACAAAACGAATTTCAGGCCGCCTCTTTTAGTTGTGCCGTCTCGGTGTGGTAGCTGCATTAGCGCCTCTGTACAACGCTGACGTAATAAATATTTGCAGTTGCTGCGGACTTTGATCCACGCGACTCTTGCTATTTCCACGGCTCTTCTGTTTTCGTTTTTATTCATTCACGGGCTGATGGCATCGTTGGCAATTCGGCATTTATTGCCCGTTCCGAATAGAAAGACTTGCATTTCTACAGCGCCTTTCATGACCACCGGACGTCCCAAAGCGCTTTACAGCCAATGAAGTACTTTTGGAGTGTAGTCACTGTTGTAATGTGGGAAACACGGCAGCCAATTTGTGCACAAGAAGATCCCATAAATAGCAATGTGATAATGGCCTGATAATTTGTTTTAGTGATGTTGATTGAGGGATAAATATTGACCCAGGACACCAGGGAGAACTTCCCTGCTGTTCTTCGAAATAGTGCCATGAAATCTCTTTACGTCCATCTGAGAGCACACATGGGGCCTCGGTTTAACGTCTCATCCAAAAGACGGCACCTCCGACAGTGCAGCACTCCCTCAGTACCGCCCCTCCGACAGTGCGGTGCTCTCTCAGTACTGCCCCTCCGACAGTGCGGCGCTCCCTCAGTACTGCCCCTCCGACAGTGCGGCGCTCCCTCAGTACCGCCCCTGCGACAGTGCGGCGCTCCCTCAGTACTGCCCCTCCGACAGTGCGGCGCTCTCTCAGTACTGCCCCTCCGACAGTGCGGCGCTCCCTCAGTACCGCCCCTGCGACAGTGCAGCGCTCCCTCAGTACCGCCCCTCCGACAGTGCGGCGCTCCCTCAGCACTTCCCCTCCGACAGTGCGGCGCTCCCTCAACACTTCCCCTCCGACAGTGCGGCGCTCCCTCAGTACTGCCCCTCCGACAGTGCGGCACTCCCTCAGTACTGCACTGGGAGTGTCAGCCTAGATTTTTGAGCTCAAGTCTCTGGAGTGGGACTCGAACGCACAACCTTCTGACTCAGAGACGAGAGAGAGTGCTACCCACAGAGCCACGGCTGACCCACTTAAGAGTCAACCACACTGGCGTGGGACTGGAGTCACGTATCTGCCCAAACCGGGTAAGAATGGCAGGCTTCCTTCCACTAAAGTGGCAGGCGGGTTGGTATAGCCGGTCGACACCGAATTAAGGTAATCGGTAAAAGAACCAGAGGGGGCGATGTGGAGAATTTTTTTTTAACGCAGCGATTTGTTGTGATCTGGAACGCGGTGGGAGCAGGTCCAACAGTAACTTTCAAAAGGGGAATTGGATAAATACTGGAAAAGGAAAAAAATTGCAGGGCTATGGGGGAATGAGCAGGGCGGGGATAGCTCTTTCAAAGAGTTGGCACAGGCACGATGGACCGAATGGCCTCCTCCTGTGCTGTATGAAAACAATAGCCAGCCTTTGCATTTGGAGATCAGCTTTGTCTGGGCAGCAGGAACAGGGACAAGAACTACAACTCCCAGAAGGCTTCGCGGGCAGGCGCATGCGCAGACCCCATCTGCCGGAGGAGGGCGGGAGCGGGACCAGACCCGCCCCATCTCTGACATCTGATTGGCTAAAGAGGGAGGGGGGGGCGGGTTTCAGAAGCCCGTGATCCGACTGGCTGACATCCACGTCAATCATGATTTAGAGTCCCGCCCTCCACGTTGATCCTCGACGCCGATTGACCGGGGAGGTTGATGCGATTGGTCGAGGTGCCCATCAATCATGTTTTTTCTCCTCTCTCTCAAACCCCCGCCCATCCTCCTTCCCTCCCTCATCCTCGACGCCATTAGAGTCTGGGCGGCGTCGTCGTTGTTGTCGTCGTGGTGAGGCGACCGGTAGTTCAAAACCCGAACAAATGTCTTTTTCGCCGCCCTTGGCCTCGGGATCGCCATGAGCGCGGCCGTTTTCTTCGGCTGCGCTTTCATCGCCTTCGGGCCGGCCTTTGCCCTGCTGCTGCTGACGGTGGCCGGCGACCCGCTGCGGGTGATCATCCTGGTCGCCGGGTGAGTTTGCGGCGCCTGGCCCCGGCAGGCCTCGATTTAAAGGGATGGTCCCCCACGGGGTCCGGACTTAAAGGGGTGGTCACCTCCATGGTGGTGGGAAATAGTGTTTTGGCCGACAGAAAAATAATTTGAAAAAAAAATCTCCTTTTAACTCGCTCCCCCTCACCCCCCCTCCCCCCCAAACTTCCTCCCGTGGGTTTTAAAAGCGCAGTTGACACAAAACTTGCAAGCATAAGTGAACAGTGAGGAGGAGAGTGATGGACGAAATTTAACGCAGAAAAGTGCGAAGTGATGCGTTTTGGTCGGAGGAACGAGGAGAGGCAATATAAATTAAAGGGTACAATCCTAAAGGGGGTGAACGAACAGAGCCCTGGGGGTGTATGTGCACAAATTGTTGAAGGTTGGCGGGGCAGGTTGAGAAAGCTTGTTTTTAAAAAAAGCATACTGGGTCCTGGGCTCCATAAATAGAGGAGTCGCACAACACCAGGTTATAGTCCAACAGTTTTATTTGAAATTACGAGCTTTCGGAGCTCTGCTCCTTCTTCAGGTACAGGTACAGTGAGTATCATGTCCATAAATAGAGGCATAGAGTGCAAAAGCTAGGAGGTTATGATTAATCTTTATAAAACACTGGTTGGGCCACAACTGGGGTATTGCGTCCAATTCTGGGCACCGCACTTTAGGAAGGATGTGAAGGCCTTGGGGAGGGTGCAGAAAAGATTTACGAGAATGATTCCAGGAATGAGGGACTTAACATAGAAGATAGGAGCAGGATTCGGCCCCTCGAGCCTGCTCCGCCATTCAATGAGATCATGGCTGATCATCCAAATTCAGTACCCTGACCCCTGCTTTCTCCCCATATCCCTTGATCCCTTTAGCCTTAAGAAATATATCTTCAGTTGCATGGATAGACTCGAGAAGCTGGGGTTGTTCTCTTTAGAGCAGAAAAGGTTGAGAGGAGATTTGATAGAGGTGTTCAAAATCATGAGGGGTCTGAACAGAGTAGATAGAGAGAAACTGTTCCCATTGGCGGAAGGGTCGAGAGCCAGAGGACACAGATTCAAGGTGATTGGCAGATGAACCAAAGGCGACATGAGGAAAAACTTTTATTACGCAGTGAGTGGTTATGATCTGGAATGCACTGCCTGAAAGGGTGGTGGAGGCAGACTCAATCGTGGCTTTCAAAAGAGAGTTGGATAAGTACCTGAGGGAAAAAATTTTGCAGGGCTACAGGGAAAGTGCGGGGGGAGTGGGACTAGCTGAAGTGCTCTTGCAGAGAGCCGGCATAGGCCAAATGGCCTCCCTCTGTGCTGTAACCATTCTATAATTCTATAGGGACCCCAAGCTGCCCGCCCCCCTCCCCAGGTGATGGCAGGTGCTGAATCCCACCGGGCTATTTGACCATGGGGGGCGTTCCAGACATCGGAACATAAGGACGAAAGGTCACCGACCTGAAACGTTAACTCTGTTTCACTCTCCACAGATGCTGCCTGACCTGATGGGTATTACCAGCATTTTCAGTTTTTATTATAGGAACAGGAGGAGGCCATTCAGCCCCTCGTCTCTTTTCGACATTCAATTAAACTGTGGCTGATCTGTGTCTGATGCCCCAGTAGGAGGTCACTGGAGGGCAGTGGAAAGTAATTGGACTGATTTCTTCCCCCTCCCCCACCTTAAGTCCTAGGTTAACTTGAGGACAATTGTCGCGCTTGCTCCTGCCAATCTGGCTGGGATCTTGGCACAGACCAAGGCCGTATGGCCCGGGACCACACTCTTTACAGCTCGAAAGATCCCTGTTGAAAGGAAAGGCAGTCTTGGACGACATGCCTCCCTCAAAACCCCACCCACCCACAATAACTAGTCACTTTTCTCAGTGCTGTTTGTGAGATCTTGCTGTGCCCAACAAGCCGTCTATGTAACAACAGTCACGGCGCTTCAGAGTAACTCCTTGTGTGAACCATATTGGTGTGAGCAATATCGTGTGCTTTATAGCATCGTACAGCGCAGAAGGAGGCCATTCGGCCCATCGTACCAGTGCCGGCTCTTTGAAAGAGCTCTCCAATTCGTCCCACTCCCCTGCTCTTTCCCCCATAGCCCTGCAAATATTATATTGACAATGTGACAATTGTGTTAGTGTTAAATAAAAACAGAAAACGCTCGCCAGGTCAGGCCGCATCTGTGGAGAGAGAAACAGAGTTAACATTTCAGGCCGATCACCGTTCGTTAGTGTTGTCTAGTCTTCAGTACGAATTCGACACCTTTTATTTGTTTAGACTTGAAGTTTGATTGAAGTGTATTGGAGTGAGGGGAGCAAGGTGCAAAGATGTGCAACACGTTGGCATAGTGGTTAGCACTGTTGCCTCACAGCGCCAGGGACCCGGGTTCGAATCCGGCCCTCGGGTGACTGTCTGTGTGGAGTTTGCACATTCTCCCCATGTCTGCGTGGGTTTCCTCCGGGTGCTCCGGTTTCCTCCCACAGTCCAAAGATGGGTTAGGTTGATTTGGCTATGATAAATTGACCCTTAGTGTTAGGGGGATTAAATACGTGGGGTTACGGGGATAGGGTGGGATATGTGTCGGTGCAGGCTCGATGGGCCGAAATGGCCTCTATCTGCACTGTGGGGATTCTGTGATGTGCTTTTGGTGGGTGTTTTATGATCCGGTACGTCAGCTCTCGAGCATGAGAGCGATCCCGATGACAAGATCACACAGTGACGAGGGAGATCATTCAGCGCACCCACCCCTAGTGTCCAACTGTTTCCTGAATAATTCCAGGGTTTCCGACCCAGAATCTACTCGACACGTTGATCATCTTCATGTGAAGGACTTCCCAATGTCAGTCCCTCATTTTTGACGGTTTGAACCAGGAGAGTGCCCAGAGAATGAGGCTGGTCAGATGTGGAAAGTACTGGGAATATGAGGCCTTGCGTTCGTTCCCACAGTTAGCCCGTAGATGATGCTGGCAGGACAAAGCATCGTCCTGCTGTCATTGTTAACAGGATCTGCATTTACCCTTTTTTTTGGTGGCATTTATATGTACCTCTGTGAGGTTCCCTCTCTATCGATCCCCTCCTGCTCAAGATGATACATCTTAAGGTGCAGTTCCTGCTTACCTCGCCACCTATCTACCTACCTTCCTTCCTTCCTCAATACCTACCCACCTTCCTTCTTTAATACCTTAATAATTTGAAGCAGTAATCGTTTTATATTGGGGTAGAGTTAAAATGGGTAACAAGATTGCCTAGTGTCTGAAAGAAAGAAAGACTTGCATTTCTACAGCGTTTTAATGATCTCAGGACGTCCCAAAGCACTTTACAGCCAATGAAGTACTTTTGGAGTGTAGTCACTGTTGTAATGTAGGAAATGCAGCCGCCAATTTGCGCACAGCAAGCTCCCACAAACAGCAGTGAGATGAATGACCATTGGCCCAGGGCACCGGGGAGAACTCCCCCCTGGCTCCTCTTCAATATAGTGGCCCGTGGGATCTTTTACGTCCACCCGAGAGGGGCAGACGGGGGCCTCGGTTTAACGTCTCATCCGAAAGACGGCACTTCCCGACAGTGCGGCACTCCCTCAGTACCGTCCCTCCGACAGTGTGGCGCTCCCTCAGTACCGCCGCTCCGACAGTGTGGCACTCCCTCAGTACCGCCCCTCCGACAGTGCGGCGCTCCCTCAGTACTGCCCCTCCGACAGTGCGGCGCTCCCTCAGTACCGCCCCTCCGACAGTGCGGCGCTCCCTCAGTACTGCACTGGGAGTGTCGGCCTGGATTATGGGCTCGCGTCTCTGGGGTGGCGCTCGAACCCACGACCTTTGACTCGGGCGGGAGTGCCACCCACTGCACCACGGCCCCAACACTTAACAAGAATCGACAGCAAAGGAGGGAGAGTGAAAGAACTGAGTGTTGTTTTTTTCTTCAAAAAAATGCTCCCTGTGACAACAGTGGGGCTGGACTGGAAGTCAGGCTTGGTTCTGTGGTCGAGGCAGTGGTTTGCCACAGTTAAGTTCAAAGTGACTCGAGTGCAACCTTGAAAGAGTCACCAGGCAGAAATGACAAGCCACAGATGTCACCACAGAATTATCTGCACGCCCACATTAGCAAGGTTGGAACAGAAGTCCTGATTGATTCTTCTCCTTTCTAGCCCCAAGAGTACTGAAATATCAGCCAACTCCCCAATAAATGGGGACCGAATGCTCAGCTCCAAGGTGGGCGCGCACTAATGCATCTTGTCCAGCTCTCGATGTGCGCGCACACACACTTCCCAGCAGGGCTACCGTGGACCATCAATCAGGAGCAGGAGCCTTGTCTGATTTTATTTGTTTTATCCCCCGCTCCTGTATTACCCCGAAACAGGCCTCGTCGTGGCGAGTGTGTAGCCGTGTTGTGTGCAGTTTTGGTCGGCTTATCCGAGGAAGGATGTTCTTGCCATGGAGGGAGTGCAGTGAAGATTCACAAGGCTGATACCTGGGATGGCAGGAATGACGTACAAGGAGAGATTGGGTCGATTGGGCTTATACTCGCTGGAGTTTAGAAGAATGAGAGGGGATCTCATTGAAACTTATAAAATTCTAACCGGACTAGACAGACTAGATGCAGGAAGGATGTTCCCGATGGCCGGAGAGTCCAGAACCAGGGGTCACAGTCTAAGGATAAGGGGTAAGCCATTTAGGACAGAGATGAGGAGGAATTTCTTCACCCAGAGAGTGGTGAACCTGTGGAATTCTCTACCACAGAAGGCAGTAGAGGCCAATTCATTAAATATATTCAAGAAGGAGTTAGATATGTTTCTTAAGGCTAAAGGGATCAAGGGATATGGGGAGAAGGCAGGGACAGGGTACTGAATTTGGATGATCAACCATGATCTCATTGAATGGCGGAGCAGGTTCGAGGGGCTGAATGGCCTACTCCTGCTCCTATCTTCTATGTTTCTATGTTTCCCTGGCCAGTGCTAATGGTTCCGCTCTTCCTTTGCCCCGGCAGGTCGTTCTTCTGGCTGGTGTCGCTGCTCCTCTCCTCGCTCCTATGGTTCGTCGCAGTCCAGCTCAGTGACAAGGAGAACCCCAGTGTGCAGCATGGGCTGCTGATCATGGGGGCGGGGTTCTCCGTGCTGCTTCAAGAGGTCTTCCGCTTCGCATATTACAAGCTGCTCAAGTAAGCTCCTCGGGTCGGTCACTCCTGTCCGACTGTAGCGCCGACCGAAAAATCGCTTGTGTGCCGTGCACTGCTCAGACTTGAGCACTTAACCGAGGCTGACTCTCCCAGCGCAGCACCGTCGGAGGGGCCATGTTCCAGATGAGACGTTAAACCGAGGCCCCGTCTGCCCCTCCGACAGTGCGGCACTCCCTCAGTACCGCCCCTCCGACAGTGTGGCGCTCCCTCAGTACTGCCCCTCCGACAGTGCGGCGCTCCCTCAGTACTGCCCCTCCGACAGTGCGGCGCTCCCTCAGTACTGCCCCTCCGACAGTGCGGCGCTCCCTCAGTACTGCCCCTCCGACAGTGCGGCGCTCCCTCAGTACTGCCCTCCGACAGTGCGGCGCTCCCTCAGTACCGCCCCTCCGACAGTGCGGCGCTCCCTCAGTACCGCCCCTCCGACAGTGTGGCGCTCCCTCAGTACCGCCCCTCCGACAGTGCGGCGCTCCCTCAGTACCGCCCCTCCGACAGTGCGGCGCTCCCTCAGTACCGCCCCTCCTACAGTGCGGCGCTCCCTCAGTACCGCCCCTCCGACAGTGCGGCGCTCCCTCAGTGCCGCCTCTCCCATAGTGCGGCGCTCCCTCAGTACCGCCCCTCCGACAGTGCGGCGCTCCCTCAGTACTGCCCCTCCGACAGTGCGGCGCTCCCTCAGTACTGCCCTCCGACAGTGCGGCGCTCCCTCAGTACCGCCCCTCCGACAGTGCGGCGCTCCCTCAGTACCGCCCCTCCGACAGTGTGGCGCTCCCTCAGTACCGCCCCTCCGACAGTGCGGCGCTCCCTCAGTACTGCCCCTCCGACAGTGCGGCGCTCCCTCAGTACCGCCCCTCCGACAGTGCGGCGCTCCCTCAGTACCGCCCCTCCTACAGTGCGGCGCTCCCTCAGTGCCGCCCCTCCGACAGTGCGGCGCTCCCTCAGTGCCGCCCCTCCCATAGTGCGGCGCTCCCTCAGTACCGCCCCTCCGACAGTGCGGCGCTCCCTCAGTACCGCCCCTCCGACAGTGCGGCGCTCCGACAGTGCGGCGCTCCCTCAGTACTGCCCCTCCGACAGTGCGGCGCTCCCTCAGTACCGCCCCTCCCATAGTGCGGCGCTCCCTCAAACTCTTTTCATTTATATAGCGCTGCTCGCGGCCTCAGGACATCCCAAAGCGCGATATAGCCAATTAGGTACTTTTAGTAAACACGGCAGCCAATTTGCGCACAGCAAGCTCCCACAAACAGCAATGTGATAATGACCAGATCATCTGTTTTGGTGATGTTGGTTCCAGAATCTTACAGCACAGAAGGAGACCATGCAGCCCGTTGTGCCTGTGCTGGCTCTTGGAAAGAGCTGTCGAATTTAGTTTGGTTGAGGGGTAAATATTGGCCCAGGACACCGGGGAGAACTCCTCCCCCCCACCCCCCGCCCCCACCCCGGCTCTTCAAAATAGTGGCCGTGGGATCTTTCATCTGAAAGAAGACACCTCCGGCAACGCAGCGCACAGAGAAACAGGAAGGGTTCGGCGTGGGGTATTTTTTTCTCATCCGTGAATATTGAGGGAATCAAAGGGATATGGGGATAGTGCAGGAAAGTGGAGATGAGGTAGCAGATCTGCCATGATCTTATTGAATGGCGGAGCAGGCTCGAGGGGCCGAATGGCCGACTCCTGCTCCTAATTCTTATGTTCTTAGCGCGCCGGGGACCTGTTGTGTTTCAGCCGCCATGACTGGCAGCACAAGACGTCTACAATCTTCCGTGTGTTTTGCTCTCTGCTTCGCAGGAAGGCTGACCAAGGCCTCGCCGCGATTAGTGAAGATGGACGATCGCCCATCTCGATTGGACAGATGGCATATGGTAAGTGAAACCTACAGCCCGTTACATAGAATGTTAGAACACAGAGACAGGCCGTTGCCTGGCAGCATCATGCGCTGCTCCGCTGTGATTCAGTTGTAATTGTGCTCGCTGACCTTGTTTTCAAATCTTCTCCATGGCCTCGCCCCCATCCTCCCTATCTCTGTAACCTCCTCCGGCCCCACAACCCCTCCGAGATCTCGGCGCTCCTCCAATTCTGGCCTCTTGCGCATCCCCCCGATTTCCATCGCTCCACCATTGGCGGCCGTGCCTTCAGCCGCCTGGGCCCCGAGCTCTGGAATTCCCTCCCTAAACCTCTCCGCCTCTCTCTCCTCCTTTAAGACGCTCCTTAAAACCGACCTCTTTGACCAAGCTTTTGGTCACCTGTCCTAATATCTCCTGATGTGGCTCGGTGTCGAATTCTGCTCGATGACGCTCTTGTGAAGCGCCTCGGGACGTGTTAACTGCGTATAAATGCAAGTTGTTCAAACCAGTCTTCGGGCTGTGGCAGTGGCTCAGCGTGCTGACCAGGGATTGAAGCTGGGACCTTCTTTGTCCTGCGTGGCAAAAACTGTTACCCCAGACTCTGCACTAGTTCAGTTCTGGCCTCTTCCCCGAGCGTGCTGAGTGAGGTGCCTCGCAGCCCGTCGAATCCTCGCAAACTTCTCTCTCTCTCTCTCTCTCTCTCTCTGCAGTTTCAGGTCTCGCCTTCGGAGTCATCAGCGGCGCCTTCTCCGTCATCAACATTCTGTCCGACTCGCTGGGACCGGGCGTGGTTGGGATTCACGGGGGGTCGCCGTACTTCTTCCTTACCTCAGGTGGGTCGAGTAAACCGAGGGACCCAGTGTGGTAACTGCATGCCCGTCGATTACGTGCCGGTGTCTGGTGAATAAAGCAATGCTATCCTCCCTGTCCTTCCACTGTTTTTTATCCTCTGGTCGCTGATTCCATTTTGGCTCGAAGGAGCGAGCGTGCTTTATTATTAGGTGTCGGCCACAGCTCAGTGGGAAGCTCTCGCCTCTCAGTCTGAAAGTCGTGGGTTCAGATCTCCACTCCAGAATCTTGAGCACATAATCCAGGCCGACACTCCCAGTGCCAGTGCTGAGGGAGTGCAGCACTGTCGGAGGGGTGGTACTGAGGGAGCGCAGCACTGTTGGAGGGGCGGTACTGAGGGAGGGGCTGTACTGAGGGAGCGCCGCACTGTCGGCGGGGCAGTACTGAGGGAGCGCTGCGCTGTCGGAGGTGCCGTCTTTCGGATGAGACGTGAAACCGAGGCCCCGTCCGCCCTCTCAGGTGGACGTAAAAGATCCCACCGCCACTATTTCGAAGAAGAGCAGGGGGAGTTCTCCCCGGAGTCCTGGGACCAATATTTATCCCTCACTTTAAAAAAAGCAAATGATCTGGTCATTATCAGATTGCTGTTTGTGGGAGCTTGCTGTACGCGAATTGGCTGCCGCGTTTGCTACATTACAACAGTGACTACACTTCAAAAAGTACTTCATTGGCTGTAAAGCGCACTGGAACATCCAGAGGTCATGAAAGGCGCTGTAGAAATGCGAGTATTTCTTTCGTTTACTCCCTTCCTTTCCCCTGAAGGGACTGACTCTGGCTGGGGTACCATTCCACGGACGGAACACCCCCCCCCCCCCCCCCAGGCAGCGAGTGCCGGCAACATATTCGGATGTGGGTGGGGAAGGAGCAGCACATCGTAGCCTCCTTTCCTCACCGGATATCTCCGCGGGAGCGGGAGTCACTGGAAAGCAGTTGGGAGCAGAAGCCCTGGCTGATCTTTCTACCCACCCTACCCCAAACCCAGGGCCAATTGCAGCACCGCTGATTAACATCCTGTAACTCCACGCAGGTCAGGGCTTGAACCTGGGACTTTCCGGCCTGGAAAGAAAGAAAGAGAATTACAGCGCCTTTCATGACCTCAGGACGTCCCAAAGCGCTTCACAGCCAATGAAGAACTTTTTTGAAGTGTAGTCACTGTTGTAATGTAGAAAACGCAGCAGCCAATTTGCGCACAGCAAGCTCCCACTGACTATACGATAATGAGCAGATCATCTGTTTTAGTGATGTTGGTTGAGGGATAAATATTGGCCCCAGGACACCGGGGAGAACTCCCCCTGCTCTTCTTCGAAATAAAATCATAGAAATTTACGGCCATTCGGCCCATTGTGTCCGTGCTGGCCGAAAAAGAGCCATCCAGCCTAATCCCACTTTCCAGCTCTTGGTCCGTAGCCCTGTAGGTTACGGCACATCCAAGTACTTTTTAAATGTGATGAGGGTTTCTGCCTCTACCACCCTTTCAGGCAGTGAGTTCCAGACCCCCACCACCCTCTGGGTGAAAAAAGTTCTCCTCAACTCCCCTCTAATCCTTCTACCAATTACTTTAAATCTCTTCCCCCTGGTTATTGACCTCTCCGCTAAGGGAAATAGGTCCTTCCTATCCCCTCTATCCCGGCCCCTCATAATTTTAAAACACCACAATTAAGTCTCCCCCTGGGATCTTTTACGTCCACCCGAGAGGGCAGCTGGGACCTCGGTTTAACATCTCGCCCGAAGGACCACGCCTCTGGATTGTGCGCTCGAGACTCTGGAGCGAGGCTCGAGCCCACAACCTTCTGACTCTCAGACGCGAGCGCTGTACCCACTGAGTCACGGCTGCACAACTCCGCCACTCCCTGAGTCACTGCAGCAGCATTCCTCATTTTTTTAAAAAGAGCCGTGTGCGGTGGGAGCGCTGATCGGCGCAGTGCTCGGTGCGTCAAGAGGGGGGGATACGTGTGGTTTTGTTGCGAGACCAGTAATCCAGAGGGCTGGACTAGTGATCCAGTTTGAGAATTTGAATTCAATTTTTAAAAATCTGGTCTCGGCAAAAGTGACCGTGAAGCTGTCGGATTGTCATAAAAACCCAACTTTTTAAAAATTAGTTTTTTATGGGACGTGGCCAGCATTTATTGCCCATCCCTAATTGCCCTTGAGAAGGTGGTGGTGAGCCTCCTTCTTGAACCGCTGCAGTCCGTGTGGTGAAGGTACTCACACAGTGCTGTTAGGGAGGGAGTTCCAGGATTTTGACTCCGCGACGATGAAGGAACGGTCGATATATTTCCAAGTCAGGATAGTGTGTGACTTGGAGGGGAATTTGGAGGTGGTGGTGTTCCCATGCGCCTGCTGCCCTTGTCCTTCTAGGCGGAAGAGATCGCGGGTTTGGGAGGTGCTGCCGAAGAAGCCTTGGCGAGTTGCTGCAGTGCATCTTGTAGATGGTACACACTGCAGCCACGGTGCGCCGGTGGTGGAGGGAGTGAATGTTTAAGGTGGTGGATGGGGTGCCGATCAAACGGGCTGCTTTGTCCTGGATGGTGTCGAGCTTCTTGAGTGTTGTTGGAGCTGCAACTCATCCAGGCAAGTGGAGAGTATTCCATCACACTCCTGACTTGTGCCTTGTAGATGGTGGAAAGGGAGTCAGAAGGTGAGACGTTCGCTGGTTCACTGATGTCCTTTAGGGAAGGAAACCTGCCGTCCTTACCCGGTCTGGGCCTGTATGTGACTCAAGTCCCGCACCAACGTGGCTGACTCTGAACTGCCCCTCTGGAGTGGCCCAGTGAGCCCCTCAGTTTGTATCGAACCCGCTATCAGCGGTTCAGAGACGGCGGCTCACCACCACTTCCTCAGGGCAACCAGGGATGGGCCATAAATGCCGGCCTTGCCAGCGACGCCCACATCCCGAGAGTGAGTCAAACCGAAAGAATCTGGTTTCGCAATGCAGGCTGCTGCCTGCTCAGAGCTCCGCACCAGGAGCGCTGAATGGCGATCCCACCCCACAGGGCGAGTCAGTGCAAGCTCGGACCTGTCCACACGCACACTGTGTAACTGGGTGATTCCCGTCTCTCTCTCTCCAGCTTTCCTGACGACGGCTCTTGTTCTCTTACACACGTTCTGGGGGGTCGTGTTCTTCGACGCCTGCGAGAAGAGGAAGTGGCTGGCGCTGGCCGCGGTCGTCGTTAGTCACGTGCTGATGTCGGGCTTGGTGAGTGCAGCTCTTGCGCGGCTCCCCGTTCGCTCGCTTCCTCCGCCCCAGCCTGAGGCGCAGAGGCGCTGTAGAAATGCAAGTTGTCCATTTCTTTCTGCTGTGCCTCGCACACCACCTTCCCCTCCAGCCACGCACTGGGTGGAGGCTTGGCCACTGTCCACAAGGAGGGAGGGCTCTGTGGCCCTCCAGGCAGCTACCTTAGGGGAAAAACAAAAGACTTGCATTTCCACAACGCCTTTAGCGACCGCCAGACGTCCCAAAGCGCTTCACAGCCAATGAAGTAACTTTTGAAGTGCAGTCACTGTTGTAATGTAGGAAACGCGGCAGCCAATTTAACCACAGCAAGCTCCCACAAACCACAATCTGATAATGACCAGATCATCTGGGTTTTTTTTTTAAGTGATGTTGGTTGAGCGATAAATATTGGCCCCAGGACACCGGGGAGAACTCCCCCCTGCTCTTTTTCCAATAGTGGCTGTGGGATCTTTTACGTCCACCTGAGAGAGCAGACGGGGCCTCGGTTTAACGTCTCATCCAAAAGACGGCCCCTCCGACAGTGCGGCGCTCCCTCGGTACCGCCCCTCCGACAGTGCGGCGCTCCCTCGGTACCGCCCCTCCGACAGTGCGGCGCTCCCTCGGTACCGACAGTGCGGCGCTCCCTCGGTACCGCCCCTCCGACAGTGCGGCGCTCCCTCGGTACCGCCCCTCCGACAGTGCGGCGCTCCCTCGGTACCGCCCCTCCGACAGTGCGGCGCTCCCTCGGTACCGCCCCTCCGACAGTGCGGCGCTCCCTCGGTACCGCCCCTCCGACAGTGCGCCGCTCCCTCGGTACTGCAGTGGGAGTGTCAGCCTAGACTTGTGCTCAAGTCTCTGGGGCTCAAACCCACAACCTCCTGACTCCGAGGCGAGAGAGTGCGCTACCCACTGAGCCACGGCTGGCCCGTTCGGGTGGAAGATGTTGTAAATCTTGGAATGCAGGGACTGTTCTTCACTGCCTCTGTGCTGCTCTCCTGCAACTGATCTTTCAATTCCTACTCAGACGTTCTTGAATCCTTGGTATGAGGGAAGCCTTCTTCCGATTTACGGCATCACGGTTGCCATGGGAGCGTGGGCCTACTTTACAGCCGGAGGATCAGCGCACAACATCTGGCGTTGCGTCACATGTAGGTACACCTGCCGTTAATGCCCTCATTTCCTGTCCCCTCTTTCCCCCCCCAGCATGTCCCAGACTGGTGCATGGTTTTCGTGACTGGATTTTTTTTCTTCTCCAAATGCTTTCAGTTCACTCCCGGGGGGGTGGGGAGTGCGGGCGCGTCGGCTTCCTCGCGATCAGTGGTTTCCTACCAGTCCCGCGCCCAAGCGGCCAGCTATCGACTGTGGGGGGCGTCGCGGCCGATTTCCCGTTCTCGTCTGGCGTCCGCTGGATAGAGTTCACAGAAACATAGAAGATAGGAGCAGGAGTAGGCCATTCGGCCCCTCGAGCCTGCTCCACCATTCGATGAGATCATGACTGATCATCCAAACTCAGTACCCTGTCCCTGCCTTCTCCCCATATCCCTTGATCCCTTTAGCTTTAAGAAATATATCTAACTCATTCTTGAATATATTTAATGACTTGGCCTCCACTACCTTCTGTGGTAGAGAATTCCACAGGTTCACCACTCTCTGGGTGAAGAAATTCTTCCTCATTTCTGTCCTAAATGGCTTACCCCTTATCCTTAGGTTATGACCCCTGGTTCTGGACTCTCCGACCATCGGGAACATTCTTCCTGCATCTAGTTTGTCCAGACCTGTCAGAATTTTATATGTTTCGATGAGATCCCCTCTCATTCTTCTATACTCCAGCGAGTATAAGCCCAATCGACCCAATCTCTCCTCATATGTCATTCCTGCCATCCCAGGTATCAGCCTGGTGAATCTTCGCTGAACTCCTTCCATGGCAAGAACATCCTTCCTCAGTTCAGGAGTGAAGGCTGATTTGCCTCCGCCCGGGGCGCACGTCCTTCTACCGTCGCATGATAACGATGATAATGGAGTTGTTGCCTAATCATGGCGATCGATCTCCTTTATCAATTCGTCTGCAATGGACCCAGACCTGAGGCGAGGAAACCCCCCCCCCCCCCCCCCCCAGTGGTGGAGAGCTTTGGGAACCGTCGGTCCGAAGTCACCTCTTCCTCTGCTACTGTGTCAGCTGTGGCTCCCACAGACAACAACAATTTGCCTTTATATAGCGCCTTTAACGTAATAAAACGTCCCACGGTGCTCTACAGGAGTTTATTATCAATAGAAAA
>CM059447.1:49673678-49713678 GCA_030390025.1 Squalus acanthias | reverse complement strand
CCCTGGCAGTGGCAAAGGCCCCATTTTTTTGGAGGCCCTAAATTCAAGATGGCTGACCAGCCTCTGTACTGAGGATCCTCCTCTTGTCACCTCGGAGTAATGTATTGAGTGACAGAGAGACGGGAAAGGTGATTTAAAAACCTTCCGTGAGGCCTATTAAAAAACATTTTTTTTTACCGTAATCCTCACCGCAAACATTCCATCCAAAAGGTCCTTTTGGGCGCCAATGGTCAGCCGCCTTAGCGGAAGGTTCACTATGGCAGCAGAGGCGTCTGCATATTTGCCTGAATAATGTGGGTCTTGTAACGAGATGATTTGATTCTCTGTGTCAAAGTGCACCTATATTCTTAAAAGAGCATTAATATTTCATTTAAAATACATCTTCTACAATATTTTAGTTATTATATTGGGATTGCTGTCTGATTTTTGTGTGTGTGTGTGTCTGGTGTTGCCTATGTGGGCAGAACAGTGGCAAATGGAATTCAGTCTGGAGAAGTGTGAGGTCATGCATTTGGGGAGGGCTAACAAGGCAAGGGAATACACTATAAATGGTCGGACACCGAGAAGTGCAGAGGGACCTTGGAGTGCATGTCCACAGATCCCTGAAGGTAGCAGGCCAGGTAGATAAGGTGGTTAAGAAGGCATACGGGATACTTGCCTTTATTAGCCGAGGCATAGAATATAAGAGCAGGGAGGTTACGCTTGAACTGTATAAAACCAGAGTTAGGCCGCAGCTGAAATACTGCGTGCAGTTCTGGTCACCACATTACATGAAGGATGTGATTGCACTAGAGGGGGTGCAGAGGAGATTTACCAGGATGGGGAATTTTAGCTATGAGGAAAGATTGGAGAGGCTGGGGTTGTTTTCTTTGGAACAGAGGAGGCTGAGGGGAGATTTAATTCGGGTGTATAAAATTATGAGGGGCCTGGATAGAGTGGATAGGAAGGACCTATTCCCCTTAGCAGAGAGGTCAATAACCAGGGGGCGTAGATTTAAAGTAATTGGGAGAAGGATTAGAGCGGAGTTGAGGAGAACTTTTTTCACCCAGAGGGTGGTGGGGTTCTGGAACTCACTGCCTGAAAGGGTGGTAGAGGCAGAAACCCTCAACATTTAAAAAGTACTTGGATGTGCACTTGAAGTGCCATAACCTACAGGGCTACGGACCAAGAGCTGGAAAGTGGGATTAGGCTGGATGGCTCTTTGTCGGACAAGATGGGCCGAATGGCCTCCTTCTGTGCTGTAAATATCTATGATTCTACTGGCCGCACCCTGGAGCATTACAAGAAAGGCATGAAGGACTTTTGTCCCCTCGCCCATGCTCCCGGTTTTACCGCCCCCCCCCCCCGAAGCTGCGGAGTGTCCTTGCTGGAGTGCAATTCCACAGACGTTACCTTGCTGTCTGGGCCCAGATGGCAAGTGTAGGCTTGCCCTGCGCAAATTGGCTGCCGCGTTTCCCACATCACAACAGTGACTACGCTTCAAAAAGTGCCCGATGTCCTGAGGTCGTGGGAGGCGCCGTAGAAATGCAAGTCTTTTGTTCCCAGTCACTCGAGGGAGGTGTCTGTGCCAAACCCCAGAAACCAGACCGAGAGATTCGGGCGGGTAGACGGGAGAGAAAATAACTTGCCGATCACGACTCCTTCACACAGTTTCACATTCATTTTTTTATTTGTGGTGCAGTATAGAGCTGTCTCCATCAGAGGGCAGCAGAGTGCTTTGTAACATGACTTATCCGCAAACAGCCCCAACGACCGGTCAACGCAACGACTCCTCCCTGCCTTTAGTCAGGCCCACCCACATCAACAGGACAGGCGGACGGGAGCTCGGCCTTCCGCGAGCCTAGACTGTGTGCGTCTGTTAACCGATGTCAGCACTGAGCACTGCTCTGGTCTCCGTATTCCCAAAATGATCCAGAGGCACTGGAGAAGGTGCAAAAAAAAAAAAGATCGACAAGGATGGTATCCGAATTGAGAGGTTGTACCTATCAGGAAAGATTGAACAGGCTGGGGCTCTTTTCTCTGGAAAAGAGAAGGCTGAGGGGTGACCTGATAGAGGCCTTTTAAGATTATGAAAGGGGGTTCGATAGGGTAGACGTAGAGATGTTGTTTCCACTTGTGGGGCAGACCAGAACTAGGGGCCTATCAATATAAGAGAGTCACTAATAAATCCAATCGGGAATTCAGGAGAAACTTCTTTACCCAGAGAGTGGTGAGAATGTGGAACTCGCTCCCACAGTGGGTGGTTGAGGTGAATAGTATCGATGCATTTAAGGGGAAGCTGGATAAACACACAAGGGAGAAAGGAATCGAAGGATACGGTGATGGGGTGAGATGAAGAGGGGTGGGAGGAGGCTGGTGTGGAGCAGAAACACCGGCACGGAGCAGTTGGGCCCAATGGCCTGTTTCTGTGCTGTAAATACTTTGCAATGTTCAAAAAGGGAAGATGTTAAATACTTGATTTTTTTTTCTCCAACTTTTTTTTGGTTACAATTATTTCCGTTTAAACTTTACCTAAGTTGAGGGAGAGGTGGAAGGGCAGGTTGGCGGGGTGAAGCTACGGAGAGATCGGAGGACGAGCATTTTAATACTGACGCACACGGGATGGGGGAGCCTGTGACAGTTCCAGATGAATTAGGGAGATTATAAGGCACTAGCTCTACAACAACGTGTATTTATACAGCGCCTTTAACGTAGTAAAACGTCCCAAGGCGCTTCACAGGAGCGATTATCAGACAAAATTTGACACCGAGCCACATGAGATATTAGGACAGGCGACCAAAAGCTTGGTCAAAGAGGTCGGTTTTAAGGTGGAGAGGTTTAGGGAGGGAATTCCAGAGCTTTGGGGCCCAGGCAGCTGAAGGCGCGGCCGCCAATGGTGGAGCGATGGAAATCGGGGGATGCGCGAGAGGCCAGAATTGGAGGAGCGCAGAGATCTGGGAGGGTTGTGGGGCTGGAGGAGGTTACAGAGATAGGGAGGGGCGAGGAGGCCATGGAGGGGATTTGAACACAAGGATGAGATTTTTTTAAATCGAGGCGTTGCTCTCCCCACCTGACCTCGGCGAGCAGGACCAGGAACGCTGGTCGCTCCTTCTCCCTTTCCTAAGTCGCCAACCCTGGACGTATTCCTGGAGCTTCCATCACACGACCTCCAACCACCCCACCCGGTCGAACAGCCTTTGATCCGTCTCCAATATTTTTTTTACAACTAATGAAGCAAATCGATCAACTGAAGTGATTTTTCTCCCGGGTGTTGCTCGCTGCCAGTGTCCGGGAGATGAATCTTGTTCATTGTAGCTTCCCCCCTTTGAGCGCAGTTGCTCCCGGTTACCGCCCAGGGCTCCGGCATTGCTTAGTAACTGGCCGAGTGGCTCGCTCGCTCAGCACGGTGCCTGAACGCTTCCACTAAACAGAAGGCGGTGCGGCGTAACTGGTGATGGCGCGGCAAATTTTCGGGTGAGCCACACTGGCCGTCAGCGAGTCTCTCGTTCGGTCCCCGGGTCTGTGCTAAGGGAGCTGATTGAGGCACGGTCCTGCCTTCGGGGTTCCTCCTCGGGCTGGGAGGGGGAAATCATCCAGGGTTCCTGCTCCTGATCGCTGTGCGGTGACTCTTGTCGGGTGAGGACAAGACTGGGCTTGTCTGTGATTTTCCCCCCCACGGTCGAATGGCCTGGCAGCACTCACCGGCACCCCATAGCCTATCGGTGCTCGACCCCCGCCCCCCGATCCGCCCGTGGTTGACTGGCCAGTCAGCGCTCACCGCCTCCCACGGTCGAATAGCCTGTCCACACCTACCCCAACACCCACGGTCAAATTTCCTGTCAGCGCTCGCAGGCCCCCCATAGTCAAATGGCCTATTCCGCCCCCCCCCCCTCCCCCCCACCGCAATGGTTGAATGGCCTGTCAACGCTCACCGCCTCCCACGGTCGAATAGCTTGTCCACACTCTCAGCCGCCCCCCACAGTCGAATGGCTTGTCCACGCCACCCCCGGTTGAATTTCCTATCAGTGCTCGCAGCGCACCCCCCCCCCCCCCCCGACGGTCGAATGGCCTGTCCGCACCACCCCCCGGTCGAATTTCCTGTCGGCGCTCGCAGCCCGCCCCCCCCCCACGGTCGAATGGCCTGTCCACGCTCACCGCCACAGGTGAGCAATGGCCACGGACAAGCTGTCGCTGCCCGTGAATCATGATCTTTTGTTGGGTCGTGAGTTTCGCGGAGCTGGGGATTTGCACAGGGCTGTTGCCTTATTGCTGGATAAATCCGTAACGATCTGTTGCTGTCGGCTGCTGGGGGTGGGCGGGGGAGTCGAGCGCAGATTAACGGGAACAGGGATTTAAACTTCAGAGGAGACTCCGGAAGCTGCGTGGTCCGACTCGGCACAGCCCAGCAAAGAGTCCGGACCCCCACGAGAGAGTCGTTTGCTCCCGTGGGCCACTGTACGGTCTTTCCAGGTGGCTTGCCCGTCCGTTTCAATCTCGAGAGACACCTTAGAATGAGCAGTTCAGAAGGGCAAATTACACAACTTATATTGAAGTAAACGTGATCGCTTAGTCATGGAGTTTCGTCGACAGTATTTTCAGAAGCGCCATTATCGCTTTTCGAAAGTTAAACGCCCAACCTAGCGGCAAGCGGGGGGGGAAAAAAACAGAATCAATACACAGGAGTTTTATTTTTCTGTCATAAAGACAGATTTGCATTTCTATAGCGCCTTTCACAACCTCTGGACGTCCCAAAGCTTTTTACAGCCAATGAAGTACTTTTTTGAAGTGTGGTCACTGTTGTAATGTAGGAAACGTGGCAGCCAATTTGCGCACAGCAAGCTCCCACAAACAGCAATGTGATAATGATGACCAGATCATCTGTGATGTTGTTTGAGGGATAAATATTGGCCCCAGGACACCAGGAATAACTCCCCCCTGCTCTTCCAGTCATGGCAGTGGTATATTTTATGTCCACCAGAGGGCAGATGGGGCCTCGGTTTAACGTCTCATCTGAAAGACAGCCCCCTCCGACGGTGCAGCGCTCCCTCAGTACCGCCCCTCCGACGGTGCGGCGCCCCCTCCGACGGTGCGGCGCTCCCTCGGTACCGCCCCTCCGACGGTGCGGCGCTCCCTCGGTACCGCCCCCTCCGACGGTGCGGCGCTCCCTCGGTACCGCCCCCTCCGACGGTGCGGCGCTCCCTCGGTACCGCCCCCTCCGACGGTGCGGCGCTCCCTCGGTACCGCCCCTCCGACGGTGCGGCGCTCCCTCGGTACCCGCCCCTCCGACGGTGCGGCGCTCCCTCGGTACCGCCCCTCCGACGGTGCGGCGCTCCCTCGGTACCGCCCCTCCGACGGTGCGGCGCTCCCTCGGTACCGCCCCTCCGACGGTGCGGCGCTCCCTCGGTACCGCCCCTCCGACGGTGCGGCGCTCCCTCGGTACCGCCCCTCCGACGGTGCGGCGCTCCCTCGGTACCGCCCCTCCGACGGTGCGGCGCTCCCTCGGTACCGCCCCCTCCGACGGTGCGGCGCTCCCTCGGTACCGCCCCCTCCGACGGTGCGGCGCTCCCTCGGTACCGCCCCTCCGACGGTGCGGCGCTCCCTCGGTACCGCCCCTCCGACGGTGCGGCGCTCCCTCGGTACCGCCCCTCCGACGGTGCGGCGCTCCCTCGGTACCGCCCCTCCGACGGTGCGGCGCTCCCTCGGTACCGCCCCCTCCGACGGTGCGGCGCTCCCTCGGTACCGCCCCTCCGACGGTGCGGCGCTCCCTCGGTACCGCCCCTCCGACGGTGCGGCGCTCCCTCGGTACCGCCCCTCCGACAGTGCGGCGCTCCCTCAGCACTGCACTGGGCGTGTCGGCCTGGATTATGGGACTCGAACTCACGGCCTTCTGATTCAGAGGCGAGAGTGCTACCCACTGACACCATAACTTCTGATCAAGTGAGCAAGCCACTAGTTTGCTCGTCGAGGGAACTCACCCATAGAGAAGGAAGCCTTCACCCGCCGGTTGCCGATGAGCTGGGCGGCTCGAAAGTTGTTGTTTAACGGTAGTCTTGGCGCCGTCTCGGGTGCCGTGCTGAACAGGCCAGTCTTCAAGGCCGAAAACTGCGGGAAGAGAAGAAGATTATTGCTCGGAGAAAGAAGGAAAGGAGTTGTATTTCGACAGCGCCTTTCAGGACCTCAGGACGTCCCAAAGCCCTTCGCAGCCAATGAAGACTGAGCCAGCCCTCGCCGAGAAGGGGTGTCCAGCGTGAATGACCGGGGCGGGAGCTGATATCCTCCCCCCCCCCCCCCCCCCACATCACTAGGGCCTAGAGTGCTGAAGCACAATGTAGGGTCCCGTGTGCTGCCTCTCCCCCCTTCCCAAGCACAGCTCATGGACCAGGCCTGAC
Source organism: Squalus acanthias (assembly GCA_030390025.1). Classification (NCBI taxonomy): domain Eukaryota; kingdom Metazoa; phylum Chordata; class Chondrichthyes; order Squaliformes; family Squalidae; genus Squalus; species Squalus acanthias. The sequence continues at coordinate 49,707,310 of CM059447.1, read as the reverse complement.
CTGCATTGCCAGCGCACTTGGTCGCGATGCCATCGTGACCCCCCGAATGAACCCCTTTAGCATAGAATACAAGAGCAGGGAGGTTATGCTTGAACTGTATAAAACGCTAGTTAGGCCGCAGCTGGAATACTGCGTGCAGTTCTGGTCTCCACCTTACAGGAAAGTTGTGATTGCACCGGAGAGGGTGCAGAGGAGATTTACCAGGATCTTGGAGAATTTTAGCCACGAGGAAAGATTGGATGGGCTGGGGTTGTTTTCTTGGAACAGAGGAGGCTGAGGGGAGGTTTAATTGAGGTGTATAAAATTATGAGGGGCCTGGATAGAGTGGATAGGAAGGACCTATTTCCCTGAGCAGAGAGGTCAATAACCAGGGGGCAGAGATTTAAAGTAATCGGTAGAAGGATTAGAGGGGAGTTGAGGAGAACTTTTTTCACCCAGAGGGTGGTGGGGGTCTGGAACTCACTGCCTCAAAGGGTGGTCGAGGCAGAAACCCTCACCACATTTAAAAAGTACTTGGATGTGCACTTGAAGTGCCAGAACCTACAGGGCTCCGGACCAAGAGCTGGAAAGTGGGATTAGGCTCTATTTCGGCCGCCACGGACACGATGGGCCAAATGGCCTCCTTCTGTGCTGTAAATTTCTATGATTTGGGCATTTACAGACGCTCCCTTGACCCACGCATACCTGGGCAAGGGACAGCTCCACACGCTGGTGAAAAACGATCCATAGAACACTCTGGAAGCAGGGCGGCGTGGTCAGCGAGCCGTGGTACGTGAAGTATTTGTCCAGCTGTTCGGGAAACAGTGACTGGACGTCGAAAGAGGGAATCGCAACCTCCTGACCTGCAGGTTGAACAACAGCAAGTACAATTCAATCCGCTTGCCAACGATGGTTTATCCAATGTCCAGGATGTGGAGATGCCGGTGTTGGACTGGGGTGGACAAATGTGAGAAGTCGCACAACACCAGGTTATAGTCCCAACAGCTTTATTTGAAATCACAAGCTTTCGGAGCGCTGCTCCTTCGTCAGGTGAAGTGAAGAGATGCATATAGGCACAGCATATATAGTCAGAGAACACTGCCAGGTGATTACAGTTAATCTTTCTAACTGCCCTTTATCACACCTCGGCAGAGAGATAGTCACGGCAATCAAAGGTGTGGATGGTGTCCAAACAGGTCAGTCTGCACCCATGAGGATGGCCTCAACCGGGATCTTGGGTTCATGTCACGATACATGTAACCCCACCTGACGTAGAGTCATCCAGACTCGAGTCGTCGTTGGCTTGTTCTCTCTACACAGATGCGGCCGGACCTGCTGTGATTTCCAGCAAAAAAAGTTTTTTGTTTTCCATACAGACCCCAGCATCTGCCACATTGACCCCTTGTGACCCCACCTCATTGTCTTTGATGGAATGTTTTCCTGACTGACCTGTTTGGACACCATCCACACCTTTGATTGTCGAGATTATCTCTCTGCCGAGGTGTGATAAAGGGCAGTTAGAAAGATTAACTGTAATCATCTGGCAGTGTTCTCTGACTATATATGCTGTGCCTATATGCATCTCTTCACTTCACCTGACGAAGGAGCAGCGCTCCGAAAGCTTGTGATTTCAAATAAAGCTGTTGGACTATAACCTGGTGTTGTGCGACTTCTCGCATTTATCTAATGTCAGCTGTGGCTCAGTGGGCAGCACTCACTCTGAGTCACACGGTTGTGGGTTTGAGTCCCATTTCAGACTTGAGCACAAAAATCCAGGCTGACACTCCCAGTGCCAGTGCTGAGGGAGCGCCGCACTGTCGGAGGGGCAGTGCTGAGGGAGCGTCGCACTGTCGGAGGGGCAGTACTGAGGGAGCGCGGCACTGTCGGAGGGGCGGTACTGAGGGAGCGCGGTACTGAGGGAGCGCCGCACTGTCGTAGGGGCGGTACTGAGGGAGCGCGGCACTGTCGGAGGGGCGGTACTGAGGGAGCGCCGCACTGTCGGAGGGGCGGTACTGAGGGAGCGCCGCACTGTCGGAGGGGCGGTACTGAGGGAGCGCGGCACTGTCGGAGGGGCGGTACTGAGGGAGCGCGGCACCGTCGGAGGGGCTGTACTGAGGGAGCGCCGCACTGTCGGAGGGGCGGTACTGAGGGAGCGCCGCACTGTCGGAGGGGCGGAACTGAGGGAGCGTCGCACTGTCGGAGGGGCAGTACTGAGGGAGCGCCACACTGTCGGAGGGGCCGCCTTGCGGATGAGACGTTAAACCGAGGCCCCGTCTGCCCTCTCAGTTGGACATAAAAGATCATACTAGTTGGAAGAAGAGCAGGGGGAGTTCTCCCCGGTGTCCTGGGGCCAATATTAATCCCTCAACCAGCATCACTGAAACAGATGATCTGCTCATTATCACATTGCTGTTCGTGGGAGCTTGCTGTGCGCAAATTGGCTGCCGCGTTTCCTACATTACAAAAGTACTTCATTGGCTGTAAAGCCAAGAGAGAACTCTGCAGCTCTTCTTCCAATAGTGGGCGTGGGACCTTTCGCGTCCACCTGAGAGAGCAGACGGGGCCTCGGTTTAACATCTCATCCGAAAGACGGCACCTCCGCAAGTGTGACGCTCCCTCAGTACCGCCCCTCCAACAGTGCGGCGCTCCCTCAGTACTGCCCCTCCGACAGTGCGACTCTCCCTCAGTACCGCCCCTCCGACAGTGCGACTCTCCCTCAGTACCGCCCCTCCGACAGTGCGGCGCTCCCTCAGTACTGCCCCTCCGACAGTGCAGCGCTCCCTCAGTACCGCCCCTCCGACAGTGCAGCGCTCCCTCAGTACCGCCCCTCCGACAGTGCGGCGCTCCCTCAGTACTGCCCCTCCGACAGTGCGGAAGTCCCTCATTACAGCCCCTCCAACAGTGCGGCGCTCCCTCATTACTGCCCTTCCGACAGTGCGGCGCTCCCTCAGTACAGCCCCTCCGACAGTGCGGAAGTCCCTCATTACAGCCCCTCCGACAGTGCGGCGCTCCCTCAGTACCGCCCCTCCGACAGTGCGGAACTCCCTCGGTACTGCTCCTCCGACCGTGCGGCGCTCCCTCAGTACCGCTGCTCCGACAGTGCGGCGCTCCCTCAGTACTGACACTGGGAGTGTCGGCGTGGATTTTGTGCTCAAGTCTCTGGAGTGGGGACTTGAACCCACGACCTTCTGACCCAGAGGCGAGAGAGAGAGCGTGCTACCCACTGAGCCACGACTGATGCAATCGAATGCAGTGGCATCAAAAATATAGAATCAGGGCAGAGAAGGCAAAAGGACAGTGGCAGTGACCTCAGTCAGGTTCAATGCTCAGATCTGGCTTTATATCGGGCACCTCTCATCGAGGCTCTGCTTCACTACTTTAATCATGATTTTTTTCCATTCGTCTTACCTGCAAATGCAATAGATTCCAGATGACTCAGAATATTTTCATAAGCTGGGTTTTTAAAATGCCCGACCTTTATTAAATAAAAAAAATTGTATATATTAGTTTTAAATTTCCCAAGCCGTTTTCCACATTTTTTTTTTGATGCAGGTTTATTTTAATGACTGCATAGAGTGACACCACTACTCCCGGCCAGAATGGAGACGATTGGGACATTCCCCCGTCAATCTCGCCGGCAGACCTGCGCTGCTGGAAGTGACTGGGATCGATTTAACGCAGACAGAATTTGCATTCTGTAACTACCCTCCCACTCACTGCTGGATAAATAATCCCGCTTTTATCGGGAGACTCTGTTTAAATGGACTCTGTTTGCTGTTTGCAGAGTAAATAGACTCTGTTTGCAGAGTAAATAGACTCTGTTTGCAGAGTAAATAGACTCTGTTTGCAGAGTAAATAGACTCTGTTTGCAGAGTAAATAGACTCTGTTTGCAGAGTAAATAGACTCTGTTTGCAGAGTAAATAGACTCTGTTTGCAGAGTAAATAGACTCTGTTTGCAGAGTAAATAGACTCTGTTTGCAGAGTAAATAGACTCTGTTTGCAGAGTAAATAGACTCTGTTTGCAGAGTAAATAGATTCTGTTTGTTGTTTGCTGAGTAAATAGATTCTGTTTGCAGAGTAAATAGGGCAACACGGTGGCATAGTGGTTAGCACTGGTGCCTCACAGCGCCAGAGACCCGGGTTCGAATCTGACCTCGGGTGACTGTCTGTGTGGAGTTTGCACATTCTCCCCGTGTCTGCGTGGGTTTCCTCCGGGTGCTCCGGTTTCCTCCCACAGTCCAAAAATGTGCGGGTTAGGTTGATTTGGCTATGATAAATTGACCCTTAGTGTTAGGGGGGGGATTAAATATGTGGGGTTATGGGGATAGGATGGGATATGTTAGGGGGAATTAAATACGTGGGGTTACGGGGCTAGGGTGGGATATGTGTACTGTGGGGATTAAAGCAGGGACAGGGTACTGGATTTGAATGATCAGCCATGATCGTATTGAATGGTGGAGCAGGCTCGACGGGCCGAATGGCCTACTCCTGCTCCTAGATTCTATGTTTCTATAAATAGATTCTGTTTGCTGAGTAAATAGATTCTGTTTGCTGAGTAAATAGATTCTGTTTGCAGTGTAAATAGATTCTGTTTGTTGTTTGCTGAGTAAATAGACTTTGTTTGCAGAGTAAATAGACTCTGTTTGCAGAGTAAATAGATTCTGTTTGCAGAGTAAATAGATTCTGTTTGCAGAGTAAATAGATTCTGTTTGCAGAGTAAATAGATTCTGTTTGCAGAGTAAATAGATTCTGTTTGCAGAGTAAATAGATTCTGTTTGCAGAGTAAATAGATTCTGTTTGTTGTTTGCTGAGTAAATAGACTGCTGAGTAAATAGACTCTGTTTGCAGAGTAAATAGACTCTGTTTGCAGAGTAAATAGATTCTGTTTGCAGAGTAAATAGATTCTGTTTGCAGAGTAAATAGATTGTTTGCTGTAAGTCTCGACCTGCCTCCAACTCATTGGCTGGCACAGTGGTGTCAATACTCACTCTGTTTTTTTAATATACAAGATGACGACGAAGCTGGGAGGGAGACTTCAGGAAGTGGCGCCATCTACTGGCCAGAGGTTGGGAACTACATTGTTACGCACACCTGTTTACATACAGGATTTCCATTCTAAGTCTTTACACAGGCAGAGCCAATGCTCAATGTTGACGTATAGAGATGACCGGAAAATCGTGACAACAGGAGGGTTGGACAGGAGCCGGATCGAGACTGCCCCGAAGGCCTCACCTCCATCAGAATTGCCAGGACCACCAGTCCGTCTGCCTTGCTCATGGCCTCCGACACGTTCCGGTATTTCTCCGAATTGTAGTGAACGATGTGGAGCTGGGGGGGGGGGAGAAAAGCCAAACCGACCATTAATTCGCACGAACCTTCTGTCGCCACGGCTGCGTTGGCCCAGCGTTAGGCGTAGCTGCTTGTATATTCGGGTTTCGTGGCGCCAAAGCCTGGCGCGCGGGTATCCGGCTATTCGACTGTGGTGGGCATCGCACCCAAACCTGATTCCCCCGACAGCTGCACGGCCACTTTGCAGCAGAGGTCAGTCAGTGTACTGTAATCGGGGGGTGGGCAGCTGGCCAGTTTTACCCCTCCCTAATCCAAGGTCACAGAATGCCGTCGTGGCAACCTGATTGCAATCAGTTAGCTCAACATAGGAATTAAATCTGGGGGGAGGGCAAGGGGAAGGGCTTGTTAATTTCAATGGCTCAGTAGGGTACATTTGGTGCTCCCGGACTCCCAGCATTTATCTAGCGCCTCTAACGTAGTGAAACGTCCCAAGGCGCTTCACAGGAGCGTTATCACAGGCTGTTTCCCCTGGCTGGAGAGTCTAGAACCAGGGGTCATGGTCTCAGGAGAAGGGGTCGGCCATTGAGGACTGAGATGAGGAGGAATTTCTTCATTCAGAGGGTGGTGAATTTTTGGAATTCTCTACCCCAGAGGGCTGCGGAGGCTCAGTCGTTGAGTATATTCAAGACTGAGATCGAGAGATTTTTGGACTCTAGGGGAATCGAGGGATATGGGGATAGGGCGGGAAAGTGGAGTTGAGGTTGAAGATCAGCCATGATCTCATTGAATGGCAGAGCAGGCTCGAGGGGCCGTATGGCCGACTCCTGCTCCTATTTCGTACGTTCTTATCAGACAAAAATCTTGACACTGTGCCACATAAGGAGATATTGGGACAGGTGCTGGGTCGAAGGAGAGAGAGAGGTGGGGAGGTTTAGGGAGGGAATTCCAGAGTTTATGGCCCAGGCGCGGCCGCCAATGGTAGGACGATGGAAATCGGGGGGTGGGGGGGGATGCGCAAGAGGCCAGAATTGGAGGAGCGCCGAGATCTGGGAGGAGCTGGAGGAAGGTTACAGAGATAGGGAGGGGGTGGGACGAGGCCATGGGGGAAGTTGAACGCGAGGTTGGAGAATTTAAAAATGGAGGCGTTTGTTGGACCGGGGGCCAGTGCAGCTCAGCGAGCGCTGAACACGGGGGAACTGAACAGGGCGAGAGTTAAGATACGGGGGCTGGTAGAGTTTAGGATGAGGGTGGAAGATGGGAGGCCGGCCAGGAGAGCGGGAGAGGAATAATAGGCGGGGAGTCAAGTAAGTAATAAAGGCAGGGGGTGGAGACGGGCGATATTACGGAGGTGCAAAGCACAGACAAATGTTACCCCTTCTCGCCGGGACTCCTACCTCAGCAGGCGCTCTCTCTCCGTCTACCAGGTGTTCCGATCCCTCTGGCCGTGCCGTGCTCCCCCAGTGGAAGTGCAGCTGCACGGCTGTGTACCGCCCGGGCAGGCTGCTGATATACATGCTGGAGGGGAGCGTCAACTGCACTGCAGATGGGGGGAAACAATAACAGAGACACATCCTTTTTTTTTTGAACAATTGCGTCGGAGGAACAAGAGTTTACATAGGTCACGCCCCACCCCGTCAACTTCAGCTCATCCAAACCTCCGCTGCCCACCCCCCCCGTGTCCTAACTCGCACCGAGTCCTGTTCACCCTTCACCTCCCTGTTCTCGCTGACCTACATTGGAAACATAGAAAAAAATAGGAGCAGGAGTAGGCCGTTCGGCCCTTCGAGCCTGCTCCGCCATTCGATATGATCATGGCTGATCCTCTATCTCAATACCATATTCCCGCTCTCTCCCCATACCCCTTGATGCCTTTTGTGTCTAGACATCTATCTATCTCCTTCTTAAATATATTCAGAGACTTGGCCTCCACAGCCTTCTGTGGTAGGGAATTCCACAGGTTCACCACCCTCTGAGTGAAGACATTTCTCCTCATCTCAGGACTAAAGGTCCTACCCCGTATCCTGAGACTGTGACCCCTCGTTCTAGACCCCCCAGCCAGGGGAAACATCCTCCCTGCATCCAGTCTGTCTAGCCCTGTCAGAATTTTATACGTTTCAATGAGATCCCCTCTCATTCTTCTAAACTCTAGTGAATACAGGCCTAGTCGACCCAATCTCTCCTCATACGACAGTCCTGCCATCCCAGGAATCAGTCTGGTGAACCTTCGCTGCACTCCCTCTATGGCAAGTATATCCTTTCTTCGGTAAGGAGACCAAAACTGCACACAGTACTCCAGGTGTGGTCTCACCAAGGCCCTGTAGGCCAACATACCATTTGCCTTCCTAACTGCTTGCTGCACCTGCATGTTTGCTTTCAGTGACTGGTGTACATAAGAATGTACAAGGACACCCAGGTCCCTTTGTACATCAACATTTCCCAATCTATCACCATTTAAATAATACTCTGCCTTTCTGTTTTTCCTACCGAAGTAGATAACTTCACATTTATCCACGTTATACTGCATCTGCCATGTATTTGCCCACTCACTCAACTTGTCTAAATCGCCTTGAGGCTCCCAGTCCCTCAACACTTCCACCTTAACGTTCTCATCCTCATCTTCAAATCGTTCCATGGCCTCGCCACTCTCCCTATCTCTGTCCGACATCCAGTTCTGGATGAACAGAAATTTTCTCCAATTAAATATTGGGAAGACCGAAGCCATTGTTTTCGGCCCCTGCCACAAACTCCGTTCCCCAGCCACTGACTCCATCCCTCTCCCTAACGTCTGTCTGAGGCTGAACCACACTGTTCGCAACCTTGGTGTCATATTTGACCCTGAAATGAGCTTCCGAACACACATCCGCAGCATAACTAAGACCGCCTATTTCCACGTCCGTAACATCGCCTGTCTCCGCCCCTGCCTCGGCTCATCCGCTGCTGAAACCCTCATCCATGCCTTTGTTACCTCTAGACTTGACTATTCCAACGCACTCCTGGCTGGCCTCCCACATTCTACCCTACGTAAACATGAGATGATCCAAAACTCGGCTGCCCCCGTGTCCTAACTCGCACCAAGTCCCGTTCACCATCACCCCCTGTGCTCGCTGACCTACAATGGCTCCCGGTTAAGCAACTGCTCGATTTCAAAATTCTCATCCTTGTGTTCAAATCCCCTCCATGGCCTCGCCCCTCCCTATCTCTGTAATCTGCTCCAGCCCCACAACCCCCCAGAGATAAAAACAGAAAATGCTGGAGATACTCAGCAGGTCAGGCAGCATCTGTGAAGAGAGAAACAGAGTTAACGTTTCAGGTCGATGACCCCGCCCCCCCCCCCACCGAGATCTCTGCGCTCCTCTAATTCTGCCCTCTTGAGCATCCCTGATTATAATCGCTCCACCATTGGTGGCCGTGCCTTCTGTTGCCTGGGTCCTAAGCTCTGGAATTCCCTCCCTAAACCTCTCCGCCTCTCTCTCCTCCTTTAAGACGCTCCTTAAAACCGACCTCTTTGACCCAAGCTTTTGTGGTCACCTGTCCTAATATCTCCTTATGTGGCTCGGTGTGAAATTTTGCCTGATTTACGCTCCTGTGAAGCACCCTGGGACGTTTTACTGTGTTAAAGGCGCTATATAAATGAAAATTGTTGTTCCTGTAAGACGGGTCAGTGGGACCTAAAGATTTACGTTGAAATTAGTGGGCCGGGCACTGAGGTACGCTCAGCAGTGCAATGGGACCATATCCCAGCCAGGCATAGAAACATAGAAGATAGGAGCAGGAGTAGGCCATTCGGCCCCTCGAGCCTGCTCCGCCATTCGATGAGATCATGGCTGATCATCCAAACTCAGTACCCTGTACCTGCCTTCTCCCCATATCCCTTGATACCTTTAGCTTTAAGAAATATATCTAACTCATTCTTGAATATATTTAATGACTTGGCCTCAACTACCTTCTGTGGTAGAGAATTCCACAGGTTCACCACTCTCTGGGTGAAGAAATTCCTCCTCATTTCTGTCCTAAATGGGTTACCCCTTATCCTTAGACTATGACCCCTGGTTCTGGACTCTCCGACCATCGGGAACATTCTTCCTGCATCTAGTTTGTCCAGACCTGTCAGAATTTTATATGTTTCGATGAGATCCCCTCTCATTCTTCTATACTCCAGCGAGTATAAGCCCAATCGACCCAATCTCTCCTCATATGTCATTCCTGCCATCCCAGATATCAGCCTTGTGAATCTTCGCTGAACTCCTTCCATGGCAAGAACATCCTTCCTCAGAACATCAACACATCACAGTAGAAAAAGGCAAGCAAAACAATTGAGAAATATCAGTCGGTGTCTCACACGGTCCTTACCTGTGTGACCATTGTTGGAGAGGGTTAAGGAGTTGCAGTCTGGTTTACTGTAACCCTTTAAGTGGACTGGTCTCAGGGAGGAGTCGTACCTGACGAACTGGGTCTGGATATTGATAGGGGACTGCACGGTTTTCCCGCAGTGCAGATATTCCTCTTTCCAGTGTTTTGGTCCGTGAGGGCCTAGATTAAACGGGATAAATAGATTGTCAAGCCCCTCCCCTGGAAACACATCCCTCGTTAATTTAAACCCTGAGGCATCTTTCACCCACTATCCATTTTAACTCGCACCGAGTCCCATTCGCCCATCGCCCCCCCTGTTGCTCGCTAACCAACATTGGCTCCCGGTCCGGCAACGCCTCGATTTTAAAATTCTCATCCTCGTGTTCAAATCCCTCCGTGGCCTCCTCGCCCTCCCTCCCTATCTCTGTAACCTCCTCCGGCCCCACGACTCTCCGAGATCTCTGCGTTCCTCCAATTCTGGCCTCTCGCGCATCCCCCGATTTCCATCGCTCCACCATTGGCGGCCGTCCCTTCAGCCGCCTGGGCCCCAGAGCTCTGGAATTCCCTCCCTAAACCTCTCCGCCTCTCTCTCCTCCTTTAAGACGCTCCTTAAAACCGACCTCTTTGACCAAGCTTTTGGTCACCTGTCCTAATATCTTCTTATGTGGCTCGGTGTCAAATTTGGTTGATAATCGCTCCTGTGAAGCGCCCTGGGACGTTTTACTACGTTAAAGGCACTATATAGATACAAGTTGTTGTTGTTGTTGGTTCAAAGGTTTCTGGATTCCAGTCGGTGTTTCTATAGTGGGCCCGGGATGTGGAGGGGGTTAAATCAGCGAAGGTACTTGCTCCTGATCCCGGTCCAGTGACTGCCCTCATGTACAGTGAGGCGAGGACAAGATGGGCCTCGGCTATGAGGTGCTACTCGTCCTCCAGGCTCCGGCATTAGGACCAGGCCCTTGAGCTGACCCTGCAAGGCTAGCTCAGCCTGTGGGATTGCACCCCAGCAAGAGGCCAGAATTGGAGGAGCACAGAGAGCGGTCTGGAGAAAACTGGAGACCGTCAAGGTGAGGAACTCAGTGTCCCGTCAAACAATCTCAGGGCAGGTACAGCACGGGTTAGATACAGAGTAAAGCTCCCTCTACACTGTCCCATCAAACACTCCCAGAGCAGGTACAGCACGGGTTACATGCAGAGTAAAGCTCCCTCTCCACTGTTCCCATCAAACACTCCCAGGGCAGATACAGCACGGGTTAGATACAGAGTAAAGCTCCCTCTACACTGTCCCCATCAAACACTCCCAGGGCAGGTACAGCACGGGGTTAGATACAGAGTAAAGCTCCCTCTACACTGTCCCCATCAAACACTCCCAGGGCAGGTACAGCACGGATTAGATACAGAGTAAAGCTCCCTCTACACTGTCCCATCAAACACTCCCAGAGCAGGTACAGCACGGGTTAGATACAGAGTAAAGCTCCCTCTACACTGTCCCCATCAAACACTCCCAGGGCAGGTACAGCACGGGGTTAGATACAGAGTAAAGCTCCCTCTACACTGTCCCATCAAACACTCCCGGGGCAGGTACAACACGGGTTAGATACAGAGTAAAGCTCCCTCTACACTGTCCCATCAAACACTCCCAGGGCAGGTACAGCACGGGTTAGATACAGAGTAAAGCTCCCTCTACACTGTCCCATCAAACACTCCCAGGGCAGGTACAGCACGGGTTAGATACAGAGTAAAGCTCCCTCTACACTGTCCCCGTCAAACACTCCCAGGGCAGGTACAGCACGGGTTAGATACAGAGTAAAGCTCCCTCTACACTGTCCCCGTCAAACACTCCCAGGGCAGGTACAGCACGGGGTGAGATACAGAGTAAAGCTCCCTCTACACTGTCCCCGTCAAACACTCCCAGGGCAGGTACAGCACGGGTTAGATACAGAGTAAAGCTCCCTCTACACTGTCCCCGTCAAACACTCCCAGGGCAGGTACAGCACGGGGTGAGATACAGAGTAAAGATATAGCAAGAATGTGATTCAGAGAGAGGAAACTCACCTTGATATGTCCAACGGAAACCTGCACAGGAAAAGACGAGAGATCAGGTATCACGGATTCACAGAATGACATAGAATCTACAGCACAGAAACAGGCCATTCGGCCCAACTGGTCTGTGCTCCACACATGCCTCCCTATCCTTCACAGAATGTCGCACAACAGGGGGGTCCAGTGTGCGGTCAGCAGGTCAGGTGCGGCCCCTCCCCGAGCCCTGGTAACCCAGACCACCTTATGCTTCTGCTTTTTAATGCGCTGGTCTGTCCTATTTGGATTCTGTGGGTCTGCAGGTTTATAATGGACTGTGGCCTCAAAGGCGAACATATCTTAATCTTCAAGATCTATTAGTGTCGGCAGTTTCAGATCATAGAATCGTACCACACAGGAGGAGGCCATTCGGCCCATCGTGCCTGTGCCGGCTCTTTGAAAGAGCTCTCCAATTAGTCCCACTCCCCCCCTGCTCTTTCCCCACAGCCCTGCAAATTTTTCCCCTTCAAGTATTTCTCCAATTCACTTTTGAAAGTTACTATTGAATCTGCTTCCACCGCCCTTTCAGGCAGCGCGTTCCCGATCACAACAACTCGCTGCGTAAAAAAAAAAATCTCCTCATCTCCCCCTTCTGGTCATTCTGAGAATTATCTTAAATCTGTGTCCTCTTATTACCGACCTGAGATCTCTGGGAATGAATGGGAAGAGGGATTGAAGCATTCATAACCGCCCCATCCACCACCTTAAACATCCACTCCCTCCACCACCGGCGCACCCGTGGCTGCAGTGTGTACCATCTACAAGATGCACTGCAGCAACTCGCCAAGGCTTCTTCGGCAGCACCTCCCAAACCCGTGACCTCTTCCACCTAGAAGGACAAGGGCAGCAGGCGCATGGGAACACCACCACCTCAAAGTTCCCCTTAAAGTCACACACACCATCCCGACTTGGAAATATATCGGGCCGTTCCTTCATCGTCGCTGGGTCAAAATCCTGGAACTCCCTCCCTAACAGCACTGTGGGAGCACCTTCACCACACGGACTGCAGCGGTTCAAGAAGGCGGCTCACCACCACCTTCTCAAGGGCGATTAGGGATGGGCAATAAATGCCGGCCTTGCCAGCGACGCCCACATCCCATGAACGAATAAAAATAAATTGTTTGTGCCCCCGAAGACTGCATAGTACGAACCTAAACGGCAAATGAAGGGATACTCCCACTGTACCTGACGTGCTGCCTTCCTTCCTGAATATCTTCTGATGTGGTTGGGTGTCAGATTGTCAGATTTTGTCTGAGAACGTTCCTGTGAAGTGCCTTGGGACGTTTTACCAGGTGAAAGGCGTCTGTATAAACGCACGGTGTTGTTGTGTCTTCATTGTCGGCGCACTTCACTCCTGAAGGCGCCAAGCCCCCGCGCACCCCCCCCCCCCTTTCCTGCTGGGATACGAGTCCCCTGCGGGCGCTCCGATCAGCCGCGCCCCCCTGCACTGGAGCGACTCCGTCTGAAGCTGCGCATCTTCCGACCAGACTGGGAATAGGACGGAGCGGTGAGAGGGAGGGCTCGCCTTTCTCCAGCGCCTTTCACAACCGCAGGACGTCCCAAAGCGCTTTACAGCCAATGAAGTACTTTTTTTGAAGTGCGGTCACTGTTGTAATGTAGGAAACGCGGCAGCCAATTTGCGCACAGCAAGCTCCCACAAACAGCAATGTGATAATGACCAGATCATCTGTTTTAGTGATGTTGGTTGAGGGATAAATATTGGCCCCAGGACACCGGGGAGAACTCCCCCTGCTCTTCTTCCAATAGTGGCCGTGGGATCTTTTACATCCACCTGAGAGTGCAGACGGGGCCTCGGTTTAATGTCTCATCTGAAAGACGGCACCTCCGACAGTGCGGCGCTCCCTCAGTACTGCCCCTCCGACAGTGCGGCGCTCTCTCAGTACGGCCTCTCCGACAGTGCGGCGCTCCCTCAGTACTGCCCCTCCGACAGTGCGGCGCTCTCTCAGTACTGCCTCTCCGACAGTGCGGCGCTCCCTCAGTACCGCCCCTCCGACAGTGCGGCGCTCCCTCAGTCCTGCCCCTCCGACAGTGCGGCGCTCCCTCAGTACGGCCCCTCGACAGTGCGGCGCTCCCTCAGTACTGCCCCTCCGACAGTGCGGCGCTCCCTCAGTACAGCCCCTCTGACAGTGTGGCGCTCCCTCAGTACTGCCCCTCCGACAGTGCGGCGCTCCCTCATTACTGCCCCTCCGACAGTGCGGCGCTCCCTCAGTACTGCCCCTCCGACAGCGCGGCGCTCCCTCAGTACTGCCCCCTCCGACAGCGCAGGCACTCCCTCGGTACTGCCCCCTCCGACAGTGCAGCGCTCCCTCAGTACTGCCCCTCCGACAGTGCGGCGCTCCCTCAGTACTGCCCCTCCGACAGTGCGGCGCTCCCTCAGTGCTGCCCCTCCGACAGTGCAGCGCTCCCTCAGTACTGCTCCTCCGACAGTGCAGCGCTCCCTCAGTACTGCTCCTCCGACAGTATGGCGCTCCCTCAGTACTGCCCCTCCGACAGTGCGGCGCTCCCTCAGTACTGCCCCTCCGACAGTGCGGCGCTCCCTCAGTACTGCCCCTCCGACAGCGCAGCACTCCCTCAGTACTACCCCTCCGACAGCACAGCGCTCCCTCAGCACTGCACTGGGAGTGTCGGCCTGGGATTATGAACTGTAATCTCTGGAGTGGGAAACTCGAACCCACAACCTGCTGACTCACAGGCGACAGAGTGCTACCCACTGAGCCACGGCTGGTAACTGAGTCGGGCGGTTGACTAAATCAATGCAGAATGCTGCCTGGTAGATAAGGGAGACTTAGGAAGGAATATGATAATAACATGCTTAGAATCAGCCGCAGCAGCAACAAGCAGTTGGAGGATTAGCACTTGCAAGAGCGGACTCCGTAGGATTATTTATACCAAGTACACTGGCTGGAAGCTGCTCAATTATTAAGGGCGTCACTGACACCTATTTTATTAACGAAAACCAGGGGGGTCTGTCACGGGACAAAGATGCTTTGTTTCTCTGTTTCCAGAGCGGGGCCGTCACGCAACACTCTCGCAAGCTCCGCGCCACCGGGACCGATAGAAATCATCCAGGGCGCGGAATAACCAGGGGATCATTGGTGTCTGTTTGTCGGGGGGACGAGTGCTACGGTTGGTCTCAGTGCCGCAGGGTGACTTTAAGAGGGGCTAATCGGCCGAAGAGGGGGTGGTGGGTGGGTGCTCCGCTCCTAATCGTAAGCCTGCGCGTGGCGGTTGCGGGGGGGACACACACGTGATCGCTGCTGATCAATCTTCCCTTTAAGCCGCCCGGCCGTCATGTAGTTCCGGCGCACCGGCCTTTAAATCGAAAACCGCGCGCAGGCGGGAACTTGAGTGGGCCATGCAAGTCCCGTTAAAGGGGCCGCGCGCGCCCAAGAAAAACGAAAGGGGACATTGGCGGTGGCGCCTCCCACGTTCGAATAGCTGGCAGTAGCTCGCGCGCGTCTGTGTCGATATAACGGCCACCTGGGCAGAGGTGTCCAGCGCCGCTTATTCCAGACACCAGATCAAGGAATTGAGCGTAAGATTAAGACCGGAGCTTTTTGAGAACCGCTCGTTCAAGACGCCACCTTGTGCGTTCAGGTATGCTGAACTTCGCTTTCAGAATAAAGAAAATAAAAGCTCAGTTTACGAGTCGGACTTGCCTGTCCCCGCTGCTTCTGTGCGACCAGTTCTTGACAGAATTAGCAGTGTGCTCCAAACTGCGAACACCGCAACGCCTGACTGCATCTCCCCGCCAGTTGACTGCTGCCCCAAGTTTAAAGGGAGAGGGCCGGGCGTCTGCAGAGATCACGGGTACCAGCCGGCGTGGAAATAGTGGAGGCTCGTCAGCTCCTATCACATTTCAAGCCCCTCGCAGTGACTCCCCCCACTCCTTAATCCATCCAGGGCTTCTTAAGGTGGAACAGTTCTGTTAAGGTGGATCTTGCTCATCCTCGCGTGAAGCCGCTCGCAAACGTGTTGCCGCGCTTGCGTGCGATGACCCGTGCCACCCCTTTGACGGGCGAAGGTTTAAAATGTTAATGCTCAAAGAGCGGAGAGTGATTTCACAGTATCGCGCCAACCAACGCACTGCCAGGGGAAATAAATCGCTACATTTCGTGGCAAAAATGTTTATGAACGTGTCAGCTTGGCTCAGTGAGTCGCACTCTCGCCTGAGTCAGAAAGGTCGTGGGTTCGAGCCCCCACTCCATTGGCTTGAGCCCATAATCCAAGACCAACGATCCCAGTGTCAGTACTGAGGGAACGCCGCACTGTCGGAGGGGCGGGACTGAGGGAGCGCCGCACTGTCGGAGGGGCAGTACTGAGGGAGCGCCGCACTGTCGGAGGGGCGGGACTGAGGGAGCGCCGCACTGTCGGAGGGGCAGTACTGAGGGAGCGCCGCACTGTCGGAGTGGCAGTACTGAGGGAGCGCCGCACTGTCGGAGGGGCAGTACTGAGGGAGCGCCGCACTGTCGGAGGGGCGGGACTCAGTGAGTGCCGCACTGTCGGAGGGGCAGTACTGAGGGAGCGCCGCACTGTCAGAGGGGCAGTACTGAGGGAGCGCCGCACTGTCGGAGGGGCAGTACTGAGGGAACGCCGCACTGTCGGAGGGGCAGTACTGAAGGAGCGCCGCACTGTCAGAGGGGTAGACTGAGGGAGCGCCACACTGTCGGAGGGGCAGTACTGAAGGAGCGCCGCACTGTCGGAGGGGTAGACTGAGGGAGCGCCACACTGTCGGAGGGGCAGAACTGAGGGAGCGCCGCACTGTCGGAGGGGCGGTACTGAGGGAGCGCCGCACTGTCGGAGGGGCAGTATTGAGGGAGCGCCGCACTGTCAGAGGGGTAGACTGAGGGAGCACCACACTGTCGGAGGGGTAGACTGAGGGAGCACCGCACGGTCGGAGGGGCAGTACTGAGGGAGCGCCGCATGGTCGGAGGGGCGGTACTGAGGGAGCGCCGCACGGTCGGAGGGGCAGTACTGAGGGAGCGCCGCACTGTCGGAGGGGCGGTGCTGAGGGAGCGCCACACTGTCGGAGGGGCGGTACTGAGGGAGCGTCGCACTGTCGGAGGGGCGGTGCTGAGGGAGCGCCGCACTGTCAGGGGCAGTACTGAGGGAGCGCCGCACTGTCGGAGGGGCAGTACTGAGGGAGCGCCGCACTGTCGGAGGGGCAGTACTGAGGGAGCGCTGCACTGTCGGAGGGGCAGTACTGAGGGAGCGCCGCACTGTCGGAGGGGCAGTACTGAGGGAGCGCTGCACTGTCGGAGGAACAGTACTGAGGGAGCGCCGCACTGTCGGAGGTGCAGTACTGAGGGAGCGCCGCACTGTTGGAGGTGCCATCTTTCGGATGAGACGTTAAACCGAGGCTCCGTCTGCCCCCTCAGGTGGATGTAAAAGATCCCACGGCCACTATTTGGAAGAAGAGCAGTGGGGAGTTCTCCCGGTGTCCTGGGGCCAGTATTTATCCCTCAACCAACATCCCTAAAAACAGATGATCCGGTCATTATCACATTGCTGTTTGTGGGAGCTTGCTGTGCCCAAATTGGCTGCTGCATTTCCTACATTACAACAGTGACCACACTTCAAAAAAAGTACTTCATTGGCTGTAAAGCGCTTTGGGACATCCTGAGGTCAGGAAAGACGCTATAGAAAGGCAAGTCTTTCTTTTTCTTTAAAAGCTGCCCAGTCAGTAACTGGTCAAGATGCACGATGTGCTTGCGATTAAAATACCTCGGAGTTTTAACCATATTTATATAAGAGGTTTAGCACTAATACTCTTAGCATTCCTGCAGATAGACTTGTATTCATATGGTGCCATTTCACTTCTCTCCATCACGTCTCAAAGCGCCTCACATTTAACGAATTACTTGGTAAGTTCAGCGAATGTTAAAGAGGCAAATGCAGCCGCCGTTTTGCGCACAGCAAGATCCCACAAGTCGCAATGATTCTGCTTTTGGTTGTGGGAGGAATGTTGACCAGGACACACAGGCTGCTCTTTCTCGAAAAGCGCTGTGGGAATCGTTTAATGGACAGGCCCCTCTGTTTAAAGGGGCAGGTTTTCCTCTTCCCGCGCCCGATTGCATGGTGGGGGGGGGTGCTGCGGACGCAGGAAATTCAGGCGGGCTGCGTTTGGGGTCGTGCACGTATCTGAGCCTTTGCTGCCCTGCAGACTCCGACCATTCCCACGTTCTCCTGGCCGGCCTCCCATCTTCCACCCTCCCTAAACTTGAGCACGTCCAAAACTCCCGTGTCCTAACCTGCGACCCAGTCCCGTCACCCCGCTGACCTACATTCTCTCCTGGTCTGGCCGCGCATTCGATTTTAAAATTCTCCTCCTTCTTTGCAAATCCCTCCGTGGCCTCCTCGCCCCCCCCCCCCCGCCCCCCCTATCTCTGTAATCCCCTCCGGCCCCAGCGACCCTCCGAGATCTCGGCGCTCCGCCAATTCTGACCTCATGAGCATCCCCCGATTTTAATCGCCCCCACCCCCAACATTGGCGGCCACGCCTTCATCCGCCTGGGCTCCGAGCTCTGGAATTCCCTCCCTAATCCTCTCCGCCTCTCTCTCCTCCTTTAAGACGCTGCTTAAAACCGACCTCCTTGACCAAGCTTTTGGTCACCTGTCCCTAATATCTCCTTATGTGGCTCGGTGTCAAATTTTGTCGGATAATCGCTCCTGTGAAGCGCCTTGGGACATTTTACTACATTAAAGGCGCTGGATAAATACAACTGCAGATGCATTACTCCCCGTCTGATTTCACTGTATTCCCTGTGTCCTGGGGATCCAACAGAAACAGACTCAGAAATAGGAAGATCAGCCCCAAAGTCTCCAATAAAAGATACCCCTTCCGACCACACAGTACGGGAGTGTCAGCCCAAGTCCTCTGATCCTTTGCGTCACAAAGTTCCGTTTCCACGCCGATTGTAACCCAGCCTGAGTGCGGATCAATTCCGTTCAACTCTCCTCAGCGGGCAACTGAATTTTTCTTGACAGTCGCCTCAAGACAGCCGCCCTCACCGCTGTCACAGCCTCAAACATAGACAATAGAACAAAAGAACAAACTTAAAATTTCTCCAGCGCCTTTCACCACCTCAGGACGTCCCAAAGCGCTTTACAGCCAATGAAGTACTTTTTTTGAAGTGTAGTCGCTGTTGTAATGTAGGAAACGCGGCAGCCAATTTGCGCACAGCAAGCTCCTATAATTTAATAATGACCAGATCATCTGTTGTAGTGATTTTGGTTGAGGGAGGAATATTGGCTTCAGGACACTTGGCAGAACTCCCCTGATCTTCCAATAGTGGTTGTGGGATCTTTTATGTCCACCTGAGAGGGCAGACTGGGCCTCGGTTTAACGTCTCATCCGAAAGACGGCACCTCCGACAGTGCAGCGCTCCCTCAGTACCGCCCCTCCGACAGTGCGGAACTCCCTCAGTACTGCCCCTCCGACAGTGCAGCGCTCCCTCAGTACTGCCCCTCCGACAGTGCGGTGCTCCCTCAGTACTGCCCCTCCGACAGTGCAGCGCTCCCTCAGTACTGCCCCTCCGACAGTACGGCGCTCCCTCAGTACCGCCCCTCCGACAGTACGGCGCTCCCTCAGTACTGCCCCTCCGACAGTGCGGCGCTCCCTCAGTACTGCCCCTACGACAGTGCGGCGCTCCCTCAGTACCGCCCCTCCGACAGTGCGGCGCTCCCTCAGTACTGCCCCTCTGACAGTGCGGCGCTCCCTCAGTACCGCCCCTCCGACAGTGCGGCGCTCCCTCAGTACTGCCCCTCCGACAGTGCGGCGCTCCCTCAGTACTGGTCCTCCGACAGTGCAGCGCTCCCTCAGTACTGCCCCTCCGACAGTGCAGCGCTCCCTCAGTACTGCCCCTCCGACAGTGCAGCGCTCTCTCAGTACTGCCCCTCCGACAGTGCGGCTCTCCCTCAGTACTGCCCCTCCGACAGTGCGGTGCTCCCTCAGTACTGCCCCTCCGACAGTGCGACGCTCCCTCAGTACTGGTCCTCCGACAGTGCAGCGCTCCCTCAGTACTGCCCCTCCCGACAGTGCGGCGCTCCCTCAGTACTGGTCCTCCGACAGTGCAGCGCTCCCTCAGTACTGCCCCTCCGACAGTGCGACGCTCCCTCAGTACTGGTCCTCCGACAGTGCAGCGCTCCCTCAGTATTGCCCCTCCGACAGTGCGGCGCTCCCTCAGTACTGGTCCTCCGACAGTGCAGCGCTCCCTCAGTACTGCCCCTCCGACAGTGCAGCGCTCCCTCAGTACTGCCCCTCTGACAGTGCGGCTCTCCCTCAGTACCGCCCCTCCAACAGTGCGGCGCTCCCTCAGTACCGCCCCTCCGACAGTGCAGCGCTCCCTCAGTACTGCCCCTCCGACATTGCAGCACTCCCTCAGTACTGCCCCTCCGACAGTGCAGCGCTCCCTCAGTACTGCCCCTCCGACAGTGTGGCGCTCCCTCAGTACTGCCCCTCCGACAGTGCAGCGCTCTCTCAGTACTGCCCCTCCGACAGTGTGGCGCTCCCTCAGTACTGCCCCTCCGACAGTGTGGCGCTCCCTCAGTACTGCCTCTCCGACAGTGCGGCGCTCCCTCAGTACTAGACTGGGAGTGTCGGCCTGGATTATGCACTGGATGTGAACCCACGACCTTCTGAGTCTGAGACAGGAGTGCTGACACTCTGGAATATTTAGTAAGATGTTTCTTATCCGGAATCATTCATCCCAGGCTCCCGTCTGCGGCTCGTTAAGGAAATGCATTGCCTGTTTTGCTGTGGACCCTGACAGACCAGATTCGGACCCCAGACCTCCGCTGAATACTGGTCCCTGGCCAAGGAGGAGAAAGCATCAGCCAGCAATTCCCTCTCCTGATCATTGTGTCGTGATTCATACCAGAAAGCACACACTTGTGAAGATTGGACGAGTACAGGAGAGGGCCCCGTTGTGATGCCCCCCATGAAGGAATAGCTTTTTTTTTATTCGATCATGGGATGTGGGCGTTGCTGGCAAGGCCTGCATTTATTGCCCATCCCTAGTTGCCCTTGAGAAGGTGGTGGTGAGCCGCCTTCTTGAACCGCTGCAGTCCGTGTGGTGAAGGTGCTCCCACAGCGCTGTTCGGGAGGGAGTTCCAGGATTTTGACCCAGCGACGATGAAGGAACGGCCGATATATTTCCAAGTCGGGATGGTGTGTGTGACTCGGAGGGGAACTTGGAGGTGGTGGTGTTCCCATGCGCCTGCTGCCCTTGTCCTTCTAGGTGGAAGAGGTCGCAGGTTTGGGAGGTGCTGCCGAAGAAGCCTTGGCAAGTTGCTGCAGTGCATCTTGTAGATGGTTCACACTGCAGCCACGGTGCGCCGGTGGTGGAGGGAGTGGATGTTTAAGGTGGTGGATGGGGAGCCAATCAAGCGGGCTGCTTTGTCCTGGATGGTGTCGAGCTTCTTGAGTGTTGTTGGAGCTGCACTCATCCAGGCAAGTGGAGAGTATTCCATCACACTCCTGACTTGTGCCTTGTAGATGGTGGAAAGGCTTTGGGGAGTCAGGAGGTGAGACACTCGCCGCAGAATACCCAGCCTCTGACCTGCTCGTGTTGCCACAGTATTTATGTGGCTGGTCCAGTTAAGTTTCTGGTCAATGATGACCCCCAGGATGGTGGGGGATGCGGCGATGGTAATGCCATTGAATGTCAAGGGGAGGTGGTTAGACTCTCGCTTGTTGGAGATAGTCATTGCCTGGCACTTCAGTGGCGCGAATGTTACCTGCCACTTATCAGCCGACATTCACACCCGAAGAATTACTACTTGGGCAAAGTGGACCTTCGGGACAGGAAGGTTGGAAAGTGTGGGGGGCGGGGGAACTAAACTGGGCGACACGCACCGCTGATTAAATAAAGAGATTTTAATGGACTCTAGTCTGGCTGGCTGCTCCGCTGTGAGTGGTTGACTGTGTGCGAATGATTTCGGTGAGTCAGTCTGGCAAGCCATGAACGACTGGCTGTGAGTCGCACACTGTTGGCGGTGATTGTCTGACCGCTGTCAGTGAATGAATGGGAATGATTGACAGGCCGCGAACGAGGATTACAGCCAATGCAAATCTTGTCGTGTGAAAGATAAACACGGAATGAGACTTTGGATTAACCTGCTATCGGTAAATTTAACATCCCTCCTTGTCCGTCCTCCTGGGTGGGATTGTGAGTTGTGAGGAGGATGCAAAGAGGCTTCAAGGCGATTTTAGACAAGTTGAGCGAGTGGGCAAATACATGGCAGATGCAGTATAACGTGGATAGATGTGAAGTTATCCACTTTGGTCGGAAAAACAGAACGGCAGAGTATTATTTAAATGGTGATAGATTAGGAAATGTTGATGTACAAAGGGACTTGGGTGTCCTTGAACACCAGTCACTGAAAGCAAACATGCAGGTGCAGCAAGCAGTTAGGAAGGCAAATGGTATGTTGGCCTTCATTGCAAGAGGATTTGAGTACAGGAGCAAGGATGTCTTACTACAGTTGTACAGGGCCTTGGTGAGACCACACCTGGAGTACTGTGTGCAGTTTTGGTCTCCTTACTGAAGAAAGGATATACTTGCCATAGAGGGAGTGCAGCGAAGTTTCACCAGACTGATTCCTGGGATGGCAGGACTGTCATATGAGGAGAGATTGGGTCGACTAGGCCTGTATTAACTAGAGTTTAGAAGAATGAGGGGGGATCTCATTGAAATGTATAAAATTCTGACACAGCTAGACAGACTGGATGCAGGGAGGATGCTTCCCTGGCTGGGGGGGGGTCTAGAACGAGGGGTCACAGTCTCAGGATACGGGGTAAGACATTTAGGACTGAGATGAGGAGAAATTTCTTCACCCAGAGGGTGGTGAACCTGTGGAATTCTCTACCACAGACAGCTGTGGAGGCCAAGTCACTGAATATATTTAAGAAGGAGATAGATAGATTTCTAGACACAAAAGGCATCAAGGGGTGTGGGGAGAGAGCGGGAATATGGTATTGAGATAGAGGATCAGCCATGATCATGTTGAATGGCGGAGCAGGCTCGAAGGGCCGAATGGCCTACTCCTGCTCCTATTTTCCTATGTTTTCTATGGTTGTGGTTGAGCTTGAGTGAGGGACATGATGCATTTTGGCAGAAGGAACAGCGAGAGGCAATATACACTTAATGGCACAGTTTTAAAGAGTGTGCAGGGACAGAGGGACCTGGGAGTTAATGTGCATTGGTCCCTGAAGGTGGCAGGACATACTGAGAGAGTGGTTAGCAAAGCATATGGGATCTTGGGCTTCATAAATAGAGGTATTGAGTACAAAAGTAGTGAAGTTATGCTGAACCTTTATAAAGCGCTGGTTAGGCCACAACTGGAGTATTGTGTACGGTTCTGGTCACCACACTTTAGGAAGGATGTGAAGGCCATTGAGAGGGTGCAGAGGAGATTTACCAGAATGGTTCCGGGGATGGGGGTATCTTGGCTACAAGGACAGGTTGGAGAAGCTGGATTTGTTTTCATTAGAGCAAAGGAGGTTGAAGGGTGATTTGATAGAGGTGTACAAGATTATGACGGGTTTGGATAGGCTAGACGGGGAAAGGCTGTTCCCACTAGTTGATGGTACAAGGACTAGGGGACACAGATTTAAGGTTTTGGGCAAGATATACGGGGGGATGTGAGGGAAAACTTTTTTACGCAGCGAGTGGCGAGGACCCGGAACTTGCTGCCGACGCAAGTGGTGGAAGCGGAGACACTCAATGTTTTCAAGGGGAGACTGGATAGGCAGTTGAGGGAAATAAACTTGCAGGACTACGGGATAGAGCAGGGGAATGGGACTGACTGGATTGCTCTACAGAGAGCCGGCACGGACTCAATGGGCCGAATGGCCTCCTTCTGTGCCGTTATGACTCTATGATTCGGGTGCACCAGAGTAAGACACAGTGAAATGTAAATTTTATGTCCTTTTCCTTGGAAAAAATAATTGCCCCTCCTTCCTATAGGTGATGGTCCATGCTGGGTCATGGTTCCCTGGGTGCTCAGTTATTCATGTGTGAACTCAGATACCAAGTTTGGCAGGATATTCGACTGTGGGTGCATCGCAGCCAAGCTTGCTCCTTTTTATCCAGCAGTGGGGGGAGGGGGGGTCACTGGATAGGGATCAGTGTGGGAACCCTTTCCCTTCCTAGCCCCGGGGATCTCAGGCAAAGCAGCAGCTGTTTAAGCCCGGCCCTGGTAGGGGAGGGCAGTGGGGGGAATATTTACCGCCCCTAGGTATACCTGAGAGGTGACAAGTGATCCTAATCGACACCTGCCGCGCAATGAATTTCAGAGAGAAAGACATGAAGGAACTGAAGTCGCTGTTAAAACTTACAGTGCTGAAAATGTAAGAATCATAGTATTGAAATCAGAAATCACAGCATTGAAATCAGAAATCACAGCATTGAAATCAGAAATCAGATATTGAAATCAGAAATCACAGCATTGAAATCAGAAATCACAGCATTGAAATCAGAAATCACAGCATTGAAATCAGAAATCACGTATTGAAATCAGAAATCACATTGAAATCAGAAATCACAGCATTGAAATCAGTAATCACATATTGAAATCAGAAATCACGTATTGAAATCAGAAATCATGTATTGAAATCAGAAATCACAGCATTGAAATCAGAAATCACAGCATTGAAATCAGTAATTACAGCATTTAAATCAGTAATCACAGCATGGAAATCAGAAATCACAGCATTTAAATCAGTAATCACAGCATGGAAATCAGAAATCACAGCATGGAAATCAGTAATCGCAGCATTGAAATCAGAAATCACAGATTTGAAATCCAAAATCACAGTATTGAAATCAGAAAGCACAGATTTGAAATCCAAAATCACAGTATTGAAATCAGAAATCACAGTATTGAAATCAGAAATCACATATTGAAATCAGAAATCACAGCATTGAAATCAAAATCTTAGTGATGAAATTTAAAAAACGTAGTGGAAAAAATGATAAGATCGCAGAAGTAAAATATTATAAATCATAAATTAAATCATGGAAAAGTTATGCTGAAAAATACAAAAAACTGACAGATTCTCAACAAAAAAAAATTTCAGCTGATGAGACGATGTTTATAAAATGCCTTTAATGGGATGCATTTAGATGCTAACTATCTTTAAAATAAAATAATATGTTGTTCAGGTTGTACTTCTCTCAGTGGGAGGGATTGGAGCAGCGCCTAGGAACGTTCGTGCGGGCCGGAACCTCGGCCGGCGGTCGGGGTTGCGCAGCCGGGCCGGGTCCGTGCGGCGAACCGGTCCCCCATTCGGCCGGCGGCGGCAATGGCGGCTCACGCTCGCTTCGTGTCGCGGACGGTGATGGTGCAGGGCGGCGGCGTGGAGGCGGCCTACCGGACCCTGACCCGGTGAGCGGGGCTGTATTCGGGGGTTAGGTAGGTAGGTGGGTGGGGGAGGAGGCCGTCGGCGCGGAGATTGGCGACTGGCTATTCGACTGTGGCGGGCATCACATTTCCGAGGATTGTGATGCCTCCCGTTGAAGAATGTCGCGCGCGGCCAATTCCAGTCCTTGCTTCTTTTGAGAAGGATGGGAGGGATAGCTGGAGCAGGCACGCCATCCAATTTTTACCCCTACTCCGGTGAGGTGGGGGGGATATCGAAGCCGGTCGTTATCCAACCACCCTTTCCCTTTTGAGCGCCAGCTGCCAGTCGACCCCAGGAATGAAGCCGTGATGCGATGCCACGCATCGCAGCCCCCTGCGATCCCCAGCATCGCCCGCCGCCTCTCGGCTCATCGCCGTGCTTTCCAATCCCTCCATGGCCTATCTCTGTGATCTCCTCCAGCCCTACCACCCTCCGAGATCTCTGCGCTCCTCCAATTCCGTCATCTTGCACATCACCCCCGATTTCCATCGCTCCACCATTGGCGGCTGTGCCTTCATCCGCCTGGGCCCTAAACTCTGGAATTCCCTCCCTAAACCTCTCCGCCTCTCTCTCCTCCTTTAAGACGCTCCTTAAAACCCACCTTTTTGACCAAGCTTTTGGTCACCTGTCCCAATATCTCCTTACGTGGCTTAGTGTCAAATTTTGTCTGATTTACGCTACTGCCAAGCGCCTTGGGACATTAAGGGCGTGAGATCAATGCAAGTTGTAGGGAAGTGAATTCAGCAACTAAAAGATTCCGAGGGACGATCACCTAAGGGGGCCAGGGAGGAATTTTTCCAGAATTTTTTCCCCCCTAATCGGCCTGGGTTTTTAATCTGGTTTTTTACTCCGCTCCTAAGAGATCATGTGGCTCCCGGGAGGGGTGGGGCGTGTTTATATATGGTGATGCAGAAGGAAGATTGTGCGCGACAGGCTGGATGGATCAGAGGGTCTTTTCCTGTCCATCATATTTGGTCTGTCTGTATGAAAGTGGGCTTTCAATAAACATAAGAACATAAGAAATAGGAGCAGGAGTAGGCCAATCGGCCCCTCGAGCCTGCTCCGCCATTCAATAAGATCATGGCTGATCTGATCCTAACCTCAAATCTAAAGAACGCAAGTAGTAGGAGCAGGACCCGGCCACTCAGCCCCTGGGCCCGCTCCGTCACCCACAGGGCCTCGACCGATCCGAACTCAGCCTCATGTCCAATTTCCTGCCCACTCCCCGTAACCCCTAATTCCCTTTACCTCTAGGAAACTGTCTATTTCTGTTTTAAATTTATTTAATGATGTAGCTTCCACAGCTTCCTGGGGCAGCAAATTCCACAGACCCACTACCCTCTGAGTGAAGAAGTTTCTCCTCATCTCAGTTTTGAAAGAGCAGCCCCTTATTCTAAGATTATGCCCCCTAGTTCTAGTTTCACCCATCCTTGGGAACATCCTCCCCGCCTCCACCCGATCGAGCCCCTTCACAATCTTATATGTTTCAATAAGATCGCCTCTCATTCTTCTGAACTCCAATGAGTAGAGGCCCAATCTACTCAACCTCTCCTCATATGTCCACGAAGGTCCGTTTGTTCGAGTCCCACTCCAGAGACCCACCCAGTGCCAGTACTGAGGGAGGCGCCGTCTTTCGGGTAAGACGTTAAAGTGGGCACCCACTGAACTCTTTTTTCCAAAGTTTGTGTGTTTTCTGTCTCCCTAAGTTTCTGAAGTCTGAATTGTTGGCGGCTTCTGGAGAGCTGAGCCGAGTGGTTAGTCCCAGTAAATAAACTGACAGGGCTCTGGCACACCTGCTGTCTGAGCTTTAGCCACAGGCGGCACTTCTCCTGACCAGCTAACTTGGGCCTCGGGCGAGGGCTGCAGACAGAAGGATATCGCTCACAGTGTGACAGCGTGTGCTCGCTCTGAACCGCAGACAGACCCTGTGCCAGCTCCTGGTATATAGGAGGTGTCGCTGTCCACACCATCCGCAGATCTCTCTCCTCTCTCTCTCTCATATTTCCCCTCGTGGGGGAGTCTAGAACTCGGGGGCACAGTTTTAGAATAAAGGGTCGCCCTTTTAGAACTGAGATGAGGAGGAATTTCTTCTCTCACAGGGTCGTAAATCTGTGGAATTCTGGGTCATTAAATACATTTAAGGTGGGGATAGACAGATTTTTGCAAGATAAGGGAGTGAAGGGTTATGGGGAGCAGGCAGGGAAGTGGCTTTGAGCCCAAGATCAGCCATGATCTTATTGAATGGCGGAGCAGGCTCGAGGGGCCAAGTGGCCTATTCCTGCTCCTATTTCTTAATGTTCTTATGATCTTATTTTCTTCTCTTGTTCTCTGAACATTTTCACTTTTTCTCCCCCCTCTCTTCTGCCCCCCGTCCCTCCCTCTCTCTCATCGCCTCTCTGTCACTCCCCCGCTGACCCTTTCCCTTCCCCTCCCCACCTCTCCTCGTCCCTCCCTCTTCTCTCCCCAGGAGCTTTGGGGAGCGGATGGAGAAGCACTCGATTGATCTAGGGTTGTCCTGTGAGGAGAGATTGAGTAAAATGGGCCTCTACTCACTGGAGTTTAGAAGAATGAGAGGTGATCTCATTGAAACAGATAAGATTCTGAGGGGGGATTGACAGGTTAGACGCTGAGAGTCTAGAACCAGGGGGCACAGTCTCAGGATAAGGGCTTCGGCTATTTAGGACTGAGATGAGGAGGAATTTCTTCACTCAGAGGGTTGTGAATCTTTGGAATTCTCTACCCCAGAGGGCTGTGGAGGCTCAGTCGTTGAGTCTATTCAAGGCTGAGATCGATAGATTTTTGGACTCTAGGGGAATCGAGGGATATGGGGATCGGGCGGGAAAGTGGAGTTGAGGTCGAAGATCAGCCATGATCTCATTGAATGGCAGAGCAGGCTCGAGGGGCCGTATGGCCGACTCCTGCTCCTAATTCTTATCTTCTTAAATTGGGAGACTATCAAGTTCCCTGTCAGCCTCGTGCTTGCCCCATAGGGTGATGGGTTCACATCCAAAGGGAGCAGGAGTTTAACACTGGGGAGCTCAAGGGTCAGAGGGGAGGTCGGCGGAGCTTTCTAACCCAAGTTGTGGAATAAGTTACTGTTGAAGGACTCTGACACAGAGGGCTGAATGGATTCGAGAATCAATTAATGAGGTTTTTTCAGAGAGAAGGGATTGAAATGACTCGGTGAGAGGAGGGTAGGTGGGGTTGAGATGGATCAGAGAGCTGGGCCGGGGTCTGTTCCGAGAAATTCTTGGGTAAATCAGGAAATACTGATCAACTGACGCCAAGTTTTAAGAATAAAGACAGACTTGCATTTAAATAGCTCATTTCACAACCTCAGGACGTCCCAAAGCGCTTTACAGCCAATGAAGTACTTTTTTTGAAGTGTGGTCACTGTTGTAATGTAGGAAACGCGACAGCCAATTTGCACACAGCAAGCTCCCACAAACAGCAATGTGATAATGACCAGATCATCTGTTTTTAGTGCTGGTTGAGGGATTAATATTGGCCCCAGGACACCGGGGAGAACTCCCCCCCTGCTCTTCTTCCAATAGTGACCGTGGGATCTTTTACATCCACCTGAGAGGGCAGACGGGGCCTCGGTTTAACGTTTCATCCGAAAGACGGCCCCTCCGACAGTGCGGCGCTCCCTCAGTACTGCCCCTCCGACAGTGCGGCGCTCCCTCAGTACCGCCCCTCCGACAGTGCGGTGCTCCCTCGGCACTGCCCCTCCGACAGTGTGGCGCTCCCTCAGTACCACACTGGGAGTGTCGGCTTGGTTTTTTGCTCAATGCGCTGGAGTAGGTTAACAAAGCCTGTAGATTGTAGGACGAAAGGCTGGGGGAGGGGAGGACTCCCACAGTGAGAAGGCCCTGAGAGAGATTTGGAATCGGATAGGAGACGGTCCGATTTCAAGGCAGGGGAGCGGGAAGGCTAATCATTTATTCTTTGACGCCCTCCCCCCCCCAGGATCCTGACCACGGACGGGATTGTCGATGAGGTGAAGCGCAGGCGCTACTACGAGAAGCCGTGTAGGAAACGCATCCGCGAGAACTACGAGAACTGCCGGCGCATCTACAACATGGAGATGGCCAGGAAGCTGGCTTTCCTGATGAAGACGAACCGCCAGGACCCCTGGCTGGGCTGCTAGGCCCCCGGACTGGTGGGATTCCTCAGCGTGGAACGCCGTCCGATCACATCTCGTGGTTTCGCTGTCGCGGGAAGCGGGGGGGGGAAACCCGTGTCTCTGGGCTTTGTGACTGCGTCGTGTGCTATTAATTAGGTGCATCAGACTGCAAGAGAATGTATAGCAGGAGGTCTGGCCTTTGGCCCAGCGGAGCTGCCGCTTTGCCCTGCTGAATAAAAACCAGGACTCCGCAAACCAAAACTGTCTCTCGTTCTTTACCCATTCCCTGTAACCTCCTACTGCAACCCTCCAAGATCTCTGCATTCCTCCAACTCTGGCCTCTTGTGCAGCCCCCGCTCCCGTTGCTCCACCATTGGCGGCCGTGCCTTCAGCCGCCTGGGCCCTGAGCTCTGGAATTCCCTCCCGAAACCTCTCCGCCTCTCTCTCCTCCTCCTTTAAGACGCTCCTTAAAACCCATCTCTTTGACCAAGCTCCTGCCCGAATATCTCTTTATGTGGCTCGGTGTCAAATTTTGTCTGATAATCGCTCCTGTGAAGCTCCCTGGGACGTTTCGCTGTGTTAAAGGCGCTCTATAAATGCAAGTTATTGTTGGTGGCTCTGGCTGGAAAGTGTGGCTGATGACAAGAGTGAGCCTGGCTGTGATGCCACCCACAGTCGAATAACGCCGGCTGAGTTTCGAGAACTGTACCAGAAAGAAAGTACTCGCATTTCTCCAGCACCTTTCACCACCTCAGGACGTCCCAAAGCACTTCACAGCCAATGAAGTACTTTTTTGAAGTGTGGTCACTGTTGTAATGTGGGAAACACAGCCGCTAATTTGCGCACAGCAAGCTCCCACAAACAGCAGCAATGTGATAATGACCGGATAATGTTTTTTAGTGATGTTCATTTAAGGGATAAATATTGGCCCCAGGACACCGGGGGGAGCTCCCCCCTGCTCTTCTTCCAATAGTGGCCGTGGGATCTTTTACGTCCACCCGAGAGAGCAGACGGGGGCCTCGGTTTAACGTCTCATCCGAAAGACGTTTCCTGCTGCTGAATTCACCTTGCGTGTAAACGCACAATGCAGCTGGGTCGTAAGAGGCTCTAATGTTTCTGTTACTGGAGTCAGATACATTTAAGAAATGGCCTGTTTGATTTCACTCCAAGGGCTCGCTCGATAAGGAAGTTGTTTCTGGGTCATTCAGCTCAATTCACGCAAGTCCCTGAACCCTGGAGCGATTCCACTCGGGCTTCACGTGAGAGCTTCCCCCCCAACCTTTGTTTTGCCAACACAACAACGGAGTGGGGGGGCGGCGGGGGGGAATCTTCTCAGCCTTGTGTCATGGGTAGCACTCTCTCGCTGTGAGTATGTAGGTCGTGAATTCGAGCCTCACTCCAGAGACCCGAGCACTTAATCTCGGCCGACACTCCCAGTGCGGTACTGAGGGAGTTGTCCTGGGGCCAATATTTATGCCTCGACAAACATCACTCAAATAAAAGATCTGGTCTTTATCACAGTGCTGTGCGCGGGAGCTTGCTGTGCCCAGATTTGGCTGCTGTGTTTCCTACATTACAACAGTGGTTACACTTCAAAGGGTACTTTATTGGCCGTAAAGCGCTTTTGGACATCCTGAGGTTGTGAAAGGCGCTGTAGAAATGCGAGTTCTTATAAAAGTGGCTTCAGTAAAGAACAATGTTTAATTGTGTGTGTGTGTGAGGGTGGGTCTTACTGTGCTTCCTAAAGCAGTTGACTCCTCACTGGCGTGCAGTTCCACCGACATCCTCTGGGACCTCATACAAGTGACCATTCTTTCAGGCGCGAGACTCAACAATGACCGTCGCCAGGCTATTTGACTGCATGTGGCATCTTTGCAGAGTCTCTGCCTGCCCCCACCTACCTGACACCCACGCACTATCCCTTCCAATAGGGAATGGGCAGATCGGCACCCCTGGCTGATGTCCCCCCCCCTCCCCCCCCCCCTTAACCTAAGGATGACCTGCAGCTGTGATGCACCCCACGCCCGAACAGCATTCTGATTGCTCACTGTCTGGTCTTGCCCGTGAAGGTTGGCCACTTGGATATGGCTTCTCGGGTGCCTGGGGGGGGAAACCCTACCCCAGCACCAGTCAGAGAGGAGGGGAAAATCTTACGCCCCTTCCCTGGAGAGGCCTGGGAACGACCCACAGGCCAAGCGCCATCGATGGAGAGGACACAAGTTGACAGTTACAGGCTCCTCCTCAGAACTAAAGGTATTATCGACAAGCAGCATTTAAAAAGGAACAAAACAAGGGGAAAGGGTGAAGAGGGAACACAAGCAGACACACACAGGAAGAGAAATAGAATGAGCTTAAGTGGAGAACAGGAGATGGTTAAATAGAAAGACTTGCATTTCTACAGCGCCTTTCACGACCACCAGACGTCCCAAAAGCGCTTTACAACCAATCAAATACTTTTTTTTGAAGTGTAGTAATGTAGGAAACGCGGCAGCCAATTTGCGCACCGCAAGCTCCCACAAACAGCAATGTGATAATGATCTGATCATCGGTTTTTCGTTTATGGGATGTGGGCGTCGCTGGCATTGCCAGCATTTATTGCCCATCCCCTAATCGCCCTTGAGAAGGTGCTGGTGAGCCGCCTTCTTGAACCGCTGCAGTCCGTGTGGTGAAGGTGCTCCCACAGCGCTGTTAGGGAGGGAGTTCCAGGATTTTGACCCAGCGACGATGAAGGAACGGCCCGATATATTTCCAAGTCAGGATGGTGTGTGACTTGGAGGGGATCTTGGAGGTGGTGGTGTTCCCATGCGCCTGCTGCCCTTGTCCTTCTAGGTGGAAGAGGTTGCGGGTTTGGGAGGTGCTGCCGAAGAAGCCTTGGCGAGTTGCTGCAGTGCATCTTGTAGATGGTACACACTGCAGACACGGTACGCCGGTGGTGGAGGGAGTGAATGTTTAAGGTGGTGGATGGGGTGCCAATCAAGCGGGCTGCTTTGTCCTGGATTGTGTTGAGCTTCTTGAGTGTTGTTGGAGCTGCACTCATCCAGGCAAGTGGAGAGTATTCCATCACACTCCTGACTTTGTGATGTTGGTTGAGGGATAAATATTGGCCCCAGGACACCGGGGAGAACTCCCCCCTGCTCTTCTTCCAATAGTGGCCGTGGGATCTTTTACGTCCACTTGAGAGAGCAGACGGGGCCTCGGTTTGACGTCTCATCCGAAAGACGGAACCTGAGACAGTGCGGCGCTCCCTCAATACGGCCCCTCTGACAGTGCGGCGCTCCCTCAGTACTGCCCCTCCGACAGTGCGGCACTCCCTCAGTACTGCCCCTCCGACAGTGCAGCGCTCCCTCAGTACTGCACTGGGAGTGTCGGCTTGGATTATGTGCTCGAGTCTCTGGAGTGGGACTCGAACCCACAGCCTCCTGACTCCGAGGCAAGAGAGAGAGAGAGATACCCAGTGGGCCACGGCTGACGCGCAAATGGCAGCAATGATGGACACAGGAGAAATCAAGGAAATTATAGGAGACAGAGAGAGTGGGTGAGTCGCTAATTGGCGGGGAATAAGATAGAAAGGAGTATCAAGAACTGGCAAAGTGGAGCAGGGCCCATCAGCTGAGAAATCTCGTCAACGAAAAAAGTAGGTGGACACAAAGGGTGCAGACACCCTCCCTCCCACCCCAGCAGTGCTCCAACACAGCCCCTCATTTCATGCACCAACCTGCTGCTCCCTCCCCTCCATTTTGTCTCCTACGCTTCTGCCGTTTAACCATCTCCTGTTCCCCACCTCAGCATGTTTACAGGGCATTCTGGTCCTTTTCCTGTGTGTGTGGTCGTGTCTCCCACCCCCTAGCTCCCTCCTGACATCTTCCCCTCTCCATATCTGCAAGGATGGTACCAGATTTACAAGGATGATGCCAGGACTGCGAGGGTACACCTATCGCTACCACAGGGAGTGGTCGAGGCGAATAGTATAGATGCGTTTAAGGGGAGGCTAGACAAGCATATGAGGGAGAAGGGAATTGAGGGTTAAGCTGATAGATTTAGATGAGGAAAGACGGGAGGAGGCTCGGGTGGAGCATAAACGCCGGCATGGACTGGTTGGACCGAATGGCCTGTTTCTGTGCCGTATTTCCTATGTAATTTTCCACCCATTCCCCATATCTCCCGCCCGCCCCCCATGTCTCTTACCCCCGCTCCCCATACCTCCCACCCCCCTCCTCCCCATATCTCCCAACCCCCACGTCTCCTCCCCATGACTCCCCCACCCCGAGCACAAAAATCTCCAGGGTGGGAGGTATGGGGAGGGGTTGGGAGATATGGGGATGAGGAGGGGGTGGGAGATATGGGGATGAGGAGGGGGTGGGAGATATGGGGATGAGGAGGGG
>CM059447.1:49593096-49673178 GCA_030390025.1 Squalus acanthias | reverse complement strand
GGGAGGAGAGGGGGTGGGAGATATGGGGAGGAGAGGAGGTGGGAGATCTCTGCGCTCCTCCAATTCTGGCCTCTTGCGCACCCCCCGATTTCCATCACTCCACCATTGGCGGCCGTGCCTTCAGCCGCCTGGGCCCCGAGCTCTGGAATTCCCTCCCTCATAGGAACATCAGAAGAGAAGGAGGCCATTGAGCCCCTCGAGCCTGTTCCACGATTCGTTGAGATCATGGCTGATCTGTGACCTAACTCCCTCTACCCGCCTTTGCCCCATATCCCTGAATACCTTTGGTTCACAAAACTCCATCAATCTCAGAATTAAAATTAACAATTGACCCAGCACCAATTGCCGTTTGTGGAAGAGAGTTCCAAACTTCTACCACCCTTTGTGTGTAGAAGTGTTTCCTAATTTCACTCCTGAAAGGTCTGGCTCTAATTTTTAAGTCTATGGCCCCCTCAACCTCTCTCTCCCCCGTAAAACCTCCTTCTTTGACCGAGCTTTTGCATCCACCTGCCCTAATATCTCCTTACCTGGCCGGGAGTCAAATTTCTTGTTCGATAATCGCGCCTGCCAAGCGCCTTGGGAGGTTATAGGAATACAACAGTGACTACATGCCAAAAAGTACTTCATTGGCTGTAAAGCGCTTTTGAGACGTCCGGTGGTCGTGAAAGGCGCTATATAAATGCAAGTCTTTCTGTTTATTTTCTGTATGAAAGCAAGTTGTTGTTTTGCTTGCATTCCTGCATCCCAGTTCTGACGTTAACGCTGGTTCTCTCTCTCTCTCCGCAGCTCCTGCCTGAGTGTTTTCCCCCTCAGTATTTTCTGTTTTTTATTTGTTGTTTTGCTTTCCTGCCCCTAAGCTTTTTTGTTTCAGTGCTGTGAGTGACATCTTCTCAATTCCTCCCCTCTCTGCAACCTGAAACAATGGAGGGGGCGGGTCCTCTCTCCCGGAGCAGCCCCCCTGATTGGCCAGTCCGCCTCGGCCAATCAGGGGGCGGCTGGCGGTGCACAGGCGGCGACACGTGTGGCGAGTGAAATTGCTACATGCAGGGATACACGTGTTGCCACATTGATCAGTTTCAGCGTGTGAAAGCGACAAGGGGACGAGAGCAAAGAGACTTGGGCAACAACAATCTATCAGAGAGAGAGAGAGACATACACACCAACTGAGCCCAGTGAAAACCAGGTAATTAAAACACACACACACACCCCGGCTCACTCACTCACTCTCCTTCCTAATCATTCTCCAGCTTTCCCATTTCACCAATCCCTTCTTTCCACATTCACTTCAAATATATTTCTCAGCGAACGTGCCCTTTAACGAAAAGCACAAGGGCTGGCAGGACCGCAATCACCAGCCTTTTGTTAAAAGTTTACAAAGATAAAATAAAAAATAAAAATATTGGGTCGATTGATTTCAAAAAATATAAATGCAGCATTTTCTTATTGCATTTTCAGAAGTAAAGTTAATTGTGTGTTTTCTATTTCACATGTGTAACATGCAATTATTTTGTATACTATATATAAAATCATTACATATAATGTGTATGTATGTATATATATATATATATAACTGATATATAACTGAGAAATATCAATTCATATTTATTTGAGTGTTAATATCTGTGACTTTCTGATTTGTAATATTCGCCTCTTATTTTTTTTGCTGAG
This sequence comes from Squalus acanthias, assembly GCA_030390025.1. Lineage (NCBI taxonomy): Eukaryota > Metazoa > Chordata > Chondrichthyes > Squaliformes > Squalidae > Squalus > Squalus acanthias. The sequence continues at coordinate 49,671,510 of CM059447.1, read as the reverse complement.
ATTTCAAATATAATGATTTTTGTTTTTGTTTTTAAACAACCCCTTAGATTTGGGTTCGCGGTCATGTAAAAGGTCGGTCAGTCCTGGCGTCCCATTCTACCGGAGGGAGGGGGGGAAGAGCGAGGCGTCAGAAGTCCCATTGTTCAGGAGAATTGCTATTTCATCGTGGAGTATCTTTTGAGATTGAAACACTTCCCTTCAAAACTGGACCCGGGCGTCGCTGTCCTAAATCAGGCTGGGTCAGCTGGATTCGTGAGAACGGTTAGGCTTCCTCCTTGCTGTTAAATACATAGGTTTCTCAAACACTTTTGTTCTCGTTCTCTCTCTCTCTCTAGTCTCCTGAGAAAGCTCCGCCCTTTCAGTCTCTGTCTGCTGTCTGGGTGTAACAAAGAGATCCAGTTCCTGCACTTAGAGCCTCCCAGGAACCGATTGATGGCATCCCTCTCCCACTTTAAAAGGCAGTTCTCTCTCTCTCTCTCTCTCTATCTTGTAGCAATTTAATTTGGAAATCTTAAGTTGGGAGTCTTGAGAGCAGCCAATGTTTATTCTGTAATCTGATGTCCCCTTCTCTCCCCTGTCAGTTAAATAGGAGCCACGCCATCAAGATCCCTTTAAAACCTAGCAATTGTAAACAGCACATTAGGACTGATATTAACTTTTCTTATTTTGGGGGGGGCTGGTTCTATTCTGTATACAGGGCATTGGTGAGATCACATCTGGAGTACTGTGTACAGTATTGGTCTCTTTATTTAAGGAAGGATGTAAATGCGTTGGAAGCAGTTCAGAGAAGGTTTACTCGACTAATACCTGGATGACAAAGGGTCATCGACCTGAAACGTTAACTCTGTTTCTCTCTCCGCAGATGCTGCCTGACCTGCTGAGTATCTCCAGCATTTTCTGTTTTTATTTCAGATTTCCAGCATCCGCAGTATTTTGCTTTTGTAATACCTGGAATGGGTGGGTTGTCTTATGAGGAAAGGTTGGACAGGCTAGGCTTGTATCCGCTGGAGTTTAGAAGAGTAAGAGGTGACTTGATTGAAACATATAAGATCCTGAGGGGTCTGGACAGGGTGGATGTGGAGAGGATGTTTCCTCTTGTGGGAGAATCTAGAACTAGGGGTCACTGTTTAAAAATAAGGGGTCGCCCATTTAAGACAGATGAGGAGAAATTTTTTCTCACAGAGGGTCGTGAGTCTTTGGAACTCTCTTCCTCAGAGGGCGGTGGAAACAGAGTCTTTGAATATTTTTAAGGCAGAGGTAGATAGATTCTTGATAAGCAAGGGGTGAAAGGTTATCTGGGGTAGGCGGGAATGTGGAGTAATCAGATCAGCCAACATCGCTAAAAAAACAGATTATCTGGTCATTATCACAGTGCTGCTTGTGGGAGCTTGCTGTGCGCAAATTGGCTGCCACCTTTCCCTACATTACCACAGTGATGACACTTCAAAAGTACTTCATTGGATGAAAAGCGCTTTGGGACGTCGAGATATGCTGTATAAATACAAGTCTTTCTATCTTTGTATCTTGTACCAAAAACCGTGACAACATTTAACAGTAAAACCACCTATGTAAACATTTAGAATGGAAATCTTGTATGTAAACAGTCACATGACCGTGTAGTTAGCAGCTCTGTCCATCGGATGGCACCATGGAGTGCGTTTCTGAAATCTTCCAATTCCATCATCTGGTAGATTAAAAAAACACACAAATGGACGGTGGACATCTTCTAGGTCCTAAATATGTTCTGGTTTTAGCTTTACAGAAACGTTTTAAGTCTTCGAATGGATTCTTCCGACAATAGAGCTTCTCGGGAGTCCACGGAGGGGTTCAGCAGCGAGGAGGACGGGGATTGTGACGTCTTCCTTTCGGACAGTGACTCTGATAAACACATCAAAGAGAACGGTCCCTGCCTGGACAGGCCGAGTGGGCTGCCCGTGCGAGATCGGTCCACGTTTGTCAGAGTGGGCCCGGTTTTGGCCAGTGAGGGAGCCTCGACCAGACCTCAAGCCTTCATCCCGCACCCGCTGTCGGTCACCCACCTCAAGAAGCCCCTGGAGAACATTTACTTCGCCTCCACGTCCGCGGGCCAACGCAATGCCCTCCCCGCTGGTGCTGATCTGGGCAGGGACTGGGACCTCCCGCTCGGGGGGCACCTTGCTGCTCCGCACTCCAAGAGGTTCGTGAGCAGGGGGCTGAAAAGGAGATGGGAAGAGCCCAGACAGCACGGTACTGTGCTGGGTGAAAGGACGCCTCACGTCAAGACCAGAGGGGACCTTGTCTTTGCACAGAAGGTTTGTAATATTTGCCACTGTCTCGTTCCTTTCCATAATTCTTAAGTTCTTATGTCCTTGTATTTTGTGCTTTGTTTTCGGGATGTGGGCGTCGCCGGCATTTATCGCCCGTCCCTAATTGCCCTTGAGAAGGTGGTGGTGGGCCGCCACCTTGAACCGCTGCAGTCCGCCTTTTTGAACTGCTGCAGTCCGTGTGGTGAAAGTGCTCCCCCAATCTGTTGGGTAGGGAATTCCTGGATGCTGAGTCAGTGATGTTGAAGGAATCCGAGCCTTTGTTGACCGCCAGACTCCCGACTATTCCAACGCTCTCCTGGCCGGCCTCCCACTTTCCACCCTCCTTAAACTTCAGCTCATCCAACACTCTGCTGCCCCCTGTGTCCTAACGCGCACCCAGTCCCGTTCACCCCATCACCCACTGTTGCTCGCTGACCTACATTGGCTCCCGGACCGGCGACGCCTCGAATTAAAAAATTCTCATCCTCGCGTTCAAATCCCTCAATGGCCTCGCCCCCCACCTCCCTATCTCTGTAACCTCCTCCAGCCCCTACAACTAATGTTCACACTAAGCTGGGCGGCCGCGCAGTCATCTGCAAGGTCCAGCGCAGGCCGCTCGCCTGGGTTTCCATTGTAGAGGCCGCGCAAGGCCGAATATTTTGAATTGGGGGAGGGAGGGGGCAGGCCGCGCAGGAGCCAGTGCAGTGGGGGAACGTTGTCTACAACCCTCCGAGATCTCCACGCTCCTCCAATTCCGGCCTCTTGCGCACCCCCCCGATTTCCATCGCTCAACCATTGACGGCCGTGCCTTCAGCCGCCTGGGCCCTGAGCTCTGGAATAACCTCCCTAAACCTCTCCGCCTCTCTCTCCTCCTTTAAGACGCTCCTTAAAACCGACCTCTTTGACCAAGCTTTTGGTCACCTGTCCTAATATCTCCTTATGTGGCTCGGTGTCAAATTTTGTCTGATTTACGCTCCTGTGAATCGCCTTGGGACGTTTTACTACGTTAAAGGCGCTGTGTAAATGTTCTTGTGATGCATGTTGTCAGGATGTTGGTCCCACAGCAGTGCTGCTTCCATACATCTTTGTGGCAAGGATGCAAGAGAGGGAAGGTGCTGTCACGGTAGGATCTGGTTCCTCCTCCTCCTACAGGAGGCTGGCCTGGGCCCTGTGTTGAGGCTGAGCTAAGATCTGCCCCCCTCGCTTGTATTATAAACCAAGATGAGAACGGGCCACTTACTTGGCAGGAGCCTGAGCGATGAGGGTCTCTGGCCGACTACAGAGAAGGTCAATGTGGAGAGTTAAACGCGCACAGTGGGAGGAGCGAGTAGATCAACTGGTGCGGGGGGGGGGGGGGGGGTTGCAAAATTAGGACCGATGACTGGAGGTTCTTCACAGAGAGAGTGACCAACGCCGCAAGGAATGGACAGGGGAGTGGAGGTAAAACTCTGGAATCGCACTGGACAGTTAGTGCGGTGTGGAGGTGGGAGGGGGAGGAGAGACAGGAGAGCAGGGGGGGGGAGGAGAGACAGGAGAGCGGGGGGGGGGAGGAGAGACAGGACGGTCTTTCTGTTTGGGCTCTTGGTCATCCTGCTCTGTATTTTGTCTCCTAACTCGCACCGAGTCCCGTTCACCCATCACTCCCTGTGCTCGCTAACCTACATTGGCTCCCGGTTAAGCAGCGCCTCGATTTCAGAATTCTCATCCTTGTTTTCAAATCCCTCCTCCAGCCCCACAACCTTCCCGAGATCTCTGCGCTCCTCCAATTCTGGCCTCTTGCGCATCCCCCGATTTCCATCGCTCCACCATTGGTGGCCGTGCCTTCAGCCGCCTGGGCCCCAAGCTCTGGAATTCCCTCCCTAAACCTCTCCGCCTCTCTCTCCTCCTTTAAGACACTCCTTAAAACTGACCTCTTTGACCAAGCTTTTGGTCGCCTGTCCTAATATCTCCTGATGTGGCTCGGTGTCAAATTTTTTGTCTTTTAACGCTCCTGCGAAGCACCCTGGGATGTTTTACTACGTCAAAGGCGCTATATAAATACAAGTTGTTGTTGTTGTAATATAGATCTTTTAAAAGATTTACAAGGATGATACCAGAACTGAGAGGCTCTAACTATCAGGAAAGATTGAACAGGCTGGGTCTCGTTTCTCGAGAAAAGAGAAGGCTGAGGGGTGACCTGATAGAGGTCTTTAAGACTATGAAAGGGTTCGATAGGGTAGACGTAGAGAAGATGTTTCCACTTGTGGGGGAGACCAGAACTAGAGGCCATCAATATAAGATAGTCACTAATCAATCCAATGGGGAATTCAGGAGAAACTTCTTTACCCAGAGAGTGGTGAGAATGTGGAACTCGCTCCCACAGGGAGTGGTTGAGGCGAAGAGTATAGATGCATTTAAGGGGAAGCTGTGAGGGAGAAAGGAATAGAAGGATAGACTGATGGGGTGAGATGAAGAGGGGTGGGAGGAGGCTGGTGTGGAGCATAAACACCGGCACGGAGCAGTTGGGCCGAGCGGCCTGTTTCTGTGCTGACTCGATGTGATTCTATGGATTTGATCGGTTATCTCTGCCGCCTTCTGTTTACTGTTGTTGCGTGTTTTTTTTTGGGGGGGTGGTTGGCAGTGCAACGAGCTGCAGGTGTTCATCAGACCCCTGACCGTCCTCCTCAATGGGCTGAAGACTGGACGCTACAACAAAGGTAAGGACCAGCTTTTAAGTATTCACCTCGAGAGGGGGCGGGGGGCACGGCGGGGAATAGAATGTAAGGGGTCATGGTTCATTCCCCATCCCCTCCCTCGCCAGATATGCCCAGCTACTGACGCCAACTTCTGAAGGGCGCGGGCACCAAATCAAGGCCAGACATCCTTGGGATGTGGGCGTCGCTGGCAAAGCCGGCATTTTATTTGGGTGTCCTCGTGCACGAAACACAGAAAGCTGGCATGCAGGTACAGCAAGCAATAAGGAAGGCAAATGGCATGTTGGCCTTTATTGCAAGGGGGTTGGAGTAGAAGAGTAAGGAAGTCTTGCTACAATTGTACAGGGCCTTGGTGAGACCACACCTGGAGTACTGTGCACAGTTTTGGTCTCCTTATCTAAGGAAGGATATACTTGCCTTGGAGGCGGAGCAACGAAGGTTCACTAGATTGATTCCTGGGATGAGAGGGTTGTCCTGTGATGAGAGATTGAGTAGAATGGGCCAAAACTCTCTGGAGTTTAGAAGAATGAGAGGTGATCTCATTGAAACATACAAGATTCTGAAGGGGATTGACAGGGGAGATGCTGAGAGGCTGTTTCCCCCTGGCTGGAGTATCTAGAACTAGGGGGCATAGCCTCAGGATAAGGGGTCGGCCATTTAGGACTGAGATGAGGAGGAATTTCTTCACTCAGAGGGTGCTGAATCTTTGGAACTCTCTGCCCCAGAGGGCTGGGGAGGCTCAGTCGTTGAGTATATTCAAGGCTGAGATCGATAGATTTTTGGACTCTCAGGGAATCAAGGGATATGGGGATCGGGCGGGAAAGTGGAGTTGAGGTCGATGATCAGCCATGATCTTATTGAATGGCGGAGCAGGCTCGAGGGGCCGAGTGGCCGACTCCTTCTCCTAATTCTTATGTTTATTGTCCATCCCTAGTTGCCCTGAGAAGGTAGTGGCGAGCCTCCTTCTTGAACCGCTTCGTATCGGGTTTTTTGTTGGTGCCACTGAGTGTCCCGTTAAGGCTACTTCGGAGGGGCAGCTAAGAGTCGACCTCGTTTGGTGTGGGACTGGAGTCACGTATAGGCCCAGACCAGTCCGGGCAAGGACGGCAGGTTTCCTTCCCCAATGGGACATTGGCGAACCAGCTGGGTTTTTAACAACAATCCGACAGCTTCAGGGTCGCGTTAACTGATAACCAGCTTTTTATTTTCCATATTTACATGGGATATACGGCACAGAAACAGGCCGTTCGGCCCAACCAGTCCATGCCGGCGTTTATGCTCCACTCGAGCCTCCTCCCGTCTTTCCTCATCTCACCCTATCAGCATCACCCTCTAATTCCCTTCTCCCTCATGTGTTTATCCAGCCTCCCCTTAAATGCATCGCTACTATTCGCCTCAACCACTTGTATACATTTCAAGCATAACTTCCCTGCTCTTATATTCTATGATGTGGAGATGCCGGTGTTGGACTGGGGTGGACAAATGTGAGAAGTCGCACAACACCAGGTTATAGTCCAACAGCTTTATTTGAAATCACAAGCTTTCGGAGCACTGCTCCTTCGTCAGGTGAAGTGAAGAGATGCATATAGGCACGGCATATATAGTCAGAGAACACTGCCAGATGATTACAGTTAATCTTTCTAACTGCCCTTTATCACACATTTGACCCCTTGTGACCCCACCCCATTGTCTTTGATGCAATGTTTTCCTGACTGACCTGTTTGGACACCATCCACACCTTTGATTGCCGTGATTATCTCTCTGCCGAGGTGTGATAAAGGGCAGTTAGAAAGATTAACTGTAATCATCTGGCAGTGTTCTCTGACTATATATGCTGTGCCTATATGCATCTCTTCACTTCACCTGACGAAGGAGCAGCGCTCCGAAAGCTTGTGATTTCAAATAAAGCTGTTGGACTATAACCTGGTGTTGTGCGACTTCTCACACTTATATTCGATGCCTCGGCTAATAAAGGAAAGCATCCCGTATGCCTTTTTAACTACTTTGTCGACCTGTCCTGCTACCTTTCAGGGTCTGTGGACATACACTCCAAGGTCCCTCTGTTCCTCCACGCCTCTCTGTATCCTCCCATTAATTGTGTTTTCCCTTGCCTTGTTGCCACTCCCCAAATGCATTACCTCACACTTTTCCGGATTTGATTCCATTTGCCACTTTTCTGCTCAATTGACCAGTTCATCGATAACTTCCTGCAGTCTAAAGCTTTCCTCCTCCCTGTCAACCACACGGCCAATTTTTGTATCATCTGCAAATTTCTTTATCATGCCCCCTAACATTTAAGTCTAAATCATTAATATATACTACAAAAAGTAAGCTGTGTGGAACCCCTCTGGAAACAGCCTTCCAGTCGCACAAAAACTCCCCTCATCCATTACCCTTTGCTTCCTGCCACTGAGCCAATTTTGGGTCCAATTTGCCACTTTCCCTTGGATCCCATGGGCTTTTACTTTTTTGATCAGCCTGCCATGTGGAACCTTGTCAAAAGCCTTGCTAAAATCCATGTAGACTACATCGAAAGCCTCCCCTTAAATGCATCGATGCTGTTCACCTCAACCACTCCTTGTGGTAGCGAGTTCCACATTCTCCCCACTCTCTGGGTGAAGAAGTCTCTCCTGAATTCCCTGTTGTATTTCTTGGTGACTATCTTATATTGATGGCCTCTAGTTATGCTCTTCCCCACAATTGGAAACACTCTCTCTATCAAAACTTCTTGAAACTGAATTCAAATTATTAACCTGGATGCATTTTAAGGGGAAGCTGGATAAGCACATGAGGGAGAAAGGAATAGAGGGTTACGCTGATGGGGGGAGATGAAGAGGGGGAGGAGGAGGCTGGTGTGGGGCATAAACACCGGCACGGAGCAGTTGGGCTGAACGGCCTGTTTCTCTGATGCACATTTTGTGCAATTCCCAAACTGCAATGGTGGGATTTGAACTCATGTTCTCACGAAGTGATTGTCTGACCTTTTCAGGCCTGAGCAGCTTCCAGCAGAGTGTTGCTATGGACCGGATCCAGAGGATTGTGGGCGTCCTGCAGAAGCCGGCAATGGGGTAGGTGCTGGGCCAATCGGCCCAACGTCTTTGTGGAGTGGTACTGAAGCCTGAAGAGTTAGCGAGGAGGCCCGGCTGGGGAATTAGATGTCGGGGAGTCTGGGTTGATGGCTTGAGCCCATAATCCAGGCCGACACTCCCAGTGCCAGTACTGAGGGAGCGCCGCACTGTCGGAGGCGCGGTACTGAGGGAGCGCCGCACTGTCGGAGGGGCGGTACTGAGGGAGCGCCGCACTGTCGGAGGGGCGGTACTGAGGGAGCGCCGCACTGTCGGAGGGGCGGTACTGAGGGAGTGCCGCACTGTCGGAGGGGCAGTACTGAGGGAGCGTCGGAGGGGCAGTACTGAGGGAGAGCCGCACTGTCGGAGGGGCAGTACTGAGGGAGCGCCGCACTGTTGGAGGGGCGGTACTGAGGGAGAGCCGCACTGTCGGAGGGGCGGTACTGAGGGAGTGCCGCACTGTCGGAGGGGCAGTACTGAGGGAGCGCCGCACTGTCGGAGGGGGCAGTACTGATGGGAGCGCCGCACTGTTGGAGGGGCGTACTGAGGGAGAGCCGCACTGTCGGAGGGGCGGTACTGAGGGAGTGCCGCACTGTCGGAGGGGCAGTACTGAGGGAGCGCCGCACTGTTGGAGGGGCGGTACTGAGGGAGAGCCGCACTGTCGGAGGGGCGGTACTGAGGGAGCGCCGCACTGTCAGAGGGGCGGTACTGAGGGAGCGACGCACTGTCGGAGGGGCAGTACTGAGGGAGCGTCGCACTGTCAGAGGGGCAGTACTGAGGGAGCGCCGCACTGTCGGAGGGGCAGTACTGAGGGAGCGTCGCACTGTCAGAGGGGCAGTACTGAGGGAGCGCCGCACTGTCGGAGGGGCAGTACTGAGGGAGCGCCGCACTGTCGGAGGTGCCGTCTTTCGGATGAGACGTTAAACCAAGGCCCCGTCTGCCCTCTCAGGTGGACGTAAAAGATCCCATGGCACTATTTCGAAGAAGAGCAGGGGGGAGTTCTCCCCGGTGTCCTGGCCAATATTTATCCCTCAACCAACATAACAGCAGCGCTCCCTCAGTACTGCCCCTCCGGCAGTGCGGCGCTCCCTCAGTACCGCCCCTCCGACAGTGCGGCGCTCCCTCAGTACTGCCCCTCCGACAATGCGGCGCTCCCTCAGTATTGCCCCTCTGACAGTGCGGCGCTCCCTCAGTACCGCCCCTCCGACAGTGCGGCGCTCCCTCAGTATTGCCCCTCTGACAGTGCGGCGCTCCCTCAGTACCGCCCCTCCGACAGTGCGGCGCTCCCTCAGTATTGCCCCTCTGACAGTGCGGCGCTCCCTCAGTACTGTACTGGAGTGTCAGCCTAGCTTTATGTGCTCAAGTGCCTGGAGTGGACTTGAGCACATAAAGGGAAGGTCTCAAAGAAGGAGAGGGACGTAGATGGGTTTAGGGAGAGCTTTCCAAAGAGCGGAGCCCAGGCCAATGGTGGGGCGAAGAAAGACGGGTGGACGACAGACATGGAGTCAAGAGAAATGGAGAATTTGGGAACTGGAGGAGGTTGTGGAGAAGGGGGAGGGGGGGAAAGGGCACGGAGGGGTTAAACACGAGGATGAGAATTTAAAATTTGGGGCGTTGTGGGTCTGGGAGTCGATGTTGGCGAGCGGTGACGGGTGATGGATGGGCAGCGATCCCCATTTCAGTGGCCGGTCTGTACTGGGTTTGCTGATCCCAGTAGTTGGGGGTCTACAACTGGCGTTTGTGGAGCTGTTGTTGGCTGCACTCGGACAACCAGAGGCCTGGTTGGGAAGGCCGAGCAGAGGCCTGGTTGGGAAGGCCGAGCAGAGGCCTGGTTGGGAAGGCCGAGCAGAGAACTGGTTGGGAAGGCCGTGCAGAGGCCTGGTTGGGAAGGCCGTGCAGGGGCCTGGTTGGGAAGGCCGTGCAGGGGCCTGGTTGGGAAGGCCGTGCAGAGGCCTGGTTGGGAAGGCCGTGCAGAGGCCTGGTTCCGAAGGCCGAGCAGGGGCCTGGTTCCGAAGGCCCCTCTCCACATCTAGGCCAGGAAGCGGGGGCTGGATTAGGCCAGGGCTTCTGCCATGAAATGGGACTGGGCTGGACCAATTGGGAACTCGGGTCACTTTACAGTAATACAAACATTTATCGTTGATACAATATATTTTTAACCTGCCAGGGAGCGTTATTTAGGCACCCTCCTTCAAGTGGAAATGATGCTGAAGGTTTGGTTTCCTCACGTTACCATAGCAACGCCGAGCTCCGAAGGCTCCGGGCCTACAGGAACTGAATGCAGCGCAAGGAAGGTATGTGATCCTGAGGGGGGTCAGGGGTCCAGTAACCAATACACGGTCTTGTTAAAAGATCGCCCCCCCCCCCCTCCACACACCTGGCTCGGTTTACAAATGCGCGGTGATTGCGTCCCCTGCGATCCCCCTCCCCCCCCCCCCCCAAAGCCTGCCTTGATTACAGCCGAGGCTACAATTGGGCCTCAGAACCCCTTTTTTGTTTGGGAAAGGGTCGCCAGCCAGGGTGGCTGCTGGGAGTTCGGACCGGGGCGGGCTCGGGTTTGACTCGCGAGGCCCCCCGCGGTCGAACAGCCAGCCCCGCCAATGCTCAAACGCCGAGGCCGGCGCCTGGAGGAAGCTTGACTTGGGTGAGGCGACGCCTCGGGAGGTCAGCAGAGCCCGAGGTGTGGGGGGGCGGGGGGAAAGAGGGATGAATACGCGTTTCCACGGGATCCTCGAGCCCAGGAGGAAGCCGCTCGGCCCATCGTGCCTGTGCCGGCTCTATCCTAGAGCGATCCAGAACTAATTCCCTGCCCCCCCCCCCCCTTCCGCCCCATAGCCCTGCCAATCCCTCTGCTTCCAATAGTTATCTACCATTTTCCCTTGAACGGTGCAGTGGCCTGTGCCTCAACCAGTGGCAAAGAATTTCGTGCTCTGTCTAAAGAAATTCCTCCTACCCTCTCCCCTCGCTCTCGGTGACCATTTTTATAGAAACATAGAAGATAGGAGCAGGAGTAGGCCATTCGGCCCCTCGAGCCTGCTCCGCCATTCGATGCGATCATGGCTGATCATCCAAATTCAGTACCCTGTCAATGCTTTCTCCCCATATCCTTTGATACCTTTCGCCTTAAGAAATATATCCAACTCCTTCTTGAATCTATTTAATGAATTAGCCTCCACTGCCTTCTGTGGCAGAGAATTCCACAGGTTCACCACTCTCTGGGTGGAGAAATTCCTCCTTATTTCTGTCCTAAATGGCTTACCCCTTATCCTTAGACTGTGACCCCTGGTTCTGGACTCCCCGACCATCGGGAACACCCTTCCTGCATCTAGTCTGTCTAGTCCTGTTAGAATTTTATAAGTTTCAATGAGATCCCCTCTCATTCTTCTAAACTCCAGCGAGTATAAGCCCAATCGACCCAATCTCTCTCCATACGTCATTCCTGCCATCCCAGGTATCAGCCTTGTGAATCTTCGCTGAACTCCTTCCATGGCAAGAACATCCTTCCTCAGATAAGGCGACCAAAACTGCACACAGTACTCAAGGTGTGGTCTCACCAAGGCCCTGTACAACTGCAGCAAGACATCCTTGTTCCTGTACTCAAACCCTCATGACCCCCCCCCAACTTCTCGTCACTGACTCCCCAACCAGAGGAAGCCTGTCTCTGCCTCTGCCCGCCCCCCCCCGGCCAAAAGCCTTCATCGTTTCGAGAAATCTCCTCTCGGCCTTCTCTAAGCCAGTTTCCCCAGCAGCCATGCCCCTCCTAAACTAGACTTCCCCTTCATTCTGGTGAACCAGCGCTCCCTGTGGCTTAAATGTCCTTCCTATAGGATCATAACGGCGCAGAAGGGGGCCATTCGGCCCATCGTGCCTGTGCCGGCTCTTTGAACGAGCTCTCCAATTAGTCCCACTCTCCCCCCTGCTCTTTCCCCACAGCCCTGCAAATTATTCCCCTTCAACTATTTATCCGATTCCCCTTTTGAAAGTTGCTATTGAATCTGCTTCCACCGCCCTTTCAGGCAGCGCGTTCCCGATCGTAACAGTTCTCCTCCCCTTCTGGCTTTTTTGCCAATTATCTTAAAGCTGTGTCCTCCGGTTACCGACCCTCCCGCCCAGTGGAAACAGTTTCTCCTTATTTACTCTCATCGAAACCCCCTTCATGATTTTGAACGCCTCGATTAAATCTCCCCTTAGCCTTCTCTGCTCTCGGGAGAACAGTCCCAGCTTCCCGAATCCCTCCAATAATTTTGAAGACTGGAATCACAGAAGGGTTACAACACAGGAGGAGGCCACTCACAGAATCCCCACAGTGCAGATAGAGGCCATTTCGGCCCATCGAGCCTGCACCGACACATATCCCACCCTATCCCTGTAACCCCACGTATTTAATCCCCCTCTAACACTAAGGGTCAATTTATCATAGCCAAATCAACCTAACCCGCACATCTTTGGACGGTGGGAGGAAACCGGAGCACCTGGAGGAAACCCATGCAGACACGGGGAGAATGTGCAAACTCCACACAGACAGTCACCTGAGGCCGGATTCGAACCCGGGTCCCTGGCGCTGTGAGGCAACAGTGCTAACTGTTGCCACCGTGTTGCCCCTGTTTTGCCTCGGCCCGGTTTTGGTCGTGCTTAGTCCCAGACCCCCTGCTTTTTTAACCCTGCGAGTTCCTCATTCTTCCAGCTCCCTTTCAAAAATTATTGACGGAATCGGCTTCTGCCACCGTTTCAGGTCGAGCGTTCCAGACCCCCGACAATAACGGGAATGTCACCCAGCCCTCGCCGGTTGGCCCTCGCCGGGATTACTCATTCCAGAATGTTCTTTGCCTCTTGCCCGCAGCACGTTCGGACCAGCTCTTCGGGCACCAGCTCCTCGCAGGACTCCGGCTCCCCTCCCTCGTCACGGAGACCATCGTGCGGCGACGGCGGAGCCGAGGATCCGTCGGGCGGGCGCAGCCGGGAGGAGAGGGCCGAGCCCGGGGGAGGGGTGGCCGAGGGGTCCCCCGGTTTCGGCCTGGCCTGGCTTCCCGGCCCGGGTCACCCCCCCGCCCGCCGCCACGGCCAAGGGGGCGGCGCCGCGGGGGTGCGCTGCCTTGCTTTGGTCATGCAGGACAGCTCGGTCTCCTCCACCACCACCCGCCCCCATTTCAACGGGCTGCTGCCCCAGCCCTGGATGGCCATCGTCGGGCCCGGAGCGGGCCGGGAACGTCCGGCGCGGAGCCTGAGCGCCCCCCCGCTCCCCTCCCCCGGGGCGCCGGCGGGCAAGAGTGGCGCCCTCCCCGCGTCCTGGCCACTCTTTCCGACCTGGGATTCCTTCGCCCTGCTGGACCTTCGGGAGCGACCGGGGCGAGAGAGCGAGAGGCCTTCGAAGTGAGGCCTGCCACGTAGGCCCAGAGCGCAGGCCCGAACTCAGCTCAACTGCAGCCTTCTCCCTCAAAGGAGGCGACGAGAAGCGAGGCTTCGACGGGGAAAACGAGGAACGAAAAGGAATGGCAACACAGGCTCGATTCAGGAAAGAACGGACTCGCATTTCTCCAGCGCCTTTTCACCACCTCAGGACGTCCAAAAGCGCTTTACAGCCAATGAAGTACTTTTTTTTGAAGTGTAGTCGCTGTTGTAATGTAGGAAACGCGGCAGCCAATTTGCGCACAGCAAGCTCCCACAAACAGCAATGTGATAATGACCCAGATCATCCGGTTTTTTTGTAGTGATGTTGATTGAGGGATAAATATTGGCCCCAGGACACCGGGGAGAACTCTCCCGCCTGCTCTTCTTCCAATAGTGGCCGTGGGATCTTTTACTTCCACCCGAGAGAGCAGACGTGGTATCGGTTTGATGTCCCATCCGAAAGACGGCACCTCCGACAGTGCGGCGCTCCCTCAGTACTGGCCACTGGGAGCGTCGGCCTGGTCTATGCACTCAAGTCTCTGGCGTGGGGACTCGAACCCACGACCTTCTGACGGAGACGCGAGCTGATCTACAAAGCGGGCGCACGGGGGAACTGCTGAGGTGGTGGGGGCGGGGGGGTTTACGGAGGGCGTTGTAAACGGAGACACGGAGATACTTGCCTCAAGTGTCCTTAACTCATCGAGGCGGCGAATATATCCCCGCTTGTCGAACCGTGGGTCAGCGCGGACTGCCTTCGCACGGAGAACGCTGATTTGCCTTTGAGCAAGGGGCTATTTTCGGGGGGGGGGGGTGGGGAAAGAGAACATTGGAATCATTTAGCAAGGGAAAAGTTGTTTACAAGTGCGAGCGTGATCAGGAGTGGAACAGGACGCAATTTTGAGCCCGATTCTCTCTCACTTTGCCTCTCCTCCCCAGTCTACCTCCTGCAACCCACTCTTATCGAAACCCTTCCTCATTTCGAAATGTGCGCGTGTTTGTCTGAATTTCGCGGCGTGTTTTTCTTGATCACTTTCCCCATAAGGGAGTAAAGGGACTGCCAGCCCTCCAGGATTCCCCCCGGAGTCGCCAAGAATGAAAGATGAATCTCCAGGAGGCAAATCATAGGGACGTTAAAAATAATTGTGCGTTATTTTAATTTTCTTTGAACACTTTTGTCGATTGATGGTGATAAAAAAAAAAGGGGGAGGGATAAAAAGGCGGTTTGATCATTGGTCAAGAGTCGTCCAAAGAGTCGGTTCGCTATCCAATCGGTGCGGGGCTCCGTGAGGATGGACGTGCCAGGCGACCAATGGCGGGGGAAGGGGGCGGGGCCAGGAGGTCCTGTGACGGAATCTCCAGGAATACATCCGACCAGGGTTGGCGACCGTAGCGCGGGCCGGTTCTGGCTCTGTTGTAGACGGCTAGACGCCTCCGATGAGACGGCTCGCGCCCGTGTACGTTCGCGCAAAGGGGTGTCGTACCCTCCACCCGCCCCCCCCCCACCCCTCCCCCCTGTCTTAGGCACGCCGGTTAGATTAACGACGTGGTCGTAGCGACAGCAGACGGAACGGTAAGCGATGTTGTAACGGGTCAAAGGCCGTGAGCGTCCTCGAAAATAAAGGTTCTCGTGGAATTGGCTCTCTCTGCCTGCGTGTGTGCGTTCATCTCTACTTGACTGTTCTGTCCCTGCTTTAGTAGCCCATCTCGGTCTAATATTATAAAAAGGACACATAGATGCAGGAGAAGGTGCAAAAAAAATGATATACAAGGATGATACCAAAACTGAGAGAGGTTCTAACTATCAGGAAAGATTGAGCAGGCTGGGTCTCGTTTCTCTAGAAAAGAGAAGGCTGAGGGGTGACCTGATAGAGGTCTTTAAAATGACATTAGGGTTTAATATGGCCTGTCTCTGTGCTGTAAATACTATGTAACATCCGGGCAGGAGATCGAACGGGAAGTCTCGTATGTCCCGGTGACTCCCTGTAAATACTGACACACTCCCGGGGACTCCATGTAAATTCTGACACACTCCCCGGGGACCCCCTGGAAATACTCACACACTCCCGGGGACCCCCTGTAAATACTGACACACTCCCGGAGACCCTCTGTAAATACTGACACACTCTCGGGGACCCCTTGTAAATACTGACACACTCCCGGGGACTCCCTGTAAATACTGACACACTCCCGGGGACCCACTGTAAATACTGACACACTCCCGGGACACCCTGTAAATCCTGACACACTCCCGGGGACCCCCTGTAAATACTGACACACTCCTGGGGACCCACTGTAAATAATGACACACTCCCGGGGACCCCCTGTAAATACTGACACACTCCTGGGGACCCACTGTAAATACTGACATTCCCGGGGACTCCCTGTAAATACTGACACACTCCTGGGGACCCACTGTAAATACTGACACACTCCCGGGGACCCCCTGTAAATACTGACACACTCCTGGGGACCCACTGTATATACTGACAAACTCCCGGGGACACCCTGTAAATACTGACACACTCCTGGGGACCCCCTGTAAATACTGACACACTCCCGGGGACCCCCTGTAAATACTGACACACTCCTGGGGACCCACTGTATATACTGACACACTCCTGGGGACACCCTGTAAATACTGACACACTCCCGGGGACCCCCTGTAAATACTGACACACTCCCGGGGGACCCCTTATAAATACTGACACACTCCCGGGGACCCGCTGTAAATACCGACACACTCCCGGGGACCCCCTGTAAATACTGACACACTCCCAGGGACCCCCTGTAAATACTGACACACTCCCGGGGACCCCCTGGAAATACTGACACACTCCCAGGGACCCCCTGTAAATACTGACACACTCCCGGGGAACCCCTGTAAATACTGACACACTCCCGGGGACCCCCTGTAAATACAGACACACTCCCGGGGGACCCTCTGTAAATACTAACACACTCCGGGGGACTCCCTGTAAATACTAACACACTCCGGGGGACTCCCTGTAAATACTAACACACTCCCAGAGACCCCCTCTAAATATATTGACACACTCCCGGTGATTCAGTGAATATTGGCCCACTCCCGGGAATCCCATTGTGTACTCTATGCCCCTGTTTATAAAGCCGAGGATCCTGTTTGCTTTCTTTATGTATTGGAGGGCTGCTGGGACCTATCGAGCCTGTGGCCTGGGCGAAGGGAAATCAAAGTGCCATTTAACCGAAAAAAATAAATGTTGTTTTCCCGATCCCGGCAGCGCGGCTTCTGAAGGCCTTGTCCCTCGAGTCGCACGCTCTAAGCAGACATTAGTTGTCATGGAGACGCTGGAGGGCCGGACCGTCCCTAGAAGGATGTCGCGCTGATGAAGCCAAGGTTTGGTTTTGGGGGAGGGAAATGGAGTAATTAAGTGCGCTCGGCTGTGATGAATGCCGGCGTCACCAGCACAGCTGCCACAGTGAACTTTTGACTTGAGAAGCAGAAGTCTGATGACTGCAGACCCATTCGCTCTCTGTATTCTTTTTTGGCAGTTTCCTCCCCCCCTCAACTTTCAGCTAAAGGCCCTGGTTCTACCTCCAAGGCACCACTGAGCCCTCTAGCCTCCTGCTCGAGTGGCCATCCTTTGCGTGAGCCCCGGCAGTGCAGCTGTTCGACTGTGGTGGGCGTCGCAGCCCCATTTCCCCTCACCCCCACTTCTCCTGAAGGCCCTGGTTTATGCCGGGCCAGCGCCAAGGTGACCCTCCCACCCCCCCCCCCCTTTCCCCAGCGTCTCTCGCATTCAGCCGTCCTCTGCGTGAGCCCCTTGGCAGCGGAACTATTCGGCTACGGTGGGCGTTGCTGATCAACACAAACCCCCTCCCCCCCCACCACCTTACTTCTCCTGATAGCCGTGGTTCTTGCCGGGCTGTCGCCAAGGAGAACCTCCAGCGTCCCACCCGACTGCGCGAGCCCCGGCAGCGGGGCTATTCGACTCTGGTGGGCATTGCAGCCGAGCCCCAAACCACCACCAGCCCCGCCGATCTTGCCCTCGTGCAGCCACCCTGCCACTGCTTGTTGTCTAGGCTCACGCCGGATGACAGAGGGAGGTCTAGTGTCCGTAGGAGGCGGCTGGGAAAAGGACACAACCTCCATAGCCGAGGCCCGGCTGCAGTATTGTGGATTGTAAATATTTGTCTTGGCGTTCCTGCCCAAATGCTTCTCTCCTCACCACCGCTGCTGGTTGCCTGAGGACTCGAGACCCTATGGGGTGCGTGCAAGCTTTCTTTTAATTTTCAACCCTGTAACACATTTTACTGACAGCGCAGAAGTAATTGCCGGTGGCAGTGCCTGTATCTCCCAGCTGTGGCCTCCGATTCACCCGCACGCAGCCAGGAACACAACCCATCCATTATTCAGGCTACGGTGCCACGTGTGATCGAGGACGAGGCTGCACAGGTCACCAGACAAGTCAACCCGACTCAAATCTTTCAGCAGAATTCTCCTCACTGAAGTACGCTGTCTAAACTGTTGTTTGTCTTCATCCCAACCTAATTGCTTTTATCCATTTGTTTTTTCTCTCTCTCCTTGTCTCACTCACTCTAGTCTCTTTGTGTCTGTCTCTCTCACCCTCAGTCTCTTTCTCTCAGTTTCACTCTCTCGGTTTTGCTCTCTCTGTCTCTGTGACTCTCTCCCTCTCAACGTCACCCTCTTTCTCTCTCACTCTCTTTCCATCTCTGTCTTTCTCTTGTTTCCCTTCTCTCGCACTTTCTCCCTGACTCCCTCTCCCTCCCAGTTTCACCCTCTCTCTGTATTTCTCTGTGACTCTCTCACACTGTGAGTGTTACCCTCAGTCTCTATCTCTCAGTTTTACTCTGTCTTTCTCTCTCTCATGATTCTTTCTCTCTCTCTTGGTCTCTTTCTCTTAGTTTCACTCTCTCTCTCGGCTCCATATTCTTTATCCGTGTCACTGATTCTTTACCTTTATCTCACTGGCACTTTCTCACTGTCTCTCTCCCTCTCTATTCTGTCTTTGTGTGTCTCTCTCTCTCTATCACTCTGTCTCTCTCACTCTGTCTCACTCAGTCTCTTTCTATCTCTCTCTCCCCATCTCTCTGTCTCACTCTGTCTCTCTATCTCACTCTCTCTCTCTCTATCTCACACTGTCTCTCTTTCTATCTCACTCTGAATCTATCTCACTGTCTCTCTATCTCTCTCTCTGTCTCTCTATCTCACTCTCTCACTGTCTGTCTCTCTCTATCTCACTCTCTCTCTCAGTCTCTCTCTATCTCACTCTGTCTCTCTCTATCTCTCTCTCACTCTGAATCTATCTCACTCTGTCTCTCACTCTGTCTCTATCTCACTCTCTATCTCACTCTCTCTTTATCTATCTCACTCTGTCTCTCTCTCTCTCACTCTGTCTCTATCTCACTCTTTCTATCTCACTCTCTTTATCTATCTCGCACTGTCTCTCTCTCTATCTCACTCTGTCTCTCTCTCTATCTCACTCTCTCACTCTGTCTCTCTCACTCTCTATCTCACTCTGACTCTCTCTATCTCACTCTGTCTCTCTCTCTATCTCACACTGTCTCTCTCTATCTCACTCTGTCTCTCTATCTCTCTGACTCTCTCTATCTCACTCTGTCTCTCTCTCTCACTCTCTCTCTATCTCACTCTGTCTCTCTATCTCACTCTGACTCTCTATCTCACTCTGTCTCTCTCTCTGTCTCTCTCTATCTCACTCTGTCTCTCTATCTCACTCTGACTCTCTATCTCACTCTGTCTCTCTATCTCACTCTCTCTCACTCTGGATCTATCTCACTCTGTCTCTCTCTCTAGCTCACTCTCTCTCTCTATCTCACTCTCTATCTATCTCACTCGCTCCCTCCCCATCTCACTCGCTCCCTCCCCATATCTCCTGGAGGCGCTGGCTCAGGCCGGTTCCCTGGCTGCTGCTGTTGAAAAGATAAGTCTGCCTCTGTTGGGTGCGGACAGTATTGGGTTTGCGATGCCCTTCACGGTCGAACAGCCCGCCATCACTCACTGCCCGGATTCAGACATGACCGCCGGCCACGTATGGACGAGGGTATGAGCCTTGACAGTGGGTGCTGGCAGGTCACTCGACCCTGGAGGGAATTGCAGCCCTTGGCGCCTATACTGAGTTAGTTGGTCTCACATTGAGGGAGGGCAGGCGGGGGGGGGGGGGGTGGAAATCGCTGTCCACTGCGGAAAGCAGTCGAATAGCCCCCGTCGCCTTCTGCCCCGAGGCACTGGAGCCCAGCCAGCGCAGAGGAGGGCGGGGAGCAACTCCGGCATGTGAAACTAAACCAGACCAGATAAACAGAGGTGACCGGCAATTCGACCGGGTGTGTGTGTGTGTGTGGATTTTTAAGGGTAGCATCGCGGGGTCCCAATAGCGAGGCCTCCGATCTTCATCAAATAACGATTAGAGCTTCATAAGGAAGCAGTTAGCACTGTTTCTCCTAAACTGGGTCTGAAGGATTAGAATGGGATTACATTTAAATCCATATCCTCTTGATCTGCTTATCAGCCACAACAACTTGTATTTATTCAGCGCATTTAACGTAGTAAAATGTCCCGAGATGCTTCACAGGAGCGATTATCAGACCAAATTTGACACCGAGCCACACAAGGAGATATTAGGACAGGCGACCAAGAGCTGGGTCAGAGAGGTCGGTTTTAAGGGGCGTCTTAAAGGAGGAGAGAGAGAGGCGGAGAGGTTTAGGGAGGGAATTCCAGAGCTCGGGGCCCAGGCAGCTGAAGGCACGGCCGCCAATGGTGGAGCAATGGAAATCGGGGGATGCGCAAGAGGCCAGAATTGGAGGAGCGCAGAGATCTCGGAGGGTTGTAGGGCTGGAGGAGGTTACAGAGATAGGGAGGGAGGGGGGGCGAGGAGGCCGTGGAGGGATTTGAACACAAGGATGGAGAATTTTAAATTCGAGGCATTGCTGGACCGGGAGCCAGTGTTGGTCAGCGAGCAACAGGGGGCGATGGGTGAACGGGACTGGGCGTGAGTTAGGATACGGGGCGGCCGAGTTTTGGATGAGCTCAAGTTTATGTAGGGTGGACGATCCTGCAAGGCGCGGAGACACAATAGGGGGAATTATCGGAGAATCGGCTTTCTGTCCCCGGATGGCCGATCCCAACTCCCGACTGAGATTTTAATATCTGCACTGTTATATTCCCTTTCAGTCTTTGTCCCTTACTCTGACTGGGACATGGTTCTGACTCTGGTACTCACACACGAATCGTCCAATCCCAAATGGGAATCATTCCCCTTTCACAGACTGTGTGTGACAAAAAAGAAACTCGCATTTCTACAGCGCCTTTTCACCACCTCAGGACGTCCCAAAGCGCTTCACAGCCAATGAAATACTTTTTTGAAGTATAGTCGCTGTTGTAATGTAGGAAACGCGGCAACCAATGTGCGCACAGCAAGCTCCCGCAAACAGCAATGTGATGATGACCAGATCATCTGTTTTAGTGATGTTGGTTGAGGGATAAATGTTGGCCCCAGGACACCGGGGAGAACTCCCCCTGCTCTTCTTCCAATAGTGGCCGTGGGATCTTTTACATCCACCTGAGAGAGCAGACGGGAGACATGGATTTAATGTCTCATCCAAAAGACGGCACCTCCGACAGTGCGGGGCTCCCATAGTACCGCCCCTCCGACAGTGCGGCGCTCCCTCAGTACCGCCCCTCCGACAGTGTGGCGCTCCCTCAGTATCGCCTATCCGACAGTGTGGCGCTCCATCAGTATCGCCCCTCTGACAGTGCGGCGCTCCCTCAGTACTGCCCCTCCGACAGTGTGGCGCTCCTTCAGTACCGCCCCTCCGACAGTGCAGCGCTCCCTCAGTACTGCCCCTCCGACAGTGCGGCGCTCCCTCAGTACCGCCCCTCCCACAGTGCGGCGCTCCCTCAGCACCGCCCCTCCGATAGTGCGGCGCTCCCTCAGTACCGCCCCTCCGACAGTGCGGCGCTCCCTCAGTACCGCCCCTCCAACAGTGCGGCGCTCCCTCAGCACCGCCCCTCCGACAGTGCGGCGCTCCCTCAGTACTGCCCCTCCGACAGTGCGGCGCTCCCTCAGTACTACCCCTCCGACAGTGCGGCGCTCCCTCAGTACCGCCCCTCCGACAGTGCGGCGCTCCCTCAGTACCGCCCCTCCGACAGTGCGGCGCTCCCTCAGTACTGCCCCTCCGACAGTGCGGCGCTCCCTCAGTACCGCCCCTCCGACAGTGCGGCGCTCCCTCAGTACTGGCACTGGGAATGTCAGCCTGGATTTTTGTGCTCAAGTCTCTGGAGTGGGGCTCGAACCCACGATCTTCTGACTCCGAGGCGGAACAGGCGCGAGGGGCTGAATGGCCTCGTCCTGCTCCCTGGCAATGGAGGGGGGGATAATAACAAAGGAGAAGAGGCTTCGCATGCCATCTGCTGCTGTCAGCTTTTGATTGCGCGCCGAGCACAGCAGGGGAGCTTGATGGAGCTCGGGGCACTCACAGTAAGCAGCCATGGCGTGTCATCTTGCACGCTAGTCCCTCCGCGACCCTTCACCCCTCCTGCCTCGGAGAAACGGCTCCCCGCGGAGCTCTGTCGACCCACATTACCTTCGAAGCCGTCACTGGCTGGCATCAGGGGCGGAGCCAGGCGCGCTGCGTGAAGTCGTGACCAGTGAACACACAGCTGGGGGACAAGCAGACACGAAAATTTTTGCTCCAAAACTGGCTCAGTGGCAGGAAACAAAGGGTAATGGTCGACGGGTGTTTTTGTAACTTGTAAGCTTTTTCCAGTGGGGTTCCGCAGGGCTCAGTACCGGGTCCCTTGCTTTTTGTGGTATATATATAGCAATGATTTAGACTTCAATGTAGGGGGGCATGATTAAGAAGTTTGCAGATGATACAAAAAAAGTGGCCATGTGGTTGATAGTGAGGAAGAAAGCTGTAGACTGCAGGAAGATATCAATGGACTGGTCAGGTGGGCAGAACAGTGGCAAATGGAATTCAATCCGGAGAAGTGTGAGGTAATGCATTTGGGGAGGGCTAACATGGCAAGGGAATACACAATAAATGGTAGGATACTGAGAAGTGTAGAGGAACAGAGGGACCTTGGAGTGCATGTCCACAGATCCCTGAAGGTAGCAGGACAGGTATACAGGATACTTTCCTTTATTAGTCGAGGCATAGAATATAAGCCATGATGTGGAGATGCCGGTGTTGGACTGGGGTGGACAAATGTCAGAAGTTGCACAACACCAGGTTATAGTCCAACAGCTTTATTTGAAATCACAAGCTTTCGGAGCGCTGCTCCTTCGTCAGGTGAAGTGAAGAGATGCATATAGGCACAGCATATATAGTCAGAGAACACTGCCAGGTGATTACAGTTAATCTTTCTAACTGCCCTTTATCACACCTCGGCAGAGAACAGGAAGCTTGAGAAACTCGGCATCACCACCAGCAGCAACCAAGCCTCCCCCGGTACCACGGTTGCAACCACAGGGAAGTCCATCGTCAACTTGTCCGACCACACCCTTCAACCAGACGAAATCGAAGTTCTCAGCCGAGGGCTCATTTGCTGCCCCACCACCAAAATGGACCCCATCGGTCTCGCGGCAGACACAGAGGAATTCATCAGGAGAATGAGGCTCCGGGAATTCTTCCACGAATCCCAAGATGTCAGCAGCAAACCCAATGAGACAATCAATGATCCAGAACAGCAGACAGAGGGACCCGCAGTGCAGCAACCGAAGAAGAAAGAGTCAAATTGGACCCCTCCGGAGGGTCGCTGCCCTAAGCTTGACATGTATGCTCAAGCTGTCAGGAGATGCATCAACGCCAGATTCATCAGCCGCACTCACAAGACAGTCCAGAATGTCACCCGAGCACAACGCAACGCCATCCACGCTCTCAAGACCAACCGCAACATCGTCATCAAACCAGCAGACAAAGGAGGAGCCATCGTCATACAGAACAGAATGGACTATTGCAAAGAAGCATACCGACAACTGGACAACCAGG
Source organism: Squalus acanthias (assembly GCA_030390025.1). Taxonomy (NCBI): domain Eukaryota; kingdom Metazoa; phylum Chordata; class Chondrichthyes; order Squaliformes; family Squalidae; genus Squalus; species Squalus acanthias. The sequence goes on along the minus strand of CM059447.1, from coordinate 49,648,074 downwards.
AATACTACAGACAGTTACCCGCAGATCCGACCAAAGAACACACCCGCTAACTCAATAGACTGATCAAGACCTTCGATCCAGACCTTCAAAGCATCCTACGCGCTCTCATCCCACGTACTCCCCGCATGGGAGACTTCTACTGCCTCCCAAAGATACACAAAGCCAACACACCCGGACATCCTGTCGTATCAGGCAACGGAACCCTGTGTGAGAACCTCTCTGGATACGTCGAGGGCATCCTGAAACCCATCGTACAGGGAACCCCCAGCTTCTGTCGCGACACTACAGACTTCTTACAGAAACTCAGCACCCACGGACCAGTTGAACCAGGAACACACCTCGCCATGATGTACGTCTCGGCACTCTACACCAGTATCCCCCACGATGACGGCATCGCTGCGACAGCCTCAGTACTCAACACCAACAACAGCCAATCTCCAGACGCCATCCTACAACTCATCCGCTTCATCCTTGACCACAATGTCTTCACCTTCGACAACCAGTTTTTTACCCAAACACACGGAACAGCCATGGGGATCAAATTCGCACCCCAATACGCCAACATCTTCGTGCACAAGTTTGAGCAAGACTTCTTTGTTGCACAGGACCTCCAACCAACGCTATACACCAGATACATCGACGACATTTTCTTCCTATGGACCCACGGCGAAGAATCACTGAAAAGACTACACGATAACATCAACAAGTTCCATCCCACCATCAAACTCACCATGGACTACTCCTCAGAATCGGTTTCATTCTTGGACACACGAATCTCCATCAAAGACGGACACCTCAGCGCTTCACTCTACCGCAAGCCCACGGACAACCTCACGATGCTCCACTTCTCCAGCTTCCACCCTAACCACGTTAAAGAAGCCATCCCCTATGGACAAGCCCTGTGAATACACAGGATCTGCTCAGATGAGGAGGAACGCGATGGACACTGACAGACGCTGAAAGACGCCCTCGTAAGAACGGGATATGATGCTCGACTCGTCGATCGACAGTTCCGACGGGCCACAGCGAAAAATCGCATAGACCTCCTCAGAAGACAAACACGGGACACAACCAACAGAGTACCCTACGTCGTCCAGTACTTCCCTGGAGCGGAGAAACTACGCCATGTTCTTTGCAGCCTTCAACATGTCATCGATGACGACGAACACCTCGCTAAGGCCATCCCCACGCCCCCACTACTCGCCTTCAAACAGCCGCCTAGCCTCAAACAGACCATCGTTCGCAGCAAATTACCCAGCTTTCAGGCAAACAGCGACCACAACACCACACAACCCTGCCACGGCAACCTCTGCAAGACATGCCAGATCATCAACACAGATACCATCATCACACGTGAGGACACCACCCACCAGGTACATGGAACATACTCATGTGACTCGGCCAACGTTGTCTACCTCATATGTTGCAGGAAAGGATGCCCTGGAGCGTGGTACATCGGCGAGACCATGCAGACACTGCGACAACGTATGAACGGACACCGCGCAACAATCGCCAGGCAGGAGTGTTCCCTCCCAGTCGGGGAACACTTCAGCAGTCAAGGACATTCAGCCTCTGATCTTCGGGTAAGCGTTCTCCAAGGCGGCCTTCGAGACACACGACAACGTAAAATCGTCGAGCAGAAACTGATAGCCAAGTTCCGCTCCCATGAGGACGGCCTCAACCGGGATCTTGGGTTCATGTCACACTACATGTAACCCCACCTGACGTAGAGTCATCCAGACTCGAGTCGTCGTTGGCTTGTTCTCTCTACACAGATGCGGCCGGACCTGCTGTGATTTCCAGCAAAAAAAGTTTTTTGTTTTCCATACAGACCCCAGCATCTGCCACATTGACCCCTTGTGACCCCACCTCATTGTCTCTGATGCAATGTTTTCCTGACTGACCTGTTTGGACACCATCCACACCTTTGATTGCCGTGATTATCTCTCTGCCGAGGTGTGATAAAGGGCAGTTAGAAAGATTAACTGTAATCATCTGGCAGTGTTCTCTGACTATATATGCTGTGCCTATATGCATCTCTTCACTTCACCTGACGAAGGAGCAGCGCTCCGAAAGCTTGTGATTTCAAATAAAGCTGTTGGACTATAACCTGGTGTTGTGCGACTTCTCACATAGAATATAAGAGCAGGGAGGTTATGCTTGAACCTTATAAAACACTAGTTAGGCCACAGCTAGAATACTGCGTGTAGTTCTGGTCACCACATTACAGGAAAGTTGTGATCGCACTTAGAGAGGGTACAGAGGAGATTTACCAGGATGTTGCCAGGACTGGAGAATTTTAGCGATGAGGAAAGATTGGATAGACTGGGGTTGTTTTCTTTGGAACAGAGGAGGCTGAGGGGAGATTTAATTGAGGTGTATAAAATGATGAGGGGCCTAGATAGAGTGGATAGGAAGGACCTATTTCCCTTAGCAGAGAGATCAATAACCAGGGGGCAGAGATTTAAAGTAATCAGTAGAAGGATTAGAGGGGAGCTGAGGAGAACTTTTTTCACCCAGAGGGTGGTGGGGGTCTGGAACTCACTGCCTGAAAGGGTGGTAGAGGCAGAAACCCTCACCGCATTTAAAAAGTACTTGGATGTGCCGTAACCTACAGGGCTATGGACCAAGAGCTGGAAAGTGGGATTAGGCTGGATGGCTCTTTTTTGGCTGGCACGGACACGATGGGCCGAATGGCCTCCTTCTGTGCCCAAAATTTCTATGATTCTGAAATGAACAGGGGGCGGCCTTTCCTCCCCTCGAGCCTGTTCCGCCATTCAATGAGATCATGGCTAACCTGTATCCTAACTCCATCCACACGCCTTGGCTTCATGTCCCTTCACGCCCTTGACTGCCAAATATCTATTGATCACCAATTTAAAATGATGAATTACTGCTTTTTGTGGGAGAGAGTTCCACACCTCTACCACCCTTTTACATGAGGATGTGTTTCCTAGCTTCTCTCCTCAACTGTACAGGGTGCTGGTGAGACCACACCTGGAGTATTGCGTACAGTTTTGGTCTCCTTATTTAAGGAGGGATATACTTGCATTGGAGGCAGTGCAGAGAAGGTTCACGAGGTTGATTCCTGAGATGAGGGGGTTGTCTTATGAGGAAAGGTTGAGCCGATACTCATTGGAGTTTAGAAGAATGAGAGGTGATCTTTTTAAAAAAATAAGATTCTGAGGGGGATTGACAGAGTAGATGCTGAGAGGATGTTTCCCCTCGTGGGGGAATCTAGAACTAGGGGGGCATAGTCTCAGGATAAGAGGTCGCCCATTTAAGACGGAGATGAGGAGGAATTTCTTCTCTCAGAGGGTCGTGAATCTTTGGAATTCTCTACCCCAGAGAGCTGTGGAGGCGGAGTCATTGAATATATTCAAGGCTGAGATTGACAGACATTTGAACTACAAGGGAGTCGAGGGTTATGGGGAGAGAGCAGGAAAGCGGAGTTGAGGCCAAGATCAGATCAGCCATGATCTTATTGAATGGCGGAGCAGGCTCGAGGGGCCGAATGGCCTCCTCCTGCTCCTATTTCTTATGTTCTTAAATATATTCAATGGCTTTGCCTCCACAGCTCTCTGGGGTAAAGAATTCCAAAGATTCACGACCCTCTGAGAGAAGAAATTCCTCCTCATCTCAGTCCTCAATGGGCGACCCCTTATTCTGAAACTGTGCCCCCGAGTTCTAGACTTCCCCACGAGGGGAAACATCCTCTCTGCATCTACCCTGTCGAGCCCCCTCAGAATCTTATATGTTTCAATAAGATCACCTCTCATTCTTCTAAACTCCAGTGAGTATAGGCCCAACCTGCTCAACCTTTCCTCATAAGACAACCCCTTCATCTCAGGAATTAACCTAGTGAACCTTCTCTGAACCGCCTCCAATGCAAGTATATCCTTCCTTAAATAAGGAGACCAAAACTGCACGCAGTACTACAGTTGCAGCAAGACTTCCCTACTTTTATACTCCATCCCCCTTGCAATAAACATAGAAGATAGGAGCAGGAGTAGGCCATTCGGCCCCTCGAGCCTGCTCCGCCATTCAATGAGATCATGGCTGATCATCCAAATTCAGTACCCTATCCCTGCCTTTTCCCCATATCCCTTGATCCCTTTAGCCTTAAGAAATATATCTAACTCCTTCTTGAATATATTTAATGAATTGGCCTCCACTGCCTTCTGTGGTAGAGAATTCCACAGGTTCACCACTCTCTGGGTGAAGAAATTCCTCCTCATCTCTGTCCTAAATGGCTTACCCCTTATCCTTAGACTGTGACCTCTGGTTCTGGACTCTCCGACCAGCGGGAACATCCTTCCTGCATCTAGTCTGTCTAGTCCTGTTAGAATTTTATAAGTTTCAATGAGATCCCCTCTCATTCTTCTAAACTCCAGCGAGTATAAGCCCAATCGACCCAATCTCTCCTCATACGTCATTCCTGCCATCCCAGGTATCAGCCTGGTGAATCTTCGCTGCACTCCCTCCATGGCAAGAACATCCTTCCTCAGATAAAGCGACCAAAACTGCACACAGTACTCAAGGTGTGGTCTCACCAAGGCCCTGTACAACTGCAGCCAATATTCCATTTGCCTTCCTAATTACTTGCTGTACCTGCATGTTAACCGTTTGTGTCTCATGTACGAGGACCTCCAGCAGCTCCCTGCATTTAGGAGCACACCACCTTCTTCTGAAGGACGTGTCCGTTTAAGGTGAGTGGACTGGGCTCTCTGCTCAGTCACGACCTCTGCTGCTTTAAGATTTCTTGCCCTGATTATCTCCAGTACAAGTCCTCCCCCTGGTGGCCGTACCGATGCAATTTACATCGAGTCTCCTTTTTAATTTTGAGGCCAATTTCAACCTCACCAGCCAAACTTTGTCCAGACCCCCAACTGCCAGTGCACTCCTCGGGCAGCCTGTTTTACAGATGTCGGCCGTGGCTCAGTGGGTAGCGCTCTCTCGCCTCTGAGTCAGAAGGTCGCGGGTTCGAGTCCCACTCCAGAGACTCGAGCACAAAAATCTAGACTGAGACTCCCAGTGTAGTACTGAGGGAGCGCCGCACTGTCGGAGGGGCGGTACTGAGGAAGCGCTGCACTGTCGGAGGGGCAGTACTGAGGGAGCGCCGCACTGTCGGAGGGGCAGTACTGAGGGAGCGCCGCACTGTCGGAGGGGCAGTACTGAGGGAGCGCCGCACTGTCGGAGGGGCAGTACTGAGGGAGCGCTGCACTGTCGGAGGGGCAGTACTGAGGGAGCGCCGCACTGTCGGAGGGGCGGTACTGAGGGAGCGCCGCACTGTCGGATGAGCGGTACTGAGGGAGCGCCGCACTGTGGGAGGGGCAGTACTGAGGGAGCGTCGCACTGTCGGAGGGGCAGTACTTAGTGAGCGCCGCACTGTCGGAGGGGCAGTACTGAGGGAGCGCCGCACTGTCGGTACTGAGGGAGCGCCGCACTGTCGGAGGGGCGGTACTGAGGGAGCGCCGCACTGTCGGAGGGGCGGTACTGAGGGAGCGCCGCACTGTCGGAGGGGCGGTACTGAGGGAGCGCCGCACTGTCGGAGGGGCAGTACTGATGGAGCGCCGCACTGTCGGAGGGGCAGTACTGAGGGAGCGCTGCACTGTCGGAGGGGCAGTACTGAGGGAGCGCCGCACTGTCGGAGGGGCAGTACTGAGGGAGCGCTGCACTGTCGGAGGGGCAGTACTGAGGGAGCGCCGCACTGTCGGAGGGGCAGTACTGAGGGAGCGCCGCACTGTCGGTACTGAGGGAGCGCCGCACTGTCGGAGGGGCGGTACTGAGGGAGCGCCGCACTGTCGGAGGGGCGGTACTGAGGGAGCGCCGCACTGTCGGAGGGGCAGGACTGAGGGAGCTGCACTGTCGGAGGGGCAGTACTGGGGGAGCGCAGCACTGTCGGAGGGGCAGTACTGAGGGAGCGCCGCACTGTCGGAGGGGCAGTACTGAGGGAGCGCCGCACTGTCGGAGCTGCCGTCTTTCGGATGAGACGTTAAACCGAGGCTCCGTCTGCCCTCTCAGGTGGACGTAAAAGATCCCACGGCCACTATTGGAAGAAGAGCAGGGGGAGTTCTCCCCAGTGTCCTGGGACCAGTATTTATCCCTCGATCAACATCACTAAAAAGAGATGATCTGGTCATTATCACATTGCAGTTTGTGGGAGCTTGCTGTGCGCAAATTGGCTGCCATGTTTCCTACATTACAACAGTGACTACACTTCGAAAAGTACTTCATTGGCTATAAAGCGCTTTGGGACGTCCTGAGGTTGTTAAAGGCGCCGTAGAAATGCAAGATGTTGTTGGACACAGTTCCACAGGCTCCGGCTCTCGTTGCCTTCCCATACTGTGACTATTATTTATGTTTGAGCCTCAACAGTATGAGCCCCCCCCTCTCTCCCACCTCCAGTGTACCTCCCACTTTTTTTTATATTCGTTTATGGGATGTGGGCATCGCCGGCAAGGCCAGCATTTATTGTCCATCCCTCATTGCCCTTGAGAAGGTGGTGGTGAGCCGCCTTCTTGAACCGCTGCAGTCCGTGTGGTGAAGGTACTCCCACAGTGCTGTTAGGGAGGGAGTTCCAGGATTTTGACCCAGCGACGATGAAGGAACGGCCGATATATTTCCAAGTCAGAATGATGTGTGACTTGGAGGGGAACTTGGAGGTGGTGGTGTTCCCATGCGCCTGCTGCCCTTATCCATCTAGGTGGTAGAGGTCGCGGGTTTGGGAGGTGTTGTCGAAGAAGCCTTGGCGAGTTGCTGCAGTGCATCTTGTAGATGGTACACACTGCAGCCACGGTACACCGGTGGTGGAGGGAGTGGATGTTTAAGGTGGTGGATGGGGTGCCAATCAAGCGGCCTGCTTTGTCCTGGATGGTGTCGAGCTTCTTGAGTGTTGTTGGAGCTGCACTCATCCAGGTAAGTGGAGAGTATTCCATCACACTCCAGACTTGTGCCTTGTAGATGGTGGAAAGGCTTTGGGGAGTCAGGAGGTGAGACACTCGCCGCAGAATACCCAGCCTCTGACCTGCTCTTGTTGCCACAGTCTTTATGTGGATGGTCCAGTTAAGTTTCTGGTCAATGGTGACCCCCAGGATGATGTTGATGGGGGATTCGGCGATGGTAATGCCGTTGAATGCTAAGGGGCAGTGGTTAGACTCTCGCTTGTTGGAGATAGTCATTGCCTGGCATTTGTGTGGTGCGAATGTTACCTGCCACTTATCAGCCCAAGCCTGAATGTCGTCCAGGTCTTGCTGCATGCAGGCATGGACTGCTTCATTATCTGAGGAGTTATGAATGGCACTGAACACTGTGCAGTCATCAGCGAAAATCCTTGAATCCTCTAGCTCTCTCCACCAGCAGGTTTCGACTTGAGGGCAGTGATTGCACCTGTCTCGTTCTTCAGACAACTTATATTCTGTTCCCTTGCTATCCTCAGTGTTTCCTTCGAGTGGCGTTTAACATGGAAGAGAACTGATTCATCAGCTGAGGGAAGGTGGTAGGTCATAATCAGCAGAAGGTTTCCTTGCCCATGTTTGACCTGAAGCCATGACATGCCATGGGGTCTGGAGTCAACATTGAGCACTCCCAGGGTCATTCCCACCCGACGGTATAACAACAGTGTCCACGCCTTTGGTGGGTCTGTCCTGGCTGTGGAACAGGACATCCCCACGGATGCTTAACTGAAGCCACATAAATACTGTGGCTGCAAGAGCAGGTCAGAGGGGCAACAAGGCAAAGGAATATACAATTAATATGAGGATACAGAGAGGTGTGGAGGAACAGAGGGACCTTGGAGTGCAAGTCCACAGATCCTTAAAGGTAGCAGGACAGGTCGATAAAGTAGTTAAAAAGACATACGGGATGCTTTCCTTTATTAGCTGAGGCATAGAATATAAGAGCAGGGAGGTTATGCTTGAACTGTATAAAACACTAGTTAGGCCACAGCTCGAGTACTGCATGCAGTTCTGGTCACATTACAGGAAGGATGTGATTGCACTAGAGAGGGTACAGAGGAGATTTACGAGGATGTTGCCAGGACTGGAGAATTTTAGCTGTGAGGAAAGATTGGATAGGCTGGGGTTGTTTTCTTTGGAACAGAGGAGGCTGAGGGGAGATTTAATTGAGGTGTATAAAATTATGAGGGGCCTGAATAGAGTGGACAGGAAGGACCTATTTCCCTTAGCGGAGAGGTCAATAACCAGGGGGCAGAGATTTAAAGTAATTGGTAGAAGGATTAGAGGGGAGTTGAGAACTTTTTTCACCCAGAGGGTGGTGGGGGTCTGGAACTCACTGCCTGAAAGAAAGGGTGGTAGAGGCAGAAATCCTCATAACATTTAAAAAGTACTTGGATATGCACTTGAAGTGCCATAACCTCCAGGACCAAGAGCTGGAAAGTGGGATTAGGCCAAATGGGCTCAGTCCGGGCTGCAAATTTGCTATGAAGCCAACTTCAACAGGACAGAGCATGCGCAGTCGGGACAAAGCGAGCACCTGCCCCAGGGCACGTGACCAAATTGAAGCCACGCCCCGCTCGCTTCAGCGCGCGGAGCATGCGCACTGCGGAGGGCAGTCAACCCGCCGGAATCCCAGTTCAAAGGTTCCTAATGTCCACCAATCCAAGACAAAAATGAGAAGTCGCACAACACCAGGTTATAGTCCAACAGATTTATTTAATTTTACAAGCTTTCGGAGCAGTTCGCTCCTTTGTCAGGTAAGTTTAGCAGTGAGAGAATCTCCCAGAATTCACAATTTAAACACAGACAAAATATATTCAAATCTTTCCCACATCAAAGAGCATAGCCAAGACAATGAGATGTGTCCCAGGGGGTCCAACGTGTCAAACCACCTGCTGGCTGCATATCCTGTCAATCTGTGTAGGTTCTTGTGTTGGCCTTTTTAAAAAAAAACACCTGGGAAGACCGGCCATGATGTCAATTCACGTTCTGTATCGTGACATGAACCCGATATCGCGATTGAGGCCCTCCTCATGAGTGCGGAACTTGGCTATCAGTTTCTGCTCTATGATTTTGCGCTGTCGTGTATTTCGAAGGCCGCCTTGGAGAACGCTTACCCGCATATCCGAGGCTGAATGCCCCTGGCTGCTGAAGTGTTCCCCGACTGGGAGGCAACCCTCCTGCCTGGCGATTGTTGCGCGGTGTCCGTTCATACGTTGTCTCAGTGTCTGCATGGTCTCGCCGATGTACCATGCTCTGGAGCATCCTTTACTGCAACGTATCAGGTAGACAACGTTGGCCGAGTCACATGAGTATGTACCGTGTACCTGGTGGGTAGTGTCCTCACGTGTGATGATGGTATCTGTGTCCATGATTTGGCATGTCTTGCAGAGGTTGCCGTGGCAGGGTTGTGTGGTGTGTTGGTTGCTGTTTGCCTGAAAGATGGGTAATCTGCTGCGAACGATGGTACTTTTGAGGTTAGGCGGCTGCTTGAAGGCGAGTAGTGGAGGCGTGGGGATGGCCTTAGCAAGGTGTTCGTCGTCATCGATGACATGTTGAAGGCTGCGAAGAACATGGCGTAGTTTTTCCGCTCCGGGGAAGTACTGGACGACGTAGGGTACTCTGTTGGTTGTGTCCCGTGTTCGTCTTCTGAGGAGGTCTATGCGGTTTTTCGCTGTGGCCCGTCGGAACTGTCCAAGACAAGTCAACTACCAACAGGGGAGCGGAGTCTGCGCAGTAAGGCGAGCACCCCGGCCCGCCCGCCCACCCATCATCCCAGATCACGTGACGCGGACCACCAATCAAAGACAAGCCGACTTCGGCACGGGCGGAGCATGCGCCGAGCGGGGAGAGGGCCCCTGTCCCAGGGCACGTGACGAGAGGGCAGCCGCAGCCACGCCCCCCTCCTGCGCGCCGGAGGACGGAGCATGCGCAGTACGGGGAGGGAGAAAGATCGTGCCTGTACAAAAAAGCAAAACACTGCGGATGCTGGAAATGTGAAATAAAACACAGAAAGTGCTGGAAATACTCAGCGGGTCAGGCAGCATCCGTGGAGCGAGAGAGCGAGAAACAGAGTTGGCGTTTCAGGTCGGCGACCCTTCGTCAGATTGAACCTGTCCCAAGGCACGTGACCAAGGTGACTCCACGCTCCCCCGCGCTCCAGAGGGCGGGGCATGCGCAGTTCGAGGAGAGCGCGCGCCCCCCCTCCGCGCTAGAACACGTGATCAGAGTGAAGCCCCGCCCCCAGAGGGCGGAGCATGCGCAGTACGTGGAGAGAGCGCGAAAGAGCGTCCCAGGACACGTGACCAGAGTGAAGCCCCACCGCTCCAGAGGGCGGAGCATGCGCAGTACGAGGAGAGTGAAAGAGCAGGCCTGTCCCAGGACACGTGACGAGGGAGACGTCACGCTACTTCCGCTCCAGAGGGCGGAGCATGCGCACTACGGGGAGAGAGCGTGCCTGTCCCAGGACACGTGACCAGAGTGAAGCCCCGCCGCTCCGGCGGGCGGAGCATGCGCAGTGCGGGCCGAGGCGGTGTCCGGGGGGAGCTCGAGCGGCGGCGGAAGATCCAGTCAGCCCGCCCGCTCCTCCCGCCGGGAGTTTAACCCAGCCACCCCCGCCTGGGGGGGGGCCCCTTGGCTTTCCTCAGTCTAACTTCTCTCTACCTCCCCCCACCCCAAAAAAACCCATCTCCTGTCAGGGGGGGCGGTCCGGGCGGCGATGGCGCCGCTAATCTAGAGCCGGGCTTTCGAGTCGGCGGCTAGGCCTGGCATCCAAGATGGCGTCGGAGGGAAACAGCGCAGGTGAGTGAGAGAAAGGGAGGGAGAGAAAGAGAGCCCGGGCCCTGCTCCAGGTCAATGAGAGAGAGAGAGCGCCCGGGCCCTGCTCCAGGTCAATGAGAGAGCGCCCGGGCCTGCCTCAGGTCAATGAGAGAGAGCCCGGGCCCTGGCCCCAGGTCAATGAGAGAGAGCCCGGGCCCTGGCCCCAGGTCAATGAGAGAGAGCCCGGGCCCTGGCCCCAGGTCAATGAGAGAGAGCCCGGGCCCTGGCCCCAGGTCAATGAGAGAGAGCCCGGGCCCTGGCCCCAGGTCAATGAGAGAGAGCCCGGGCCCTGGCCCCAGGTCAATGAGAGAGAGCCCGGGCCCTGGCCCCAGGTCAATGAGAGAGAGCCCGGGCCCTGGCCCCAGGTCAATGAGAGAGAGCCCGGGCCCTGGCCCCAGGTCAATGAGAGAGAGCCCGGGCCCTGGCCCCAGGTCAATGAGAGAGAGCCCGGGCCCTGGCCCCAGGTCAATGAGAGAGAGCCCGGGCCCTGGCCCCAGGTCAATGAGAGAGAGCCCGGGCCCTGGCCCCAGGTCAATGAGAGAGAGCCCGGGCCCTGGCCCCAGGTCAATGAGAGAGAGCCCGGGCCCTGGCCCCAGGTCAATGAGAGAGAGCCCGGGCCCTGGCCCCAGGTCAATGAGAGAGAGCCCGGGCCCTGGCCCCAGGTCAATGAGAGAGAGCCCGGGCCCTGGCCCCAGGTCAATGAGAGAGAGAGCCCGGGCCCTGGCCCCAGGTCAATGAGAGAGAGCGCCCGGGCCCTGGCCCCAGGTCAATGAGAGAGAGCGCCCGGGCCCTGGCCCCAGGTCAATGAGAGAGAGCGCCCGGGCCCTGGCCCCAGGTCAATGAGAGAGAGCGCCCGGGCCCTGGCCCCAGGTCAATGAGAGAGAGCGCCCGGGCCCTGGCCCCAGGTCAATGAGAGAGAGCGCCCGGGCCCTGGCCCCAGGTCAATGAGAGAGAGCGCCCGGGCCCTGGCCCCAGGTCAATGAGAGAGAGCGCCCGGGCCCTGGCCCCAGGTCAATGAGAGAGAGCGCCCGGGCCCTGGCCCCAGGTCAATGAGAGAGAGCGCCCGGGCCCTGGCCCCAGGTCAATGAGAGAGAGCGCCCGGGCCCTGGCCCCAGGTCAATGAGAGAGAGCGCCTGGCCCCAGGTCAATGAGAGAGAGCCCGGGCCCTGGCCCCAGGTCAATGAGAGAGAGCCCGGGCCCTGTTCTCCGCCCTGGCACCAGGTCAATGAGAGAGGGAGAGCCCGGGCCCTGCTCCAGGTCAATGGAGAGGGAGAGCCCAGGCCCTGCTCCAGGTCAATGAGAGAGAGAGAGCCCGGGCCCTGCTGTTCCCCCAGCACCAGGTCAATGAGAGAGAGCCCGGGCCCCAGCACAGGTCAGGGAGGGAGGGAGCCCGGGCCCCCAACATTGGTCAGTGAGGGAGAGCGCCCAGCACAGGTCAGTGAGTGAGGGAGCCCGGGTCCAGCACAGGTCAGTGAGGGAGGGAGCCCGGGCCCAGCACAGGTCAGTGAGGGAGGGAGCCCAGCACAGGTCAGTGAGGGAGGGAGCCCGGGCCCAGCACAGGTCAGTGAGGGAGAGCGCCCAGCACAAGTCAGGGGGAGGGAGCCCGGACCCAGCACAGGTCAGTGAGGGAGGGAGCCCGGGGCCCCAGCACTGGTCAGTGAGGGAGAGCGCCCAGCACAGGTCAGTGAGGGAGGGAGCCCGGGCCCAGCACAGGTCAGTGAGGGAGGGAGCCCGGGCCCAGCACAGGTCAGGGAGGGAGGGAGCCCGGACCCCCAGCACTGGTCAGTCAGTGAGTGAGGGAGCCCGGGCCCAGCACAGGTCAGTGAGGGAGGGAGCGGGCCCAGCACAGGTCAGTGAGGGAGGGAGCCCGGGGCCCAGCACAGGTCAGAGGGAGGGAGCCCGGGCCCAGCACAGGTCAGTGAGGGAGGGAACCCGGGGCCCAGCACAGGTCAGTGAGGGAGGGAGCCCGGGGCCTAGCACAGGTCAGTGAGGGAGGGAGCCCGGGGCCTAGCACAGGTCAGTGAGGGAGGGAGCGGGCCCAGCACAGGTCAGTGAGGGAGGGAGCGGGCCCAGCACAGGTCAGTGAGGGAGGGAGCGGGCCCAGCACAGGTCAGTGAGGGAGGGAGCCTGGGCCCAGCACAGGTCAGTGAGGGAGGGAGCCTGGGGCCCAGCACAGGTCAGTGAGGGAGGGAGCGGGCCCAGCACAGGTCAGTGAGGGAGGGAGCCCGGGCCCCCATCAATCAACACAGGCCTCTCTCCTTGGCTTTATTTAGCCTCTGACTCAGTCATCTGACGGGGGGGTTTGACAAGCTTCCAGGGTTCAGTCCTTTCACTCTCCGCTCCTCTCCAATGTGCCTTGACTTTGGATCTTTAATGATTCTTTTATCAAAGACACTCTCTCTTCCTGCTGTGGTTTTATTAACTGTTGCCTGTTGATCAACTTGGACATGTGAATGATGATTCTCTTGTAGAAATACTGAGATGCCATTGTTTTGTAGAGAAACAAAATAATATCTGGAGGTTTGTCTGTGTCTCTCTCTGTCGGTGTGTGTGTCTCTCTCTCTCTGTCGGTGTGTGTGTCTCTCTCTCTCTGTCGGTGTGTGTGTCTCTCTCTCTGTCGGTGTGTGTGTCTCTCTCTCTCTCTCTGTCGGTGTGTGTCTCTCTCTCTCTCTGTCGGTGTGTGTCTCTCTCTCTCTGTCGGTGTGTATCTCTCTCTCTCTGTCGGTGTGTGTCTCTCTCTCTGTCGGTGTGTGTGTCTCTCTCTCTCTGTCGGTGTGTGTCTCTCTCTCTCTGTCGGTGTGTGTCTCTCTCTCTCTGTCGGTGTGTGTGTCTCTCTCTCTCTGTCGGTGTGTGTGTCTCTCTCTCTGTCGGTGTGTGTCTCTCTCTCTCTGTCGGTGTGTGTCTCTCTCTCTCTGTCGGTGTGTGTCTCTCTCTCTCTGTCGGTGTGTGTCTCTCTCTCTCTGTCGGTGTGTGTCTCTCTCTCTCTGTCGGTGTGTGTCTCTCTCTCTGTCGGTGTGTGTCTCTCTCTCTGTCGGTGTGTGTCTCTCTCTCTCTGTCGGTGTGTGTCTCTCTCTCTCTGTCGGGGTGTGTCTCTCTCTCTCTGTCGGTGTGTGTCTCTCTCTCTCTGTCGGTGTGTGTCTCTCTCTCTGTCGGTGTGTGTCTCTCTCTCTGTCGGTGTGTGTCTCTCTCTCTGTCGGTGTGTGTCTCTCTCTCTCTGTCGGTGTGTGTCTCTCTCTCTCTGTCGGGTGTGTGTCTCTCTCTCTCTGTCGGGGTGTGTCTCTCTCTCTCTGTCGGGGTGTGTCTCTCTCTCTCTGTCGGGGTGTGTCTCTCTCTCTCTGTCGGGGTGTGTCTCTCTCTCTCTGTCGGGGTGTGTCTCTCTCTCTCTGTCGGGGTGTGTCTCTCTCTCTCTGTCGGGGTGTGTCTCTCTCTCTGTCGGGGTGTGTCTCTCTCTCTCTGTCGGGGTGTGTCTCTCTCTCTCTGTCGGGGTGTGTCTCTCTCTCTCTGTCGGTGTGTCTCTCTCTGTCGGTGTGTCTCTCTCTGTCGGTGTGTCTCTCTCTGTCGGTGTGTGTCTCTCTCTGTCGGTGTGTGTGTCTCTCTCTGTCGGTGTGTGTGTCTCTCTCTCTGTCGGTGTGTGTGTCTCTCTCTCTGTCGGTGTGTGTGTCTCTCTCTCTGTCGGTGTGTGTGTCTCTCTCTCTGTCGGTGTGTGTGTCTCTCTCTCTGTCGGTGTGTGTGTCTCTCTCTCTGTCGGTGTGTGTGTCTCTCTCTCTGTCGGTGTGTGTGTCTCTCTCTCTGTCGGTGTGTGTGTCTCTCTCTCTGTCGGTGTGTGTGTCTCTCTCTCTGTCGGTGTGTGTGTCTCTCTCTCTGTCGGTGTGTGTGTCTCTCTCTCTGTCGGTGTGTGTGTCTCTCTCTCTGTCGGTGTGTGTGTCTCTCTCTCTGTCGGTGTGTGTGTCTCTCTCTCTGTCGGTGTGTGTGTCTCTCTCTCTGTCGGTGTGTGTGTCTCTCTCTCTGTCGGTGTGTGTGTCTCTCTCTCTGTCGGTGTGTGTGTCTCTCTCTCTGTCGGTGTGTGTGTCTCTCTCTCTGTCGGTGTGTGTGTCTCTCTCTCTGTCGGTGTGTGTGTCTCTCTCTCTGTCGGTGTGTGTGTCTCTCTCTCTGTCGGTGTGTGTGTCTCTCTCTCTGTCGGTGTGTGTGTCTCTCTCTCTGTCGGTGTGTGTGTCTCTCTCTCTGTCGGTGTGTGTGTCTCTCTCTCTGTCGGTGTGTGTGTCTCTCTCTCTGTCGGTGTGTGTGTCTCTCTCTCTGTCGGGGTGTGTCTCTCTCTCTGTCGGGGTGTGTCTCTCTCTCTGTCGGGGTGTGTCTCTCTCTCTGTCGGGGTGTGTCTCTCTCTCTGTCGGGGTGGGTCTCTCTCTCTGTCGGGGTGTGTCTCTCTCTCTGTCGGTGTGTGTCTCTCTCTCTCTGTCGGGGTGTGTGTCTCTCTCTGTCGGGGTGTGTGTCTCTCTCTGTCGGTGTGTGTCTCTCTCTGTCGGTGTGTGTCTCTCTCTGTCGGTGTGTGTGTCTCTCTCTCTGTCGGTGTGTGTGTCTCTCTCTCTGTCGGTGTGTGTGTCTCTCTCTCTGTCGGTGTGTGTGTCTCTCTCTCTGTCGGGGTGTGTCTCTCTCTCTGTCGGGGTGTGTCTCTCTCTCTGTCGGGGTGTGTCTCTCTCTCTGTCGGGGTGTGTCTCTCTCTCTGTCGGGGTGTGTCTCTCTCTCTGTCGGGGTGTGTCTCTCTCTCTGTCGGGGTGTGTCTCTCTCTCTCTGTCGGGGTGTGTGTCTCTCTCTCTGTCGGGGTGTGTGTCTCTCTCTCTGTCGGGGTGTGTGTCTCTCTCTCTGTCGGGGTGTGTCTCTCTCTCTGTCGGGGTGTGTGTCTCTCTCTCTGTCGGTGTGTGTGTCTCTCTCTCTGTCGGTGTGTGTGTCTCTCTCTCTGTCGGTGTGTGTGTCTCTCTCTCTGTCGGGGTGTGTGTCTCTCTCTCTGTCGGTGTGTGTGTCTCTCTCTCTGTCGGTGTGTGTGTCTCTCTCTCTGTCGGTGTGTGTGTCTCTCTCTCTGTCGGTGTGTGTGTCTCTCTCTCTGTCGGTGTGTGTGTCTCTATCTCGGGGTGTGTCTCTCTCTCTCTCTCTCGGGGTGTGTCTCTCTCTCTCTCTCTCGGGGTGTGTCTCTCTCTCTCTCTGTCGGGGTGTGTCTCTCTCTCTGTCGGGGTGTGTCTCTCTCTCTGTCGGGGTGTGTCTCTCTCTCTGTCGGGGTGTGTGTCTCTCTCTCTGTCGGTGTGTGTGTCTCTCTCTCTGTCGGTGTGTGTGTCTCTATCTCGGGGTGTCTCTCTCTCTCTCGGGGTGTGTCTCTCTCTCTCTCTCTCGGGGTGTGTCTCTCTCTCTCTCGGGGTGTGTCTCTCTCTCTCTGTCGGGGTGTGTGTCTCTCTCTGTCGGGGGGTGTGTGTCTCTATCTCTCTGTCGGTGTGTGTCTCTCTCTCTGTCGGTGTGTGTCTCTCTCTCTGTCGGTGTGTGTCTCTCTCTCTGTCGGTGTGTGTGTCTCTGTCTCGGGGTGTGTCTCTCTCTCTGTCGGGGTGTGTCTCTCTCGGTGTGTCTCTCTCTGTCGGGGTCTGTGTCTCTCTGTCGGGGTCTGTGTCTCTCTGTCGGGGTCTGTGTCTCTCTGTCGGTGTGTCTCTCTCTCTCTGTCGGGGTGTGTCTCTCTCTCTCTGTCGGTGTGTGTCTCTCTCTCTGTCGGGGTGTGTCTCTCTCTCTCTGTCGGGGTGTGTCTCTCTCTCTCTGTCGGGGTGTGTGTCTCTCTCTCTGTCGGGGTGTGTGTCTCTCTCTCTGTCGGGGTGTGTCTCTCTCTCCCTGTCGGGGTCTCTCTCTCTCTCTGTCGGTGTGTGTGTCTCTCTCTGTCGGTGTGTCTCTCTCTCTCTCTCTCTCTGTCGGGGTCTGTGTCTCTCTGTCGGTGTGTCTCTCTCTCTCTGTCGGTGTGTGTGTCTCTCTCTCTCTGTCGGGGTCTCTCTCTCTCTCTGTCGGGGTCTGTGTCTCTCTGTCGGTGTGTCTCTCTCTCTCTCTCTGTCGGTGTGTGTGTCTCTCTCTCTCTGTCGGGGTGTGTCTCTGTCGGTGTGTCTCTCTCTCTGTCGGTGTGTCTCTCTCTCTGTCGGTGTGTGTGTCTCTCTCTGTCGGGGTGTGTCTCTCTCTCTCTCTCTGTCGGGGTGTGTCTCTCTCTCTCTGTCGGGGTGTGTGTCTCTCTCTCTGTCGGGGTGTGTGTCTCTCTCTCTGTCGGGGTGTGTCTCTCTCTCCCTGTCGGGGTCTCTCTCTCTCTCTGTCGGTGTGTGTGTCTCTCTCTGTCGGTGTGTCTCTCTCTCTCTCTCTCTGTCGGGGTCTGTGTCTCTCTGTCGGTGTGTCTCTCTCTCTCTGTCGGTGTGTGTGTCTCTCTCTCTCTGTCGGGGTCTCTCTCTCTCTCTGTCGGGGTCTGTGTCTCTCTGTCGGTGTGTCTCTCTCTCTCTCTCTGTCGGTGTGTGTGTCTCTCTCTCTCTGTCGGGGTGTGTCTCTGTCGGTGTGTCTCTCTCTCTGTCGGTGTGTCTCTCTCTCTGTCGGTGTGTGTGTCTCTCTGTCGGTGTGTCTCTCTCTGTCGGTGTGTGTGTCTCTCTCTCTCTCTGTCGGTGTGTGTGTGTCTCTCTCTCTCTGTCGGTGTGTGTGTCTCTCTCTCTGTCGGTGTGTGCGTCTCTCTCTCTCTGTCGGGGTCTCTCTCTCTGTCGGGGTGTGTGTCTGTGTGGAAATATATGCTTCATAGATCTGAACACTAAATGTAGTTTCTTTTATAAAAATGCTAAATGCAAGATGCTGTTTTTGGTGGTTATAGCTGTGTGAAGCTTTTAAATGGATGGAATTTCAGAGGGAGTTATTATTGACTAGAGGCTGGTGACAAAAATAACGTGGCTTCTGAATTTCGGTGAAACCTAAAATTAGGTTAACTCGGTCCCAATCGCTGGTTGTTGTATATTTACGGAACCAGTCGAGTTTGTTTTTGCTGCATTGGTGGTGATGTAGTGTCTAGGGCTATATGTCAAAATACCTATAATATTAGTGAAATATAATATCTGTATGAGGGTGTGATGTGAATGTGAATGCTGCTGTTCCAAATGCAAGCTCTTTTTCTTCCCAGGATATTTTTTTTTTGCCTCGTCGCTTAGGAAAAATCGCCAACCATGAGAATATTGGAATCTGGTTTTGGCGATCACTGTTTGTAGTAATTCTATCTGTGCCAAAATTGCAACCCTTATGTGTCGATGTGGTTGTATTTGTTTATAGTCAATGGGCTTCTGTTTGGATCAACTTCGACTGGTACGGCACTTCTAATCATTAGGTGCCAATGACCAGCAGGGCACTGTTGTTCAGTCCTCAGCCCCACTCCTAACTGTAACTCACCAGTCTGCAGGGAATGGATGGTACTGTAGGTACGCACGTTGTGGTTCATGGATCTACTGTTGGATCTGGTGTCTCTTGCAGAAGTTAAATGCCGAAGGCTTGTCCTGGCGCTATATAAATGTAAGTTGCTGTATGGCAGCACTCGCTCTCTACAAATTGGGTCTCCATATTGTACAGAGTAGCGCAGCTTTGGGGCCTATATTTCCTAGAGTTTAGAAAAATGAGGTGATCTCATTGAAACGTATAAAATTCTTAAGGGGTTTGACAGGGTAGATGCTGAGAGGCTGTTTCCCCTGGCTGGAGAGTCTAGAACTAGGGGTCGCAGTCTCAGAATAAGGGGTTGGCCATTTAGGACCGAGATGAGGAGGGAATTTCTTCACTCAGAGGGTGGTGAACCTTTGGAATTCTCTACCCCAGAGGGCTGTGGAGGCTCAGTCGTTGAGTATATTCAAGACTGAGATCGATAGATTTTTGGACACTAAGGGAATCAAGGGATATGGGGATCGGGTGGGAAAGTGGAGTTGAGGTCGATGATCAGCCATGATCTTATTGAATGGCGGAGCAGGCTCGAGGGGCTGAGTGGCCTACTCCTGCTCCTAATTCTTATGTTCTTATGCAGTCGAGGCCAGCAGCTGATCTGGGGGGAGGGCGGTGGTGCGGGGATAAACAGTGCCTCTTGGTCCCAAAACCGGGAACAGAATAGTATCAACAACAACTTGCATTTATGTAGCGCCTTTAACATGGTTAAACGTCCCAAGGCGCTTCACAGGAGCATCTATCAGACTATCAGTCTATTTCAGCACGAGGTGGGGGGGAGTCAACTATCAGGTAGTCCTGTGCAGTAGTTCCTTAATATTATTTTATCCTTGTGCAAACTGGTGGCTTTACATCCATCCCATCCCACCCGATCAGCATTGTATCATGTTCGGCGCTCAGAAAGGGAAGTGAAACACTCTTATCTTGCCGTACATGTGCGCGTGTCAGTATGTCTAGATTCTCGAAGATAAGCATATCTCGTGGTAAACATTTCCACATCTAAAGCTGTTCAGATAACTAGTGTGTTATCGTCTGCCTTGCTGCTGTCTGTGGTCTCTTTTCTGTTGCTAATAATGACTAAAGACAGTGCTTTGTGTGGCTCAAGTAGACTAGTTAGATGTCTCTTGTAATGCTAGTTTTGGGTTCTGACAGCCCATTAGTGGATTGACGCAGTGTTTTTAAACTTTCACTGCTATCTCGTCGCAGCGCCTTTAACGTGGCAAAACGTCCCAAGGGGCTTCACAGGTGCATTATCAAACAAAATTTGACACCGAGTCACATGAGATATTAAGACAGGTGACCAAAAGCTTGGTCAAAGAGATTTTAAGCAGTGTCTTAATGGAGAGAGACGGAGATGTTTAGCGAGGGAATTAGAGTTTAGCAAAACGATGCTTCAAAAGCAATTCATTGGCTGTGAACTGATTTGGAACATCCCGATGACATTAAAAGGTGCTATATAAATGCAAGTTCCTCATTCTCTCTCTTTCCTTCCTCTTGTTCCCTCGACCACGTCTCTGTTAAATATTAGCTACAGCAAGTACCTTCCCCTTTTCTCTACCCAGTGACCAGTGTATTTCCTTTATTTCTGTGTATAGTGGGTGACCTGGTTGTTCTCCGTCGCATTGGTCCGTCACTGATATTGGTGTTAACACATTTGTATCGCAGCTGTGAAGGAGACATTTTGAAGTGCGTGTCTGCTAGTTGGCCTTGTTTCTATCTCTGCAAGGCACATTTAACACAACTGGGTCACACCAGTACTGTCTAGCCAGCGACCTGGCTGTATGAAGGTAAAACTGCTGGGTTTTGCCAGGAAGATGAGTTTCCCCTTCCCCCTCCTCCCCTGATCTGACTCTGGCCGGCAATGCGATCTTCAAGGATTTTCAGACCCCCCCCCCCACCAACCCTGCTGATGTCAGTATTGTATTGATGGCTGCATGCTGATTTACATGGCAAGAGAGCCCCAGGCGGGCAGAGGAAACGCTTCAAGGACACCCTCAAAGCCTCCTTGGAAAAAGTGTAACATCCCCACCGACACCTGGGGAATCCCTGGCCCAAAGTGGAGGAGAAGCATCCGGGAAGGCGCCGAACACCTCTAGTCTCTTCGCCAGGAGCAAGCGCAAACAGCGGAAGGACGCACGTCAACCCAAGCACCCCCGCCCCTTCAACCACCGTCTGCCCCACCTGTGACAGAGACTGTAGGTCCCGCATTGGACTCATCAGTCACCTGAGAACTCATTTTTAGTGTGGAAGCAAGTCATCCTCGGTTCCGAGGGACTGCCCAAGAAGAGACGAAGCATGCTGGTTTACAGTGTCAGCCGTGGCTCAGTGGGGTATCACTCTCTGGCCTCTGAGTCAGATTGTGGGCTCGAGTCCCACTCCAGAGACTTGAGCGCGAAATCCAGTCCGACACTCCCAGTGCAGTACTGAGGGAGTGCTGCACTGTCGGAGGAGACGTTAAACCGAGGCGCCATCTCGGGTGTACGTAAAAGATCCCATGGCACTATTTCAAAGAGATGGGGCGTTCTCCCCGGTGTCCTTGGCCAATATTTATCCCTCAACCAAGATCCCTTTTTAAAAAAAAAACACATGATCTGGCCATTATCGCATTGCTGTTTGTGGGAGCTTGCTGTGCGCAAATTGGCTGCCGCGTTTCCTACATTACAACAGTGACCACACTTCGAAAGTACTTAATTGGCTGTAAAGTGCTTTGGGACGTCCTGAGGTGCTGAAAAGCGCTGTAGAAATGCAAATCTTTATTTGTCATGGACATCCTGTGCATACACGCAAACCCTGGAGATGAACTTGGTCGCTGATTCAGAGGGAGTCTGCAGTGTGAATTGAGGAGAGCAGCTGCTGCACTGAACCAAATGGGGCCCACGGGTCAGAGGTCAGATCTGCAGTCTGTGCGGAGTTGTCTCATCTCAGCCCGGGTGGTGAGGGAGCCCCAAATTTGCTTTTGGAGTTTGCAGACGGGTGGGTGTGCCCGGTGTCATCATACAATAACCGCTCCCACAGAGTGTGCATGTGGGTAGAACTGGATCGGGGCAAGGGTATTGAGGGTTACGGAACCGAGGTGGAGTAGATGAAGCTGAGATACAGATCAGCTATGATCTAATTTGAATGGCGGAACATTTATATAGTGCTTTTCACGACCACCGGACGTCCCAAAACGCTTTACAGCCAATGAAGTACATTTTCGAAGTGAAGTTACTGTTGTAATGTAGGCAACGCGGCAGCCAATTTGCGCACAGCAAGCTCCCACAAACAGCAATGTGATTTTTTAGTGCTGGTTGAGGGATAAATATTGGCCCCAGGACACTGGGGAGAACTCCCCCTGCTCCTCTTCGAAATAGTGGCCATGGGATCTTTTACGTCCACCTGAGGGAGCAGACGGGGCCTCAGTTTAACGTCTCATCCGAAAGACCGTTCCTCCGACAGTGCAGCACTCCCTCAGTACTGCCCCTCCGACAGAGCGGCGCTCCCTCAGTACTGCTCCTCCGACAGAGCGGCGCTCCCTCAGTACTGCCCCTCCGACAGAGCGGCGCTCCCTCAGTACTGCCCCTCCGACAGAGCGGCACTCCCTCAGTACCGCACTGGGGTGTCAGGCTAGATTTTTGTGCTCAAGTCTCTGGAGTGGGATTTGAACCCACAATCACAGAATCCCCACAGTGCAGATAGAGGCCATTTCGGCCCATCGAGCCTGCACCGACACACATCCCACCCTATCCCCGTAACCCCGCGTATTTAATCCCCCTAACACTAAGGGTCAATTTATCGTAGCCAAATCAACCTAACCCGCACATCTTTGGACTGTGGGAGGAAACCGGAGCACCCGTCTTCTGACTCAGGCAAGGGTGCTACCAACTGAGCCACGGCTGACAGCTAACGGGCTCGAGTGGCTGAATGGCCGCCTCCTGCTCCTATGTTCTAGTCTGCCCACTGACTAGGCTCGCGTGTGAATACTTGGGCTAGGTATTCGTGGGTGGGGGGAGGGAGCTGGTGTCCGGGGAACGTTGCGGGAAGACAGTCTGCCTCAGAATAATAGGCGCAAAGTCATTTGGCTGTTAATTCTGCCAGTTAACCTCGTGTTTGGAGCAGATTGGGGAGATGCATTGTGAAGAAAAAGTTCTTGACAGTATGGGTGTGGTATTGTACTGTTCAGTGAATTAAGCATGGCGATCCAGTTCAACCGCATGTTTATCACAGTGGAGCTGTGAAACTGAAGTCTCATTGTAGTCGCGGGGAGGATATAGCAGCTAAAATAAGTTGAAAGTGTAATTGTACAAGCTGTGCTGTTGGTGGTTGGGGGGGGCAGCTCAGTCTGACTTGAGACTTTCTGCTATGCACATTGCTCCACGTAAACTAGTCTTTCTATCCTGAAGGCACTGGCTCGTGCTGCGATGCAATGACGTGCATACCAGTTATGTCGCAGAAGTAAAATCTTAGACTGATACAGCACAGTAGAAGGCCATTCGGCCCATTGAAAGAGCTATCCAATTTGTCCCTTCCCCATAGCCTTGCAAATTTTTCCCCTTCATGTATTTATCCAAATTCCTTTTAAAGTTACGATTGAATCTGCTTCCGCCACCCTTCCAGGCAGCGCATTCCAGTTCGTAAAAAGACAAAATTCTTCTCATCTCGCCTCTGGTTCTTTTGCCAATTAACTTAATCCGTATTCAAAGTGGCCATTCATTGGAGTAGTGGAACAAAGGGATCTCGGGGTATAGTCTCACCTCATTAAACAGGCTCTTTCGGGTTCTTTTCTCTAGAACAGAGAACGCTGAGGCTGTCTTTAAAATTGAGGTTTGATAGGGTAGACGTAGAGAAGATGTTTCCACTTGTGGAAGGGTCTAAAACTAGGGGTCATAAGTACATGATTAGTCTTTAATAATGTGGAGATGCCTTTAATAAATCCAATAAGGAATTCAGGAGAAACTTCTTTACCCAGAGAGTGGTAGGAATATGGAACTCTCTACCACAAGGAGTGGTTGAGGCAAACAGCATAGATGCATTTAAGGGGAAGCCAGATAAACACATGAGGGAGAAAGGAATAGAAGGTTATGCTGATAGGGTGAGATGAAGAGGGGTGGGAGGAGGCTAGTGTGGAGCATAAACACTGGCATGGACCAGTTGGGCTGAATGGCCTGTTTCTGTGCTGTATATTCTATGCAATGTAATTCTTGCTGCAGAAGCCTTGACTGAGTGCTGAGAGCCCTACCGACTCTGTTTCTCCCCACAGCCGAGCTCAGTCCCGTTCTGCGCGCAGATTCACTGATGGTACTTGAGGAACCATGGTTGGGTTATTGTTCTCTCGATCCCTATCTCAAGGATGCTTCCACACAAGGAGGCAAAGCTGTCCTGCACCAGCTATGTCTCGGCCGTGGCTCAGTGGGTAGCACTCTCTCGCCTCTGAGTCAGTAGGTCGTGAGTTCAAGTCCCACTCCAGAGACTTGAGCACAAAAATCTAGGCCGGCACTTCCAGTGCAGTACTGATGGAGCGCTGCACTGTCGGCGGTGCCGTCTTTCGGATGGGATGTTAAACCGAGGCCCCGTCTGCTCGCATGGTCCCATGGCACTATTTCGAAGAAGAGCAGGGGGAGTTCTCCCTGGTGTCCTGGGGCCAATATTTATCCCTCAATCAACATCACTAAAAACATATGATCTGGTCATTTATCACATTGCTGTTTGTGGGAGCTTGCTGTGCGCAAATTGGCTGCCACATTTCCCACCTCAACAGTGACTACATTTCAGAATAGTACTTCATTGGCTGAGGTTGTGAAAGGCACTGTATAAAGGCAAGTTTTTCTTTGTAATCAGCCGCCTTTGTGATTCCGTCAAACCATTACCTCCTGCCTTGGCTCCCAGCCTGTGTCCTATCATTTCCTGTTTCTCAGGAATCTGCTCATTTTCACTCTCTCAGATTTTCCAATGCAGTTTGCATGTGGCGGTAGCCTATTAACTGTATTCTCCTTGGGGGGCGGGGCGGCGGTGGGGTGGGGGGGGGGGGGGAGTACTTGAGGATAGGGCCTTGGTCAAAATGTCCTCTTGTATTTTTTTTTCTCAAGTCATAGAGAGGGTTCAATATAAAGAAGTCTCCGGGGATGGCTGTATTTGTATTTCTTCACTCAGAGGGTGGTGAACCTGTGGAACTCATTGCCACAGAGGGCAGTGTACGCCAGCTCATTAAATATATTTAAGAGGGAATTAGATATATTTCTACAGGCAAAAGGGGTTAAGGGTTACGGAGAGAAGGCGGGGACGGGATACTGAATTGGAGGATCAGCCATGATCTCATTAAATGGCGGAGCAGGCTCGAAGGGCCGGATGGCCTACTCCTGCTCCTATCTTCTATGTATCTATGTATCAGGGGAACACTGGGTCTTTTTATTTTCGACCAATGCAGGTTATGGGGTGGAAGTTTTTAAAATGATAGGCTGGGACAGGGTAGAAGCAGATTGTTTCTAATAGTTCAGGGCCAAGAACAAGGGGCTTGAGAATCTTCAGAGTTGTGAGGCAGTGGGAGTCACTTCTGGGCTGGTGGTCGAGGAACTTGCATTTCTATAGCACCTTGGGATGTCCCAAAGCGCTTTCGAAGTGTGGTCACTGTTGTAATGTAGGAAACGCGGCAGCCAATTTACGCACAGTAAGCTCCCACAAACAGCAATGTGACGATGACCAGATTGTCTGTTTTAGTGATTTTGATTGAGGGATTAAATATTGGCCCCAGGACACCGGGGAGAGCTGCCCCTGCTCTTCTGAGAAATAGTTGAGTTGGATCTTTTACGTCCACCTGAGGTGGCAGGCGGGGCCTCGGTTTAATGTCGCGTCCGAAAGATGGCACCCTCCGACGGTGCAGCGCCCTCTCGGTGCTGCACTGGGAGTGTCGGCCTAGATTTTGTGCTCAAGTCTCTGGAGTGGGGGCTCGAACCCACGACCTTCTGACTCTGAGCCAGAGAGTGCTACCCACTGAGCCACGGCTGACATTGTGTCAACATTCAAGATTGGATTGGGTAAGTGGATGAAGGGGGGGGCCAAAGGATACGAGAACAGGGTGGGTAAAGAACTGAGCTTATGTGAATGGTAAACAGCATGGCCATTCCATGTTGTGCCTTTTATCTAATTCGATGAGACTAGGGAACAAATTTGAGACATTCACTGTTAACCTCCCCCCATACTAACAGTGCTGGGGAGATGGTGATAGATTGGAAACTGGCTAACGTGGAGCCCGTTTTATAAAAAGGGTGACTTAAGTGCATATGGGCAGCTTATTTAGGGCAGACCCATTAGTGTTACTTCAGTACTGAGTACTGGAAACTATTCTCCGGAGTAGACTTGGCGATTTTCCTGTCTAACAATCTGCAGCCAGCGTGGATTCTGAAGGGGACGATCTGTCTGACCAACCGCCTTGACCTTTTTGAGGAAATGACACTCTGTTGACTGGAATGCCCTATAAGTGTGCCGAGGCCCCATCTGCCTTCTCGGGTAGACCAAAAGAAGAGCTGGGGAGTTCGCCCCAGTGTCCTGGTCGATATTTGTCTGTCAGCCAACATTAAAAAGAAAGACTTGCATTTCTACCGCGCCTTTCATGACCACCGGACATCCCAAAGTGCTTTACAGCCAATGAAGTACTTTTTGAAGTGCAGTCACTGTTGTAATGTAGGAAACGCGGCAGCCAATATGCGCACAGCAAGCTCCCACAAACAGCAATGTGATACTGAGCAGATCATCTGTTTTAGTGATGTTGATTGAGGGATAAATATTGTCCCAGGACACCGGGGAGAACTCTCCCTGCTCTTCTTCGAAATAGTGCCGTGGGATCTTTTACGTTCACCTGTGAGAGCAGAAGGGGCCTCGGTTTAATGTCTCATCTGAAAGACGGCACCTCCGACAGTGCGGCGCTCCCTCAGTACTGCCCCTCCGACAGTGCGGCGCTCCCTCAGTACTGCCCCTCCGACAGTGCAGCGCTCCCTCAGTACTGCCCCGGAGTGTCAGCCTAGATGTTTGTGCTCAAGTCTCTGGAGTGGGACTCGAACCCACAACCTTCTGACTCCCAAGTCCCATTGAATCACGACTGGCACTTAACATCACCTAAGAAACAGATGAACTGGTCATTATCACGTGGCTGTTTGTGGGAGCTAGCTGTGCACGAATTGACTGCCATGTTTCCTACATTACAACAGTGACTGCGCTTGGGAAAAGTACTTAATTGTCTGTAAAGCTCTTTGAGACGTCCTGAGGTTGTGAAAGGCGCCATATAAAGGCAAATCTTTCTCTAAGCTTGTAACAGTTTGGATTCCGGGTAAAATGTGGGAGTGGATGATGAGTTGGCAGAAGCTAGCTGAGTGGTTGCCCTCGGGAGTTGTCTTCAGACTCTACGGTTTCTAATTTGCATTAATGACTCTGATTCAGAAACTCAGTGCAAGCTGATGAAATTCGCAGGCAATAGCTGGGGCGGTTAAATCTGAGGAGACCCCTCAGGAAGTAAAAACATGGGTTGAACAATGATGGGCAAAATGCAATGCCGATAAGTTTAAGGTACTGTATGCAGGAAGAAAAAAAACTGTGGCCTAAATTCTCCTGCACAGTCTAATATTGTGACTTTACCTGCGAGCTGGAACCTGCTAAAATTGCAGTGTAAATGCACCCTTTAAGAATAGACGTATGCCAGCTTTGCTTCTGCACAGCAGCAACATATGGGCCGAGGCTGGGTGTGAATAGCAACTGTTCTGTGCGTTGGAAGGTATATGCTATGGTGCGAGGTGGAATGGGGAGTGAGATGAGTTTTAACTAGCAGCAAAAATAAATGTGACCTACCGGCGGTGACTAATAGCTAGTGTGATGTCTGGTGATTATGTCTGTAATTGGATATTTGGAATGCGTTTATGAAAATGGTTGAAGTGTTTTGGGACTGTACAGAACAATTCTCACATAATGGTTGCCTTCTGCTGTGAAGCGCTGGTTACGGATGAATTTGTGTGTGTGTGTGTATCTGGCTGTGCTGGTTTGAAAGCCAGTATAAATCGGATTTATTCGCCTGCCTGCCTTCTTGTTGAAAGGTTTTCTCTCTGACTGCAAACGAAAAGAAAGAAAGACTTGCATTTCACGACCACCGGACATCCCAAAGCGCTTTACAGCCAATGAAGTACTTTTTTTGAAGTGTAGTCACTGTTGTAATGTAGGAAACGCGGCAGCCAATTTGCGCACAGCAAGCTCCCCCAAACAGCAATGTGCTAATGACCAGATCGTCTGTTTTGGCGATGTTGATTGAGAGATAAATATTGGCCCCAGGGCACTGGGGAGAACTCCCCCTGCTCCTCTTCGAAATCGTGCCATGGAATATTTTACGTCCACCTGAGGGGGCAGACGGGGCCTCGGTTTAACGTTTCATCCAAAAGACGGCACCTCCGACAGTGCGCCGCTCCCTCAGTACTGCATTAGAGTGTCGGCCTAGATTTTTGTGCTCAAGTCTCTGGAGTGGGACTTGAACCCACAACCTGCTGACTCAGAGGTGAGAGAGAGAGAGAGTGCTACCCACCGAGTCACAGCTGACCCCACCTGATCCAATAAGAAATGGGTTTGGGTAGTGTCTGACCACCTCTGGGTTTACAGCATCAAAACTGGCAGCAGTTGGCACAGGATAGGAACAGGAGGAGGCCATTCAGCCCCTCGAGCCTGTTCCGCCATTCAATGAGATCATGGCTGATCTGTGAACTAACTCCATATACCCGCCTTTGCCCCATATCCCTCAATACATTTTGGTTAACAAAAATATCAATCTCTGATTTAAAATTAACAATTCATCCAGCATCATCTGCCATTTGTGGAAGAGAGTTCCAAACTTCTACCACCCTTTGTGTAGAAGTGTTTCCTAACTTCTCCTGAAAGGTCTGGCTCTAATTTTTAGACTATGCCCCCTAGTCCTAGAATCCCCAACCAGCGGAAATAATTTCTCTCTCTACCCTGTCAGTTCCCCTTAATACATTAAAATTCGATCAGATCACCCCATAACCACCTAAATTCTAGGGAATGCAATCCTAGTTTGTGTAATTTCTCCTCGTAATTTAACCCTTGGAGTCCAGGTATCATTCTGGTAACCCTACGCTGCACTCCCTCCAAGGCCAGTATATCCTTCCTAAGGTGTGGTGCCCAGAACTGAACACAGTACTGCAGCTGTGGTCTAACCAGGACTTTGTTTACATGTGGCATGACGTTAGCTGTAGCGTAGGAAATGGAAAATGTCATGGGGATTGGTATTGAGGTTGGGGCTGAAGCATGGTACTGGGCACAGAGCAGAGGGTGCTTTACTCTGCATGCGACCATGCTTTACGGGAACCAACTCCTTTTTACTGGAGGCGCTGATTCCACACCGAGGTACGTGCGTGTCCACGGGCGCTCGTCATTCTCGGGTGCTGTGGCCGTCCGTCACCTTGTTGGCGGATCAACTGACTACATTTTGTAGTTTGGAGCACCACAGTTGTGTCTGGTCTTTGCCCAGCGTCCACGTATACACACAGGAGTAGCACTCTGCTTGTTTCCCCCGAGCCAGCGTTCTTGTACTGCCACAGTCCGGTTTGGCACACAGACCTAGCACAGTCGCACAACAGGTGAGCTATACCTGTGTGTCCTCTCCTGGGAGACTGTTAGTCTACAAAGTAGAACATTAACTGCTGTTGAACAGCTATTATAGAATGAAATAACTTGTATTTATATTGCAATTCACGGCCAGTGGATTAATTTTACATAGAATGTACAGCACAGAAACAGGCCATTTGGCCCGACCGGTGTTTATGCTCCACATGAGCCTGCTCCCACCCTTCTTCATCTCACCCTATCAACATATCCTTCTATTCCTTACAACCTCTCATGTACTTATCCAGCTTCCCCTTAAATGCATCTATGCTATTCGCCTCAACCACTCCCTGTAGTAGCGAGTTCCACATTCTCACCACTTTTGAAGTGTAGTCACGGTTATGGAGGCAAACACAACAGCCAGTTTTCAGACAGCAAGGTCCCACAAACAGCAAATGAGGTAAATGAATAGTCTCTGTATTGGTGTTGTTTGAGAGTTTAATATTGGCCAGTACACCAGGAGAACTCCCCAGCTCCTCTTTGAATAGTGCCGTGGGATCTTTTACGTCCACCTGAGAGGGCAGACGGGTCCTTCAGTTTAATGTCTTATCTGTAAGACGGCATCTTCGACAGGGCAGCGCTCCCTCGGTACTGCACTGAAGTGTCAGCCTAGATTTTGTGCTCTGGTCACTGGAGTGGGGCTTGAACTCACAATCTTCTGATTCGGGTGAAAGTGTCACCCACAGAGCCAAGCTGACACTGGAATACACTACTGTGTCCATAAATGTTTCTGTATATGCTGTTTTTAAAGAATCAATTTTTCTGTTCTGCTAGAAGTTATGTTATTCGATTTTGATATAGCAGCATTTTCACTGACTGGCTCATGCAGCTAAACTTACTATAGCAGGCAGAGCGAGGTGTAACATAGAATTTACAGCATAGAGACAGGCCATTCGGCCCAATGCCGGTGTTTATGCTCCACACAAGCCTCCTCCCACCCTGCTTCATCTCACCCTATCACCATAACCTTCTCTTCCTTTCTCCCTTGTGTTTAACTAGCTTCCCCTTAAATGCATCAGAATCACAAAGGGATTGGAGTATACGAGTAAAGAAGTCTTGCTGCAATTATATAGGGCCTTGGTGAGGCCACACCTGGAGTACTGTGTACAGTTTTAGTCTCCTTACCTAAGGAAGGATATACTTGCCTTAGAAGGTTCACCAGATTGATTCCTGGGGTAAGCAGATTGTCCTATGAGGAGAGATTGAGGAGACTAGGCCTATATTCCCTGGAGTTTAGAGGAATGAGAGGAGATCTCATTGAAATGTATAAAACTCTGAGGGGTTGGCCATTTAAGACTGAGATGAGAGATTTCTTCAGTCAGAGGGTTGTGAATCTTTGGAATTCTCTACCCCAGAAGGCTGTGGATGCTCAGTCGTTGAGTATAATCAAGATAAAAATGAGAAGTCGCACAACACCAGGTTATAGTCCAACAGTTTTATTTAAAATTACGAGCTTTCGGAGCTGTTGCCCCTTCGTCAAGTAAAGGTACGTGTCCCCTAGTCCTTTTACCATCAACTAGTAGGAACAGCCTTTCCCCGTCTAGCCTATCCAAACCCGTCATAATCTTGTACACCTCTATCAAATCACCCCTCAACCTCCTTTGCTCTAATGAAAACAAATCCAGCTTCTCCAACCTGTCCTTGTAGCAAAGATCCCCCATCCCCGGAACCATTTAAATCTGTGTCCCCTAGTCTTTGGACACTAAGGGAATCCAGGGATATGGGGATCGGGCAGGAAAGTGGAGTTGAGGTCGAAGATCAGCCTTGATCTTATTGAATGGCAGAGCAGGTTCGAGGGGCCGTGTGGCCGACTCCTGCTCCTATTACGTCCTTATTTCCCGCATGTGGCAAGATTGATGTATTCAGGATGGATGTTTTTAATCTACGAGAAGGGGGTGCAAAAGAAGAAGCAGCTGCCTAAATACCTGAATGTGTTCTCATCTCTATTATCTACATTATTATGAGCAAACCTCCTTCTCAACCGGCTGACCGTACTGGGGAAATGAAATGAGTTGCTTCTTCAGTTTAAAAGAATTTGGCATGGGAATCGTCTGCTCTGCGATTTCTGTTCCGTGTACATCTCGTGTCACCTGCATGTAGTGTTGTCGACCTCGACCACTGCGAGTTGCTGGGGCAGTGGACAGGCGAGGGAGGGGGAAAAACTGGAGAGGTTTTGCCCTTGACTCTCTGCCAGCTGTCTTCAGTGTGTTCTGTGCGCTGTTCGGGGGGCCCTCCTTACCTTTGTTTTATCGGGCAGTTTGCCTGAGGGTTCTCCCGCTGGGTCACTTGCTCTTCCAGATTACTGGGTCTTTGATACAACAACTTGTATTTACGTAGCGCCTTTAATGTAGTAAAACGTCCCACGGTGCTTCACAGGAGTGTTGTAAAACACAATTTGACACGCTGTCAACCGTGGCTCAGTCGGTGGCACTTCGCCTCCGAGTCAGAAGGTCGTGGGGTCACGTAATCGAGGCTGATGCCGTCCTGGAGGGTGCTGCACTGTCAGAGGTGCCTTTTTCTGGATGAGACGTTAAACCGAGGTCCCGTCTGCCTTCTCGGCTGAACGTAAAAGATCCCGCGGCCACTAATTGAAGAGCAGGGGGAGTTCTCCCCGGTGTCCTGTGGTCAATATTTACCCTTCAACCAGCATCACTAAAACAGATTTTCTGGTCATGATCACATTGCTGTTTGTGGGAGCTTGCTGTGCGCAAATTGGCTGCCGCGTTTCCTACATTACAACAGTGACCACACTTCAAAAAAAATACTTCATTGGCTGTAAAGCGCTTTGGGATGTCCTGAGGTTGTGAACGGCGCTGGAGAAATGCAAATCTGCTGATGGCAGTTCTGTAGTATCGAGAGTGTTGACTGGTTACAGAGCATTGTATAGAATGGTTTTTGCATCTCTTCGCTGGAAATCACTGTAATCTGGTGTTCGGGGAAAGTAAAAGTTCTTGCATGGTGTCTAACTTTTTTCCTATTGCAGTGATTAACGTGCTCCCTTTCATTGGGTCTTTCTTTTCTGGCGTAGAACTGCGCCTGTGGTACTGGCAGCTCCTGACGAGAGTGCGAGGTAATGTATGAGCTGCTGCTGCTGTGTGGTAGCGTGCAGAACAGCTGAATGCGTAGCATGTGAAAGCTAGTACTGGTGGTGTAGTGCCTATTCCGAGTGTGCTTAGTGAGAGCTGCTTCGTTGAAGAGTCGCAGCCCGGGTTAGTAGCTGTGCTGTGTACGTGTTCAATCTGTAGAGTAACTGCTTGCTAAGTGGGCTTGTGTGTGTGAAATGCTCAATATTGGATGTTCACTACGTGTTAGCTAGACCTGGAGAGTATGGGCTGCAGGCCTGGCCACTGGGCTTATTACATAGAATTTCCAGCACACATCCGGGCCGTTTGGCCCAACTGGTCTGTGCCGGTGTTTATGCTCCGCACGAGCCTCCTCCCACCCTACTTCATCTCACCCTGTCAGCATATCCTTCTATCCCTTACTCCCTCGTGTACTTATCTAACTTCTCCTTCAAGGCATCTATGCTATTGGAAGAGCAGTGTGGGAATTCTCCCTCGTGCTTATCTAGCTTCCCCATAAATTCATCTACGCTATTGACCGCAACCACTTCATGTGGTAGCAAGTTCCACATTCTAACCACTCCAAAGAAGTTTCTGCTGAATTCCTATTGGATTTATTAGTGACTATCTTATATTCATGACCCCCAGTTTTGGATTCCCCTACAAGTGGAATCATCTTCTCTACGTCTACCCTTCCATAATCTTAAAGACCTCTATTAGGTCGCCCCTGAGCCTATCTTTTTTTAAGTGAAAAGAGCCCCAGCCTGTTCAGTCTTTCCTGATAGTTTTCAGAACATAAGAAATAGGAGCAGGAGTCGGCCATACGGCCTCTCGAGCCTGCTCCGCCATTCAATAAGATCACGGCTGATCTTTGAACTCGACTCTACTTTCCCGCCCTATCCCTCGATTCCCCGAGAGTCCAAAAATCTATCGATGTCAGCCTTGAATATACTCAACGACTGAGCATCCACAGCCCTCTGGGCTAGCGAATTCCAAAGATTCACCAACCCTCTGAGTGAAGAAATTTCTCCTCAACTCAGTCTTAAATGGCCACCCCTTATCCTGAGACTATGTCCCCTAGTTCTAGACTCTCCAGCCAGGGGAAACAGCCCCTCAGCATCCATTATAACCCCTCAGTTCTTGTATCATCCCTGTAAATCTTTTTTTTTACACCTTCTCCAGTGCCTCTATCTTTTTTTGTAATTATGGAGGCCAGAACTGTGCACAGTAACTCCAAGTGTGGTCTAACCAAGACTCTGTACAAGTTTAACATAACCTCTCTGCTTTTCAGTTCTCTTCCTCCTGAAATGTATTTCTTTGTTCATGTATGTTGTGGGGAAATAGTTTCAGTGCTGCGATACGATTCTTGTGTGATAGTTCGATCCCTTAAATTGCTCCAATTGGTGCTATCCCACCCAGTGACAGACCTGTACCCACCAGTACCTCCCCCTAGAGTTAGACAGTTAAGAATATATCTTGAGAGAGCGACGCAAGTTTGGATGGGCAGAATCTGTAATTGCAGCCGGTGTCTTTCCGCAGTTTGCGTCGAAGGGGAAAAATTCACCCACACCTGCACGTCACTGGAGACCTAGATATGGTGCTGCTGAAACTGGTTTGCCAGTGATTCTGGACTGGGTTGTTCAACTGGTTTTAAATTGGCTACTGTTCTGAAAAGAGCCTGTTGATTTCAGTTCTGACGAAGGGTTTCGACCTGAAACGTTAACTCTGTTTCTCTCTCCACGGATGTTGCCTGGCCTGCTGAGTTTTTCCAGCGTTTTCTGTTGTTTCAATTTTCCAGCATCCGCAGTATTTTGCTATCGTCCTGTTGATTTCAGTGTTTCAGATAAGTGATTAAACTGCAGATGTTCTTGAAATAATTCTCCCCCCTTACATCTGGTCACCCAGTTCTCCACCCCAAACACGGGATGGGGGCGGGGGGAGTGCCTACCAAGATTGGACACAGGGTTGAAGGAGCAAGGTAGCACACTCTCGCCTCTGAGTCAGAAGGTCGTGGGTTCAAGTCCCACGCCAGAGACTTGAACACATAATCCAGGCCGACACTCCCAGTGCCAGTACTGAGGGATTGCAGCACTGTCGGACGAGACGTTAAACCGAGGCCCCGTCTGCCCCCTCAGGTGGATGTAAAAAGATCCCACGGCCACTATTGGAAGAAGAGCAGGGGGAGTTCTCCCCGCTGTCCTGGGGCCAATATTTATCTCTCAACCAACATCACTAAAAACAGATTATCTGGCCATTATCTCATTGCTGATTCCAGATTTATTTAATTAATTGAATTTAAATTCCCCAGCTGCTGTGGTGGGATTTGAACTCGCGTCTCCGGATCATTAGGCCAGGCCCCTGGATTACTAGTCCAGTAACATAACCACTTCGTCACCGTACCCTCCTGTTTCCTACATTATGACAGACAACACTTCAGAAGTACTTAATTGGCTGTAAAGCGCTTTGGGACGTCCTGAGGTCTTGTGATTATAAATGCAAGTCTTTCTTTACACAGTTAGCTCTTGGTTATCTGCTCTGCATATATAATTTACCAACAGTGACAACTTGCATTTATCCAGCGCCTCTAACGTAGTAAAACGTCCCAAGGTGCTTCACAGGAGCGTTATCAAATAAAATTCAACATCGAGCCACATCAGATATTGGGACAGGTGACCAAAAGCTTGGTCAGAGGTCGGTTTTAAGGAGCGTCTTGTAGGAGGAGAGAGAGGCGGAGAGGTTTAGGGAGGGAATTCCAGAGCTTGGGGCCCAGGCAGCTGAAGGCACGGCCGCCAATGGTGGAGCAATTAAAATCGGGAGATGCGCAGGAAGCCAGGATTGGTGGAGATTAGAGATAGTGAGGGGGCGAGGCCATAGAGGGATTTGAAAACAAGGGTGAGAATTTTAAATTCGAGGGGTTGCTGGACTGGGAGCCAATGTAGGTCAGCGAGCACAGGGCTGATGGGTGAATGGGACTTGGTGCAAGTTCGGATATGAGGCAGCAGAGCTTTGGGCATCACCTGTAGTTCGATAATCTGTCTGCAGTCACTTGACTTGGCAGTAAGTGGTAATGGGCTGTCTACAGTGCTTCATTTAATATGTAATTAAACCTCCAAACAAGTTTACATATGTATCGGTGAAACTTTTGTGGTTTAGATTAAAATACTGCTGGTAGGGGCGGTAGTGTGTGGTGTTGGCTGAGAGAAGATCACGGTTAAAAGGGAACCGAATCTGCAGAGGAAGGGGCAGCGCCCATTCCAAGCTTTTAGTTGTACACCGCGTCAGAAGCCTCCGGGTGTTGCAACTTAGACGCACCCTTGTTAATTAGGTTGTGTTTAACTCCGAGTGTTTTGATTCTGCACAGGCTTGTTGGAATGTTGCTCGCGACTCCGGGAAAACAAACCGAGCACGCCCTAGCAGGCTCGAGTCTTGAGCACGCAATCTAGGCTGACACACTCGGTGCCAGTACTGAGGGAGCGCTGCACTACCGTCTTTCGGATGAGATGGTAAAACCTAGCCCTCCCTCCCCCCCCCCCTGTCTGCCCCCTCGGGTGGACGTAAAAGATCCCCAGGCACTATACAAAGAGGAGATGGGGAGGTCTCCTCGGTGTCCTGGCCAGTAGAACCGATTAGCTGGCCATTACATCTTGCTGTTTTGTGGGATCTTGCTGTCTACATCACCTGTGAGCACAAAATTCACCAAAAGAAATCTCTTAAAACGACCATCTCTTCCCCCCCCCCCCCCCCCCAAAAAATTGTTGGACGTGTATTTGAACTGCCACGTGGGTACAGTAGCGTATGGTTATGCTCCTGGACTAGTAATCCATAGAACGTGAGCTCAAATCCCACCGTGGCATTTGGAGAGTTTGAATTCAGAAAAAAAAAATTAATAATCTGGAAATAAATAGCTGGTATGAAACTGTCGGATTGTCGTAAAAACCCAACTGGTTCACGAATGCCCTTTTTTATTAGGGAAGGAAACCGGCCGTCCTAACTCGGTCTGGCCCATATGTGACTCCAGTCCTACCCCAATGTGGTTGACTCAACTGTCCTTAGCAAGCCCCTCGACTACATATGCAGCGGTTCAAGAAGGCCTACGTTCCCCCCCTCCCCCTTCTCGAAGTCAACTAGGGACGGGCAATAATAGCCAGCCTTGCCAGCAATGCCCACATCCCGAGAAGGAATACCAAAAAATAATTGCACTGAGCTAGCTAGTCTTAGCCGGGGTCACAGTAGGGGTACCACGATTTGGGGGGGGGGGGGGGGGGTGTGGAAATATCGGCACAGGTTCCTGCCATGGATTACCACCGGGCAATCCCCTACTAGAAGTGCACGTCAGTCGAGGAGAGGACTAGAGACTGGCTGTGACACCTCCCACGGTCGAATAGCCTGCTGCCACTTGCTGTCCAGACTCCCCAGTTGAGGGTGGTGCTGGAGGGTGACCAGGCCTGTGGCACTGCACACTTAAGAGGATCGCACGCACGGGTTGGTGTAACATTAGTCGATTGCCAAATGGGATATTGGAATTCTCTTGTGGGGTAATTGATGTGCTGTAGTCGGATGTCATCAGCCTGCATTCCATTAACGTAATTGAGTTTTAGATACTTGGCCTGGCTCCCGACAGCGCAGAGGGCGAGTCCTGACTCCTAGGACTGCAGTGCGAGTGGGCAGCAGCATTCAAAGTGCAGGAAGTGCTGCTGGGGACTCCTGCGGAAGGGTGGGTGTGACCTCGCTACTGTGAAGCAACACCCACACAGCAGCCCAATGCTGGATTCTCGTCCTTGGCATGTTGGGGCTGTGCCTGGAGAGTAGTGTGTCACACCAGGGCAAAGTGCCGGCGGGTACGGGTCTGTCACAGAGGTAGGAGTGGTTTGAGGAGACTTGTGACGGCTGATTGTTCCTTTTAACGTGCAGCAGACTCCTCCAGTGTCAAACTCCTGCCGTCGATTCTTGCCTGCTCTGTTCACGTAGACAGGAAAAACAAGTTTGAAAATAAACAATTTCCGCATAACCGAGGTTTGAGCAATGCTCTGTCACAAGGTCCTGCTGGCTAGAGAGCATTGGGAGGTTGTCATCAGCAAGAAGTGTAGAGGAACAGAGGAACCTTGATGTGCATGTCAACAGATCCCCGAAGGTCGCAGGGCAGGTAGATCAGGTGGTTAAGGAGGCCTACGGGATACTTTCCTTTATTAGCCGAGGCATAGAATATAAGAGCAGGGAGGTTATGCTAGAATTGTAAAAAAAAACACTAGTTAGGCCACACCTAGAGTATTGTGTGCAGTTCTGGTCACATTACAGGAAAGATGTGACTGCACTAAAGAGGGTACAGAAGAGATTTACAAGGTTGTTGCCAGGACTGGAGAATTTTAGCCACGAGGAACGACTGGAGAGGCTGGGGTTATTTTCTTTGGGACAGAGGAGGCTGAGGGGAGATTTAATTGAGGTGTATAAAATTATGAGGGGCCTGGATAGAGTGGACAGGAAGGACCTATTTCCCTTAGCAGAGAGGTCAATAACCAGGGGGCAGAGATTTAAAGTAATTGGTAGAAGGATTAGAGGGGAGTTGAGAACTTTTTTCACCCAGAGGGTGGTGGGGGTCTGGAACTCACTGCCTGAAAGGGTGGTAGAGGCAGAAACCCTAATCACATTTTAAAAGGACTTGGATATGCACTTGAAGTGCCGTAACCTGCAGGGCTACGGACCAAGAGCGTGGAATTAGGCTCTTTTTCAGCCAGCACGGACACAATGGGCCGAATGGCCTCCTTCTGTGCCGTAAATTTCTAAGATGTTATCGGCACATATTTAGTTGAATTTAACAGCAGTGGACTTTTTAATCAGTGTTAAGAGTTCTCTGTGATGATGCCCAAGCCAAATGGTGAAATGTGAACATGGTGCTAACTTTGTCGTCGGAAATAGGAACTCACTTGCCCCGCAAAAACAGATTTTTTTTCACGATTTGGGGGTCGCGAATTTGTCTTGCCGTTTATTCCGATTTGGCAGCGTGGAGCCCTCCCCATCTCGTGGGCAGACACTGGATTTGCAGCCCCACCGCCGATGTGGTAACTGAGGCACCAGGAAAGTGCCGTGGTCAGTCTCCGGCTTGTGCTGAGGTAGCTGGTGTTGGCTTTGGGTGCTGTTAGGGATGCTCAGTGTCTTGGGGCGGGGCAGGGGTATGCGTGTGGGAGGAGGGAATAACCAGGCAGGGTTTCCGCTCCTCGCTATCCTGGGGTCCTGGTCCTTCTGCCCTACGCTTCAGCTGTCCGGCCTCACCAAATGCAAGACTAACCGCTCGAGCCGGGTACTGTAGAACAAGTCGTACCCCACTGTTTTCAGGGATATAAAGTATGTGAATAAAACTGCAGTGAGGGTCCTCTCCTGCTCTATAATTGGGTGCGGGACCGTTTGCTAGGTATCTGTTTCTGCCACTCTGGGGTGACTATTACGAGCTGTGTGAAAGTTGCTCG
Source organism: Squalus acanthias (assembly GCA_030390025.1). Taxonomy (NCBI): domain Eukaryota; kingdom Metazoa; phylum Chordata; class Chondrichthyes; order Squaliformes; family Squalidae; genus Squalus; species Squalus acanthias. The sequence goes on along the minus strand of CM059447.1, from coordinate 49,609,686 downwards.
GGGACCATCTTCTTTCCCCTCCCCCCTACCCTTTCCTGTTTGTGAGGCTTGTTGCCTCTGCTCAGGTACTGTGGCGTAGCGAAGATCGGAAACCTAGCAGCACAGGGATTGAGTGTCACCATTGACGCAGCTTTGATTGGTTTTCAAATCCCCCTCTGGCCTCGTCCCCATCCTATCTCTGTAACCTCCTCCAGCCCCTACAACCGTCAGATCTCTGCGCTCCTCCAATTCTGCCCTCTTGCGCATCCCCCGATTTTTAGCGCTCCATAATTGCCGGCTGTGCCTTTGGCTGCATAGGCCCTAAGCTCTGGAATTCTCTCCCTAAACCTCTCCACCTCTCCTCATTTAAGATGCTGCTTAAAACCTACCTCTTTGACCAAGCTTTTGGTCACCTGTCCTAATATCTCCCTTGTGTGGCCTGGAGTCTGCCAGCGTTCCTGTGAAGCGCCTTGGGACGTCTTGCTCCGTTAAAGGCGCTATATAAATGCAAGTTGTTAAGGCAGTGTGTCTTGGGAACTGAATTTGATTCAGTTTTGCGCAGTTGCCAGCCAAATGAAAGCAGGAGTATTGAAATTGTCTGCAGTGCGAACCATCTACAAGATGCACTGCAGCAACTCCCCAAGGCTTTTTCAGCAGCACCTCCCAAACCCGCCACCTCTACCACCTAGAAGGACAAGGGCAGCAGGCGCATGGGAACACCACCACCTCCAAGTTCCCCGCTCCAAGTCTCTCTCACCATCCCGACTTGGACATATATCGGGCCGTTCCTTCATCGTCGCTGGGTCAAAATCCTGGAACTCCCTCCCTAACAGCACTGTGGGAGCACCTTCACCACACGGGACTGCAGCGGTTCAGGAAGGCGGCTCACCACCACCTTCTCAAGGGGCAACTAGGGATGGGGCAATAAATGTTGGCCTTGCCAGCGACACCCGCATCCAGCGAATGAATTTTAAAAATAATTGGGGGGGTGGGGGGAAGTGGTACGTAAGAGCAGTCAACCAACCGCAGCTTCTTTCCGTCCGTGGAGGTGGGGGCGGAGAACATAGTGGCATTCTGACAAATAGCTTCTCATTTGTTACTTGCCATTGCCGTGCATGTTTGGAGTCGAATGTCGGATAAGCTGGAGAGTGCAACATGCCAATTTTGGGTGCTGAGTGTGGCTTGCCCGGGCCATTGCTTCCTGTGAATCAGGTGCGGGGGTGGCGGGGGCGGAGGAAGTAAGTGTGACTTTTGCAGGAAGTGGCTGCTATACACACACGTCCTTTATCGATTTTTAAACTATGGTTGGTGTTAACTGCTTTACTTTTAATTAGGGTGAAGTTCTCTTGGTGTCACACCTCCCTTGTTTGGAAGTTGTTTAAAAGCTTGCGTGGCATCAGTGTGTAACGCAGCCCCATCGAAACTGGTTAAAATTGCCTTTAGCTGTTGGCAGCTGCCTCCGAGGCCTCACAGATGTCTAGAAGCACATATTCTAAACCTTTGCGACCTCTGCGCACTCCAGTCTGTACTTCCCCAGAAGCTGGTGGCAGTGGTTTATTTCTCCAGTGCGACAGCTGCTTGCTGTGTGCCTTCGGTTAATGTCGGGCAACCGATTGAAACTCTACTGTTGTCCTTATTTTGGGTCCTTCACGCCGTTGCCTGGCAGAATGCAGACAGGCCTTAAATAAAGGTGGCAATGATTTGCGCGTGATATCCTTCTCGGCACTCTGCCAAGTGAAGTGTACTGACGACACTTGTTTTTTTTTTCTCCTTTGCAGGATTGGCTTCTAGAAGAGTGCCATCTTCAGAGGTAGGTGTATATAAATACATCCTGTCAGTGGCGGAGGCAGCGGTATCGTTTTATACCTTACACTGGTTAATTCCGGCGGTGTCGGGCAGCCGAGACCCACGTGTAGACTTCAGGTGAAGCTCGGGTTGAGGGTAGGGGGTGGGAGGGGGGCGATAAATGGATCAGGACATACAGGCTTAATTCTCTTTCCCCCCCCCCCTTTTTGAAGCTGTATATTCCTGTTTGTCTGCCGTGGCTCAGTGGGTGGCACTCTCGCCTCTGAGTCAGAAGGTTGTGGGTTCGAGTCTCCCTCCAGAGACTTGAGCACAAAAATCTAGGCTGACGCTCCCAGTGCAGTGCTGAGGGAGCGCTGCACTGTCGGAGGCGCCGTCTTTCAGGTGAGGCATTAAATCGAGGCCCCGTCTGCCCCCTCGGGTGGACGTAAAAGGTCCCACGGGCACCATTGGAAGAAGAGCAGGGTGAGTTCTTCCCGGTGTCCAGGCCAATATTTATCCCTCAATCAATATCACTGTTTTAAAAAAAATTACCTGGTCATTATCACATTGCTGTTTGTGGGAGCTTGCTGTGCGCAATTTGGCTGCCGCCTTTCCTACATTACAACAGTGACTACACTTCAAAAAGTACTTCATTGGATGTAAAGCGCTTTGGGATGTCGGTGGTCGTGAAAGGTGTTATATAAATGTAAATCTGTCTTTTCTTTGTATTAATATAATTTGATATTTATAGCTAAATAGGAGTTTTGGGGAAATAGAGTTGGTTGCAGCGTAGAAGTTTCAGGCTCAGGAACGCGAGGACATGACACCTCCATGCTATAGCGCCACTAGTGGTGGGAGGGTGTAAGTGTAGCGTGACCAGTTTACATAGCCATTTTCCATTTTAAATGGGGACGCAGGAAATTATAGTATGGTGGGGGGAGGGCGTTGACAGGAAACAAAATTATAGATTATAATAAGAAATAGGAGCAAGAATAGGCCATACGGCCCCTCAAGCCTGCTCTGCCATTCAGTAAGATCATGGCTAATCTTTTACCTCACTTTCCCGTTCGATCCCTAGAGTCCAAAAATCTATCGATCTCAGCCTTGAATATACTCAACAACTGAGCATCCACAGCCCTCTGGGGTAGAGAATTCCAAAGATTCACCACCCTCTGAGTGAAGAAATTCCTCCTCATCTCAGTCCTAAATGGCCAAGCCCTTATCCTGAGACTGTGACCCCTGGTTCTAGACTCTCCAGCCAGGGGAAACAACCTCTCAGCATCTACCCGGTCAAGCCTTCTAAAGGATATTAGGAAGTGATTCCAAGGTTGGGATTGTCAAGAGATATTCAGTTCCCTTAATGAGTCAGCAAAACTACAATCGGTTATATTTGAGCTTGAGAGTTTGGGCGTAGTCTTTAAAAAAAGCATCTTTGCTTAGTTCGGGTCAGATAACTGAAAGGAGTAGGATAGTGAAAGATCAGCGGGCCACTTCTATGCCCCCTCTTCCTTCCCCTGAAGGTGGTGGTTTGTTTACTGGTTATAGGGACGCTTCACAGCTGCGATGGGCCGAATGGCCTCCTCCTGTGCTGTATCGTTCTGTCCCACTGGAGGGCCTGATTCTGTACCCTGCCTGGCGTCAGCACACATGGCAATTCCCAGCAGGGGTTCGCAGGATAGTATTCAGAAAGAAAGACTCGCGTTTCTCCAGCGCCTTTCACGACCGCCGGACACCCCAAAGCGCTTTACAGCCAATGAAGTACTTTTGGAGCGTAGTTGCTGTTGTAATGTGGGAAACGCGGCAGCCAATATTGCGCACAGCAAGCTCCCACAAACAGCAATGTGATGATGACCGGATCATCTGTTTTTGTTACGTTGGTTGAGGGATAAATATTGGCCCCAGGACACCGGGAAGAACTCCCCCTGCTCTTCTTCCAATAGTGGCCGTGGGATCTTTTACGCCCATCTGAGAGGGCAGACGGGGCCTCGGTTTAACGTCAAGTCCGAAAGACGGCACCTCCGACAGTGCGGCGCTCCCTCAGCACTGCGCTGGAGAATCTCGCCTCCTTTTACTCCCTGCCCATCCCCAATCCCTTCTCCCTAGCTCCGAGGTGAGTGATGTTGCTCTAACTGAGATCAGCCAAGTCACATCAGACTAGATTTTGTAGGAGGGATCCTCTGCCTGTCTGACTCCGTGCTACAGCACACAGTGCACCACCCACTGAGCTGTGTTGAAAGAGGAATATTTGAATTCTGCTAACAAGCTCTAGTCACGACTAATAGAACTGAATTTAATGTGCTTCCTTCAGTGCCCATTGTTTGATTGCAAATCTCCCAGTGCTTCCAATGGGTGAAGAGAGAGACACGAATCAGGGAAGTAAGGGGTAGTGGGGGGAAGAAGACTTGAAGGCATGTTTGGAAGAGGTGAGTTCTTCGGAGGCTTGACAGCTTGCATTTATATAGCGCCTTTATCATAGTAAAACGTCCCAAGGTGCTTCACAGGAGCGATTATCAGACAAACTCTGACACCGATCCACATGAGATATTGGGACAGGCGACCAAAACCTCGGTCAATGAGGTAGGTTTTAAGGAGCGTCTTAAAGGAAGAGAGAGAGAGAGAGACGGAGAGGTTGAGGGAGGGAATTCCAGTGCTTGGGGCCCCAGGCAGCTGAAGGCACGATTGAAGAAAGACAGACTTGCATTTATATAGCGCCTTTCGCGATCTCGGGACGCTTTACAGCCAATGAAGTGCAGTCGCTGCTGTAACGGGAGGAAAGACGAGGAGAGATGTAGCGAGGCCCGGAGCAGTTTAGGAAGGGAATTCCAGAGGGCTGGGGTGTAACTGCTGCAGGATCCAATTGCGGGAAAATTGCTTCCTGAAACCCGAGCTGGTACCGTTTATTGATAAAGAAATAAATCTGCACCAGGCCGACCTTCCTTGCGATGGCTTTAATCCTGATTTGTACGTTGTTTGCAGATGGCAAGCTCCTCTTCGTACACCATCCAGTTGAAAAAGATAGGCCACCGGGGAGTGGATTCGACGGGCGAAACTACCTACAAGAAGGCGAGTGGCGGATCCGCGGTGGAAACCCCGTGTTTAACTTGCGGTGGGACCGCTAGAGTTTCGGAAGGGGCGGGGCCTGAGGAGCGCAGCAGATCTGTATTGGAGCAGCGTCTGCTTGACGAGACTCACAGCATCTACTCCATTCTTAAGGAGCCACATCAGTGACATTTTTGGTCCTCCCTCCCTTTCATACAGATTGATTTTTGATTTTTTAAGGAGCTGCGCGGCCCATTCCACGCAAAACTTTACTTTGGGGGTGGGGGTGGGGGGAAGCCGGTTCTGGGCTGTGCGGGACCGGCAGAGGTGCGTGGCCGTGCACCTTGTAGGGAACGGTGCCCACCAGTGATTTGCGTTGGGGTACAGTTCCACGCGTGCTACAGCCCCTCGGTACCTCGCCCCCAAGTGGCTGCTGTTCGTGTGTGATCACGGGCCAGATATTCTTCCACGGAGGCCATTGGACTTGAGCCCGATCCTATCCTTAACCTGGATTAGGCGGCAGGGAACCTGGATTGTTTTTCCCTTGTTTTAACACTTTCTCTTCCCTCCTGTTTCCCCGCCCCGGCACGGCCTGAGGTGCACTGTAACTCAGCACAAACTCTCAATTGAAAGGGTGGTGGGAAGCAGATTCAATCGTAACTTTCAAAACTGAATTGCAACACGGTGGCAGGGACCCGGGTTCGAATCCGGCCTCGGGTGACTGTCTGTGTGGAGTTTGCACATTCTCCCCGTGTCTGCGTGGGTTTCCTCCGGGTGCTCCGGTTTCCTCCCACAGTCCAAAGATGTGCGGGTTAGGTTGATTTGGCTATGATAAATTGACCCTTGGTGTTAGGGGGGATTAAATACGTGGGGTTACGGGGATAGGGTGGGATATGTGTCGGTGCAGGCTCGATGGGCCGAAATGGCCTCTATCTGCACTGTGGGGATTCTGTGATTCTGTGAATTGGATAAATACTTGATGAGGGGGTTATGGGGAAAGGGCAGGGGGTAGTGGGACCAATTGGGCATCTCTTTCAAAGAGCAGGCCGAATGGCCTCCTCCTGTGCTGTGTCGTTCTCTGATTCTGAGCACTTCTGCCCCTTACGGGAAAGCAAACGGCTATCCTGTGTTAAATCCTGCGCGCTTCCACACTTGGTGCACGCAGCTTGCTTCACTCTCTCTTCGTAGCAAGGCAGTTTTTCGAGTAGATGGGAGTGCAAACAAATCACTTGCCTTGTTTACGGCCGTGTTGAGAGTTTGTAGCTTTAAGTATCAGACCGGGGGAGGGAGTGACTGTTTTCGTTTGTTTGTGGGCGCGTGTCTGACCTTGCATTTATTGTGTGTGTGTTTACCTCTCGTTCAGACGACCTCCTCTGCCCTCAGAGGTGCCATTCAGCTGGGGATCACGCACACGGTGGGGAGTCTCAGCACCAAGCCCGAGCGGGATGTCCTCATGCAAGATTTCTACGTGGTAGAGAGCATTTTCTTCCCGAGGTAAGGTTTCAACGCGCCTCATGTCGTCTTGCCTTTTTTAAAATAAAATTAAAATAACTGGCATTCAAGGTCCCCGCCACTTGCGCCGTCCCCCCGTTTATCCCGGCATTTGCCATCGCTAAAGGCCCCGCTTGTACTGTATTAAGCATGCTGAATGATCGGGATGTTTGCGCCTCGCGATTGCCCGTCATTAATAGTCCGAACCAACACCCCTCCCCCGTGGCCTCCAGAACTCCGACCACTGCCGCGAGCCCTTCTGTTAAAAATGACAAGCCGCAATCCGTTTTAAATTTAAGCAGGTGATCAGGAAGGCCAATGGAATCTTGGCTTTTATTGCAAGGGGGATGGAGTATAAAAGCAGGGAAGTCTTGCTTCAGCTATACAGGGTACTGGTGAGGCCACACCTGGAGTACTGTGTACAGTTTTGGTTTCCATATTTACGAAAAGATGTACTTGCTCAAGAGGCAGTTCAGAGAAGGTTCACTCGGTTGATTCTGGAGATGAGGGGGTTGACTTATGAGGAAAGGTTGAGCAGGTTGGGCCTCTACTCATTGGAATACAGAAGAATGAGAGGCGATCTTATCGAAACTTATAAGATTGTGAGGGGGCTTGATCGGGTGGCTGTGGGGAGGATGTTTCCACTGATGGGTGAGACTAGAACTAGGGGGCATAATCTTAGAATAAGGGGCTGCCATTTCAAAACTGAGATGAGGAGAAACTTCTTCACTCAGAGGGTAGTAAATCTATGGAATTTGCTACCTCAGAGAGCTGTGGAAGCTGCGACATTAAATAAATTTAAAACGGAGATAGACAGTTTCCTAGCTGATAAGGGAATTAAGGGTTATGGGGAGCGGGCAGGGAAGTGGACGTGAGTCTAGGTTCTGATCAGCCATGATCCTATTGAATGGCGGAGCAGGCCCGAGGGGCCGTATGGCCCACTCCTGCTCCTACTTCTTATGTTCTTGTATGTTCTTAACACGACCAGCGAGATGAGAGCGGACTTGGCCTGTTTATACTCTCCCGCCTACAGGCGCCTTCCGTCCGTCCCTCCCCCCTCGCAGTCTGACCGCCTCTTTAAACAGTTCCGGGGCTTAATGTTGCGATAGGGAGACCTGACTTGAAAAAGACTGCGGAAAGCAGCGAGCTCTTGGTGTCCCACCTCCCCCCCCCCCCCCCCACCGTGACACGGGCTGAACCCGCCGCTGTCCGCGCTCAGATCCTTCTCCAGCTCGAAGCGACGCTCCTGCCGAGGGCACAGCTCCCTTTACCAGAAACGCCACTGGCATCCTCCTTCAACCGCTCCCGAATTGCGTTCTCCTCCAGGACCGGGAGTCGGGATGCGTGGTAAAATTCCAGCCCGTCGGGGGGGGAAAACTCCCAGCCCGACCACTTTTAGGGCCTTGGAGAGGTTGCGGCCTCTATCTTTGATCGGCAGCATTCCGGGACGGGTTAAGGTGCCCGGCGCGAGCATCTCTGTTTCGTGTCTGTACCTTTTTTAAAAAAAAAAAAAACATTTTTGGGTTACACCAGCCACCGTGTATAATGGGCAAATGGCGTTTGACGCCAGCTTGGAGCGGTGAGGGACTGTATATTCCAAATGGTGACGGACTTCAGCGACTCTTCAGAAGCTGACTTCACGGCCACCCAGTGGGCAGACCCTGCACTGTCATCGTAACCGTTGCGTAACCAGAACGAACAGGCTTGGGTCTCTTTTTTTCTCTTGAAAAGAGAAGATTGAGGGGTGGCCTAATAGAGGTCTTTAAAATTAAGATTCACCAGGCTGATACCTGGGATGGCAGGAATGAAGTATGAGGAGAGATTGGGTCGATTGGGCTTATACTCGCTGGAGTTTAGAAGAATGAGAGGGGATCTCATTGAAACTTATAAAATTCTGAAAGGACTGGACAGACTAGATGCAGGAAGGATGTTCCCGATGGCCGGGGAGTCCAGAACCAGAGGTCACAGTCTAAGGATAAGGGGTAAGCCATTTAGGACAGAAATGAGGAGGAATTTCTTCACCCAGAGAGTGGTGAACCTGTGGAATTCTCTACCACAGAAGGCAGCAGAGGCCAATTCATTAAATATATTCAAGAAGGAGTTGGATATATTTCTTAAGGCTAAAGTGATCAAGGGATATGGGGAGAAAGCAGGGACAGGGTTCTGAATTTGGATGATCAGCCATGATCGCATTGAATGGCGGAGCAGGCTAGAGGGGCCAAATGGCCTACTCCTGCTCCTATCTTCTATGTTTCTATGAAAGGTAATTTGATAGGGTAGACACCGAGAGAGTGTTTCCATTTGTGGGGAAGAGCATAACTTAGAAGCCATCAATATAAGATAGTCACCAAGAAATCAAATGGAAATTCAGGAGAAACTTCTTTACCCAGAGAGTGGTGAGAATGTGGAACTCGCTACCACAGGGAGTGGTTGAGGCGAATAGTATAGATGCATTTAAGGGGAAGCGAGATGAGCACATGAGGGAGAAGGGAATAGAGGGTGACGCTGATAGATTTAGGCTCGAGTGGAGCATGAACGCCGGCACGGACTGGTTGGGCCGAATGACCTGTTTCTGTGCCGTATATCCTATAACGTAACTAAATTCAATGAGAAATGTTGATGTCGCAATTTATGTTGGTAAAGGTTGACACAAAGTGTGATCAAAAAGAGGAAGTAAGGATTGAGGATGGGAAGTGCAAGCCCAATGCTAATTATTTAAGAGTTTAATCGATTTTCGTGAAGGAAGTGACTAGTTACTCTCGCTTCCTCCCCCCCACACATTCAGTGTCGAGGTATTCGTATATCTTCTAAATACGGCTTGTTGTTTGGTTCTCAGTGAAGGGAGCAACTTGACGCCAGCCCATCACTACTCTGACTTCCGGTTTAAGACCTACGCACCTGTAGCATTCCGGTATTTCCGGGAGCTCTTTGGCATCCGGCCCGATGACTATTTGGTAAGTGTGGCGGTGGTCAGCTCTTCTGCTCCGAAGTAAAGCGGGTCAGGAGCAATGTTCCCTTTAATTTTTTTCTTGGGGTGCGCGCGGCCCCTTTAAGGGGGTGCGCGTGCGCGGTTGTTCCCCTTTAAAGGCCGGTGAGCTCCAGAGCGCCGCCAGGCCGCTGAGAAAGGGAACATTGATCGGGAGCCTTAGTGACGAAAGTAGCACTGTGGTATGCTGGGGTTGCGGAGATCGAATAACTCGCTGCGTGGGACTAGAATAGTATATAATTTGGGTTCGAGAGCCAATTGGACCTTTGTGAAGGGATTAAGCGATGAGATGGGGTAGAGATCAATCAAAAAGGGACAGGCTTGTTGGGTCTGCCTGTGCATAAGAAAAGATTATTGAGCCTGTTGAGTGGGCTTGCTGTGCATTAAGGCCCAGTGATGTCTTGAAGACCATTCTCGCCCTTCATGACCAACGCAGGTCAGAATGCCGACACACGACAGTCCGGCAACGTCTCAAATTTGAAATTCTCGTCGTTGTGATCAAATCCTTCCATGGTCTCGCCCCTCCCCCTCCCTATCCCTGTAACCTCCTCCAGCCCTACAACCCACCGACATCTCTGCATTCCTCCGACTCTAGCCTCTTGCACACCCCGATTTCCATCGCTCCGCCATTTGCGGCCGCGCCTTCAGCCGCCTGGGGCCCTAAACTCTGGAATTCCCTCCCTAAACCTCTCCGCCTCTCCTCCTTCAGGACGCTCCTTAAAACCGACCTCTTTGACCAAGCACCTGTCATTTATACAGCGCCTTTAACATAATAAAACGTCCCAAGGTGCTTCACGAGGCGCGTTATCAAAAGAAACCAAAATTTGACACCGAGCCACATGAGATGTTAGGGCAGGTGACCAAAAGCTTGGTCGAAGAGGTCGGTTTTAAGGAGCGTCTTAAAGGAGGAGAGAGAGGCGGCAGATCTAGGCAGGGAATTCCAGAGCTCGGGGGCCCAGGCGGCTGAAGGCACGGCTGCCAATGGTGAAGCATTAAAAATCGGATGTTCAAGAGGCCAGAATTGGCGGAGCGCAGAGATTTCGGGGGATTGTAGCGCTGGAGGAGATTAGAGATAGGGAGTGGGGGGGGGGCGGGGCTGCCATGGAAGAAAGAGACACTATTTGTTTGTCTGTGAGCAGTGGTGCAGGTCAACTAGCAGTCAATTAGGCCGCTCTATCTTGTATTGGTAGGTCGGAGTTGAGTTAAATTGAAACCTGGTCTCTCTCTCGCCCCCCTCTGCAGTATTCTCTGTGTAACGAGTCGCTGATTGAGCTGTCGAATCCTGGTGCCAGTGGATCAGTCTTCTATGTGTCTGCTGATGACGAGTTTATCATTAAAACGGTTCAGCACAAGGAGGCGGAGTTCTTACAGAAGCTACTGCCTGGATATTACATGGTGAGTCTGTTTCTCCGTTTTTTTAAAATAATTCCGTTTCCTCCCATTTGTCTTGTGGTGAGGTGCCGTTCTGTGGGAGCAAGCTGACCTGTATTTTGGCCAGTTAGCTGCTATTCATGCTCCCTCCCTCCTCCTCCCTCCCTCCCTCCCTCCCTCCCTCCCTCCCCATCAGCAGGGGATCATTGCACATCAGCCTCAGTAGGGTATATCCAGCGTTCCACAGAATCCCCACAGTGCAGATAGAGGCCATTTCGGCCCATCGAGCCTGCACCGACACATATCCCACCCTATCCCCGTAACCCCACGTATTTAATCCCCCCTAACACTAAGGGTCAATTTATCATAGCCAAATCAACCTAACCCGCACATCTTTGGACTGTGGGAGGAAACTGGAGCACCCGGAGGAAACCCACGCAGACACGGGGAGAATGTGCAAACTCCACACAGACAGTCACCCGAGGCCGGATTCGAACCCGGGTCCCTGGCGCTGTGAGGCAACAGTGCTAACCACTATGCCACCGTGTTCCCGCTGAGCGTGCGTGCACGGCCATGCAGTAATCTGCAAGGCGCCGCTCACAAGCTTTTCCGTTCGAAATGGCGCACGTGCGCAGAAATTTAAAGGGACCGCACATTGAAATGAACCGGGCGCGCACAACATGGGCAATTTAGAGGGAACATTGCTCGTGGTACCAGGATATCGAAAGAAGAAAGACAGACTCTCAATTCTCCAGCGCCTTTCACCACCTCATGACGTCCCAAAGCGCTTTACAGACAACGAAGTACTTTTGAAGTGTAGTCACTGTTGTAATGTAGGAAACAGGAGGGTACGTAGTGGTTATGTTACTGGACTAGAAATCCAGGGGCCTGGCCTAACGATCAGGAGACGTGAGTTCAAATCCCACCACGGCAGCTGGGGAATTTAAATTCAATTATTTCAATGAATCTGGAATTTAAAAAAAGCTAGTATCCGAAATGGTGACCTTGAAAGTACCGGATTGTCATTAAAAAAAAACCCATCTGGTTAACTAATGTCCTTTAGGGAAGGAAATCTGTCCGTACCCAGTCTGGCCTCCGTGACTCCAGACCCACAGCAATGTGGTTGACTCTGAAATGGCATCGCAAGCCACTCGATGTATAAGGCGGCTCACCGCCACCTCCTTGTGGGCAATTAGGGATGGGCAATAAATGCTGGCCTTGCCAGTGACGTCCACATCCCATGAATGAATTTTTTTTTTAAAAGACCCAACAGCCCCAGGGGTCCAATACAACTTTTTTTTTTATTGGGATCGCATCTTGTTATGTAAGGTTATTTCCCCTTTTATTTCCCGATGACTCGTGCATCGTGCATCCGCCCTTAATGCTGGGTATTAATGAGCTGTTTGACCGTGGAAAGCATCACAGTTGAATCCCAATCAATTCTCACTTGATGTGACACATGCACACTATTCTGCTGATTGGATAGCAATCAGGGCATGATTTGTTTCTTGCCTCCCCCCCCACCCCCCAAGTCAAGGGGTTGATTTTAACTCGACTGCTGCCTCAGTTGAGATCCAGTAATTCAACAGACACAGGCTATTGTCTTGGGGGGGGGGGGGGGTCTTTGCCCATGTGCACTTCACCACACTTGTGCATTTATAAACCTTCGACGTCCTATTACTTGTGATCAAAATGTGTGTCTCGTTATCGCTAAAACATCATTTGCTGTTTGTGGGAGCTTGCTGTGCGCAAATTGGCTGCCGTGTTTCCCTACATTACAACACTTCAAAAAGTACTTCATTGCCTGTAAAACTCGGCCGGCCCGTGTCCTAACTCGCACAGAGTCCCGTTCCCCCATCACCCCCCCCCCACCCTGTGCTCGCTGACCTACATTGGCTCCCGGTCCGGCAACGCCTCGATTTTTAAAATTCTCATCCTTGTGTTCAAATCCCTCCGCGGCCTCGCCTCGCCCCACCCCTCCCTATCTCTAACCGCCTACAACCCTCCGAGATCTCTGCGCTCCTCCAATTCTGGCCTCTTGCCCATCCCCCCCGATTTCCATCGCTCCACCATTGGCGGCCGTGCCTTCAGCTGCCTGGGCCCTAAGCTCTGGAATTCCCTCCCTAAACCTCTCCGCCTCTCTCACCTCCTTTAAGATGCTCCTTAAAACATACCTCTTTGACCACCTGTCATAAGAATTGGGAGCAGGAGTAGGCCACTCAGCCCTTCGAGCCTGCTCCGCCATTCAATAAGATCATGGCTGATCTTCGACCTCAACTCCACTTTCCCACCCGATCCCTCGATTCCCCGCGAGTCCAAAAATCTATCGATCTCAGCCTTGAATATACTCAACGACTGAGCCTCCACAGCCCTCTGGGGCAGAGAATTCCAAAGATTCACCACCCTCAGTAAAGAAATTCCTCCTCATCTCAGTCCTAAATGGCTGACCCCTTATCCTGAGACTGTGACCCCTGGTTCTAGACTCTCAGCAGCTACCCTGTTAAGCCCCTTAAGAATTTTATACGTTTCAATGAGATCGCCTCATTCTTCTAAACTCTAGGAAACATAAGCCCAATGCTGCGCTACTCTGTACAATATGGAGACCCAATTTGTAGCGAGCGAGTCCTGCCGTACAACAACTGTCCTAATATCTCCTGATATGGCTTGTCAAATTTTGTTTGATAATCGCTCCTGTGAAGCGCCTCGTGACGTTAAAGGCGCTGTGTAAATTCTCGTTGTAAAGCGTTTTGGGACGTCCTAAGGTCTTTCTAAATGCGAGTTTGTTTCTTTTTTGTAAATGTCTCTCCTCTCGCTTCCTCTCTCCAGAACTTGAATCAAAACCCTCGCACGCTGCTGCCCAAGTTCTTCGGCCTCTACTGCATCCAGTCGGGCGGCAACAACATCCGGCTGGTGGTGATGAACAACCTGTTGCCTCGGGTGATGAAAATGCACCTGAAATACGACATGAAAGGGTCGACCTACAAGCGCCGAGCCTCCCAGAAGGAGCGCGAGAAGCTGCGGCCGACGTTCAAGGACCTGGACTTCATGCAAGATATCCCCGATGGCCTTTTCCTGGATACCGACATGCACAGTGCCTTATGTAAAACAATTCAAAGAGACTGTTTGGTTAGTATCTTCAACTCTGGACTTGCCGGGGAGCAGCAGGAGTCCGTTTGAGCCGTACATTTGTGCTCGGGTTTTTCCCCGCTCTTCTCCCCCCTTCCTTGATAGATTTTTTGTCGGGTAAGGATATCGTGTGTTGCGGAAACGAGGCGGGTAGATGGAATTGAGATGCAGATCAGCCCCGATCCGATCGAATGGCGGAACAGGCTCGAGGGGCAGAATCGCAGAAATTTACGACACAGAAGGAGGCCCATTCGACCCATTGTGTCCGTGCCGGCCGAAAAAGAGCCACTCAGCCTAATCCCACTTCCCAGCTCTTGGTCCGTAGCCCTGTAGGTTACAGCACTTCAAGTGCACATCCAAGTACTTTTTAAACGCAATGAGGGTTTCTGCCTCTACCGCCCTTTTCAGGCAGTGAGTTCCAGACCCCCACCACCCTCTGGGTGAAAAAAGTTCTCAACTCCCCTCTAATCCTTCTACCAATTACTTTAAATCTATGCTCCCCTGGTTGTTGACCTCTCTGCTAAGGGGAATCGGTCCTTTCTATCCAGGCCCCTCATAATTTTATACACCTCAATTAAATCACCCCTCAGCCTCCTCTGTTCCAAAGAAAACAACCCCAGCCCATCCAATCTTTCCTCGTGGCTAAAATTCTCCAGTCCTGGCAACATCCTGGTAAATCTCCTCTGCATCCTCTCTAGTGCAATCACATCCTTCCTGTAATGTGACCAGAACTGTACACAGTATTCCAGCTGCGGCCTAACTAGTGTTTTATACAGTTCAAGCATAACTTCCCTACTCTTATATTCTATGTGAGAAGTCGCACAACACCAGGTTATAGTCCAACAGTTTTATTTGAAATCACAAGCTTTCGGAGCGCTGCTATCTCTTCACTTCACCTGACGAAGGAGCAGCGCTCCGAAAGCTTGTGATTTCAAATAAAGCTGTTGGACTATAACCTGGTGTTGTGCGACTTCTCACATTTGTCCACCCCAGTCCAACACCGGCATCTCCGCATCATGGCTTATATTCTATGCCTTGGCTAATGAAGGAAAGTATCCCGTATGCCTCCTTAACCACCTTGTCTGCCTTCAGGGATCTGTGGGCATGCACTCCAAGGTCCCTGTTCCTCTGGCCAACTCCTGCTCCTATTTTCCTCTACTCTTGCTGTTGGGGGTTGCGGTTCCACTACATCAAGTAATTCACTGTGGCAGCCACACACTATCAGTGAGCTGTCAGTTGTCTATGGGGAGGCCCAGGTTCAGTGGTGGTTAAGTTTGACGCCAGAGGCCGGGAGTTCAGATCCCACCACGGCATTGAAATCTGGTGATTTGCGGATTGGCGCGATTGGCTGTCAGAAATGATGTACACTGGTTTAGATGACGGGTGAAGGGGAGGGGGGGGGCCCCTTCCGTAGACTGTGCTCCTCACTGTAACGTGCTTTTCGACTGTCTCCAGAGAAAATGGCATAAATGCCATTTTTAAGTACAGAAATTAAGAGCAGGAGTAGCCCATACGGCCCCTCGAGCCTGCTCCGCCATTCAATAAGGTCATGGCTGATCATCGACCTTAACTCCACTTTCCCGCCCGATCCCCATATCCCTTGATTCCCCTCGAGTCTAAAAATCTATCGATCTCAGCCTTGAATATACTCAACGATTCAGCATCCACAGCCCTCTGGGGCAGAGAATTCCAAAGATTCACAGCCCTCTGAGTGAAGAAATTCCTCCTCATCTCAGTCCTAAATGGCTGACCCCTTATCCTGAGACTGTGCCCCCTGGTTCTAGACTCTCCAGCCAGGGGAAACAACCTCTCAGCATCTACCCTGTCATTACCCCCTCAGAATCTTATGTTTCAATGAGATCACCTCTCATTCTAAACTCCAGAGAGAGTATAGGCCCAGTCTACTCGATCTTTCCTCATGGGACAACCCTCACATCCCAGGGTTCAATCTAGTGATCCCTTGATTCCCTTCTCCCTTGAAACACTCTGTCGGGCGGGCAGCGGCTGTGGAGAGAGAAGCAAGAGTTAGAGTTGCAGGTCGATAACCTTTCATCAGAACCCTGTTCAAGTCATCGACCTGAAACCTTAACTCTTTCTCTCCAGCATTTTCTGTTTTTTTTTTAATATTTCAGATTTCCAGCCTCCACAGTGTTTTGCTTTTTGGTGTTATCAGCGGATCGATCCCCCCCTTTTTTATTGTATTCCCCATATAGGTATTACAGAGCTTTAAAATCATGGACTACAGCTTGCTGGTAGGGGTCCATAACATGGATATAGCCAGCCGGGAGCGTGGGGCCGAGGGGCTGCTAGGTGGCCCGGATGGCGTTGGACCGTCGGATGCCCGGAGACCGGCTGGCCAGCGGGCCCTTTACTCGACAGCGGTAGAGGCCATCCAGGGTGAATCGCGGCTGGGCGGCACCGGTGAGACGGACGAATTGTAAGTTTCTGGTGTGTGTGTGTCTCTCGGTGGGCGTGCTGCACTGTCTGGGTGTGCCGTCCTTCCGATGAGACGTGGCGCTGAGACTCCCCTCGCGGCTGGACGCATAAAGCCCACTATTTCGAAGAAGAGCAGGGGGAGTTCGCCCTGGTTCTCCTGGGGGGGCCAGTATTTATCCCTCAACCAACATCGCTCTAAAAACCAGATTACCTGGTCATTATCACATTGCTGTTTGTGGGAGCTTGCTGTGCGCAAATTGGCTGCCGCGTTTCCTACGTTGCAACAGGACTACACTTCAAAAGTACTTCATTGGCTGTAAAGCGCTTTGGGAATGTCCTAAGGTCGTGAAAGGCGCTGTAAAAATGCAAGCGCGCGC